>KI915058.1:236876-462367 GCA_000473445.2 Anopheles farauti | reverse complement strand
CTCTCTCTCTCTCTCTCTCTCTCTCTCTCTCTCTCTCTTTCTTGCCCTGCTCACTGAATCGTTAAAAATTTCAATAAACCGCAAGCCACAGTCATCCAATTATGTGCCGCATAATGTTCTGCCGAACAAGACCCGCGTCCAGAATCTTCCAGCTTGGACGACGATTGCAAAACCGAACTCAAAACAAACATGTGTGTGCGAGCTTCTCGTGCCTTTATGCGGCCACTTTGAGGGTGGAAAGAATTCCTACTCCCAGCTTGGCTGCATACCGGGGTCGGATGAGTTTCGAAACGCACCAAACCAAACTCGCCGTTCCAGGTTGTGCCGAGAGGGCGTGTGTTCCCTCCAACCGGCCCGGCAGAAATATGTGTGGAACGAAATTTTAATTTATACCCCACCAGTAAGATATAATTATTTTTTATTATTAAAAGGGATGACATCATGAGCGATGCGGGGAAGTTGGGGAAATGTCTTACGAAACACCCGAAAAGCGGTGGTAGCCTTTAGTTCCAAGGGCCAGATGGCAATCAGCTGGTCTGGGTGGCTTGGTTTCGATTTCCGTTCCGTACGCAATAAATCAATTGCCTAATCGGTCGCCTACGAGTGACATAAAGCCGGCATGTTTCACCACCCCGAAACGAACGTGAACGGGCTTGAACTTTGGAAACATGGTTTCGGTGCGTCAACTTGAAATTGAGTTTAACAAAATGTGCTCCACTTTTAAGTTGAAATTGTGGAATATCTCTCTTGAACTATGTAAAAAAAAACCGGTCTATAGTCAAATAAATTCTCGTTTGAACTATTAAAAATTCTAAATCACTTGTAGGAATTTCTTAAGGAATCTCAGTAGACGAGTACTTAAAGATTCTAATTCTGGAACTCTCCATCTCAGCCGAGAATCTTTGAGAGCTAGGTTCTTGAATCATACGAAATTTAGACGATCTTTTCCCCAATCATGCTTCACTTTCTGATCACCTTAGACTTCGAACAGATTTTAAAATTTTTAATAATTTCTTGGTACTATTTGTGAAACCCAAACCAAACACTTTCGTTTTCTTCTATCCTTATCACTTGCTCTACTAACGATTTGAAATATGTTTTTAAAAAAAATGTTTATCCAAAACAGTAAATCCCAACATTCATGTTTACCAGAAAATCACATTAGTTCAACGTCCAACATTAAACAAATTGAAAATAAATGTGTTTCCCATGCGTAATCCCAACTCCTGTAAGCCAACTCCCCTCTCTGTCGATATGAATATCGCTTTACCTATTGCAAGATTGCATCAAAACGCTGATAGCAATAGGTGGTGGGTTGATTATCCGTCCCACGTGATAAAAAGGCGCTTCTTGGTCGTGATTTATCAAGTCACACAGTGTCTTAACGAAATAAAAATCTCACTCGCTCGCCCCTTTCTTATCGTCCGCCAGTTCAAAGAGCAAACTGGAGCAGCGCGGGATTAAGAATAAAAAACAATCATACACCGCCCGATAAATTCTCCTTCCAGGGCACGATTCTCCACCCTTTCGAGTGGAGAATACAGTTTAAAAACACGTTTACAAGCGTTTTTTTTTTTTATTCCCACGGTGGCATCGACACGACCTGGGTCGGGCCCAGTTGCGAAAACATCACCCAAAAACAACGACGAACAGGCCGCAACTGTATCTGCATATGTTTTGGGTATTTTTTTATTTTTCATTTTACTGCCCACAACCACCCACTCCTGGGCGCGATCGTGCGGCAAACAAACGGGCCCGAAATTTGGGCAACGGAAACGAAACGATTCTGTGGTTCGCCTGGGAGTTTCTTAGCAGCAAAGAAAATCGTAAAAAAAAACCCGAACTTACCCGATTGCATTCCAGTGCGGCCGCACTATGCTCCTCCCGCTGCCGGAAGCAGTGCGTGCATTTGCTCTTGTTGAAGATGTTCGGCGAAAATTTACGACACTCGATGTTTCGGCTACCCATGTTTTTTTTAATTTATTTTTATTTTTTTGTAATTTTATTTTCGTGGAATTATTTTGCTGTTTCGTAACGAACACTCCGAGCACAGGGCAAAGGGATTTTTTAAACAGAAACACACACGCGCACACACACAGAGGAATTTACACAAGAAAAGGACACGGAACAAGGATATTCACAATACAAACACACTCTTTTTGCACACACACACGCGCACACGCAAAAACGGCACTAAATTCACAAATTCGATTTTTCGAGATTTTTTTCTTCTCGGATTCTTCGAAATAAAACCGGAGAATTGGCTTTTTCCACTCGCTTGTGGGGCGTGCAACCGAAGAGGGAAAGGCACCCAAAAGGGTGGGAAGGGCCTTTACACACTCGATACGGTGGTGGTGCTGATGCACATTTGCTGCATCGTTGGGGGCTTTATTTAACCGGATGTTAGACTAGCAGCACCTGATATCCGGTGGCCATCCTGGACGATGTTTTTTTTTCCTCGCTTTTTTGCTGTTTTAACACATTATTTGCAATTCCAAAAATCAACACACGTCAACACCAGCGCCGCGCTGGCTCGCGTCGTTATCAGCTGTTGTTTTCATCGAGTGCACTTAGGTGGGTATTATTTTTTTCATTTTCCAATCGGCCAATCATTCACACGCACACACACACGTGCCGACACACACTCGCAGCTGTTTAGTTCAACAGCTTCGTATTCGATTTTTTTTAATTTTATTTTATTTTTTGCTAACACAAAACACACACCACCGAGTGCACCTTGCAAATGCACCTGTGAGGAGGGTCGTTCTCGAAAGCTGGGGGAGAAAAAAATAATTGTTTTCGGTTAGATTCAAAGCATGGAAGGAAGTGTGAAGTGTTTTTATCCACACACAGCTACACGCACACGTTAAGAGACCCAAAATTCGGGCCGGAGGGAAAGCCAAACCGCGGGCCCGTCTCCACATTGACACTCCACTTTCAATCACACGAAATTGTAGCCGTCCATCAAGCCGAGCACTCCACTTTTTATGGATTTCAGGCCAATAATCGTGCTTTGCGTGACGGTAGGAAGGGGAAGGGGGAGAGGGGGAGGGAAATGAAATGGGAAATAGAAAACACGTGATAAAACAAACGCACGGCCGATTTGTTTTGATACCGATATGTTTTCAAACAGACTGCTCACACACACGCACGCACACGCTCGGAAACGATGGCAAGCGGAAAAGAAATTTCGCAATTTTCCATTTTCTGTTGTTGTGGTTCACTTTTTGTGGGCTTCTTTTACGCCGTTTGTGCAATCGCACTCACTGGTTGTGTTGTGAGTTTTGGGCACGTGATGCGAGTTCCTTTTCCGGTGGAAGTCGCTCTGTATGTATGTGTGGTTGTGTGGATTGCAGGTAGAGCAAGTGCGACGCAGGTGTCCGTTGACAGGTTCCACTGTGTTGTTGTCATTCCAATGCCTACTTTGATTTTATTTTACTCTGTTTTTAATCTTGCCGTTTTGCTTCTTTTCAGGGGCAGAAATTGAAATTAACGCTTCAATGCTTTCCAGATGCAGCCTCAAACTGCAGCAAATTGCACCCGAGATGGAACCCAAAAGCAAAACGCAAACAAGCTGATCGCCCTCGATCGGGGTGATCTTTAACACACAACTCAAAAAAACAAAACTAACAAAACCCAAAAAGAACACAATAAAGCGACACCGAAACGCAATTCCACACGCACACACGGACAGGCCCGCGCATTCCACACGCGCGTTGCGCGCTAGAACGTTTTGTTTACTCGCACGCGCATACACACAGGCGATCCGGGCGAGAATCTTTACGCACACCACGAAAAAACGGGGAACCGAAATGTACGAACAACGAAACAAACCCTCACTTACACCTTGCACGCACGCACGATCAACCGGATGCACCCGATGTTCGTGCCCACTGGGATCGTTTGGGGTTTTGCGGGAAACGGGAAAATCGTTCCGGTTAGCTGTTGGCTTTACGTTCGATAAACTTCGCAAACTTTAACTCGAGAAACGGTCTCGTTTGAAGCCTGATCACACACGCACGCGCGATCACGTTGACGAAACGAATGTTTATAAAAAATCCACAACTGCTCGCGCTGGCAGCTAGTATGCCACTAATTTGTCCAATTTCAGGCGACTTCGCCTGATGTGCGCGGGCAAAAGTCTCTCCCGCATTGACGTCGCTCGCTCTCTTGCTGCATCTCTTTCTCTCACGGTTCCAGCAACGACTTTTTCTTGCAACCGGCGACCCACCTGTACGGTGAACGGTTCTCTTGCATCTCGTTCTCGCGAGAAATTTCGCTCAATCTACTCCGCTCTCGTTTCGTTTACAATGGCGGCTAGATAATCCAATGGGAAAAATATTGCCGCACGGGCGTATCGCACAGTCCAGTGGACAATTTACACTGTTATACTGAATCTCTCCGAATCGCACAGTTCGTCCAAGCTGCTGGAAATCTCGCGAATTACATTTGCTCGATTTTCCGTTTATTATGTTTTACTTGATCATTGGCTACTTAAATGATCTCGGACGCAAAATCCGGAATTCTTTAAAAATGTAAGCAACATAGAAAAATTGAATCAAAAATTAATTTCATTTATGCAAAACCGTATTCTAGACAGGGTTGATGAACTGTTCGCTCAAATACATTTAAATTAATGTAATACAGGGACACCTAGAAAACAAAACAAATGAAACAAAAACACACAAATAACTATAGCAAGAGAACTGAAGTTCGAGTCGTCAAGCTAATCGAAATTAATTCGAATACTGACATCCGTTCCGTGTTCAGGGTCAGGCATTTGAACCGGAAAAACTGAAAAGATATTTAAAAAATTGTTCATTTTGGATAAATATTTAATATTTTGCTATTTAATCCAACGAATTTTTATAATCTGTCATACAGATCTTTATAAAGAATAAAGAATAAAAATCTGTCATACAGATATTTTATTAGTCATCATTTCCAAAATTCTTAAGCCCCCTGCGCTCATCCCTAACGCCTCAAAATTCCCACAAGTGCGTCAATGATTCCCCTCCTCATCATCTTCACAGTAACAACTAAAATTATACGTCGATGTAAAACGCGATGTAATGCAACAGCTTTCCAATTCCTTTCACACCGCCCGAGTCGCCCAGTTTCCTCGTTCAATATTCATGCACGAAGGGCGAGATCCTTCTGCCAGCCAGCCGGTGGTGGTTGGCTAGATCTTATCAGCCTCACCGCGGAACAATATATTAATCCCCGTTAAGCTTATCATCGCCACTTACGCGAATCGTCAATTTCTTTGCCACCTTGCGACACATAATTCTTCCTTCAATCACCCTCGGCGAGCGTCCCGCCCGGGAATCCTGTGCTGGAATCCACCTCTAGCAACCCCGATCGTTGGTTGCGAGAGCGGCAGAACGCGTCACCGATGGAAAGATTTATTGCGCGGCCCGTTTTGAGTAAACCGGTGGCTCCTCGTGGCAACCGCCGGGCCGTCCGTGCTTCCCGGGATGGTTTGATTGTCAAATCAAAGCCCTCAGCTGCATCGGACGCACTACATTCTTACCGCAGCGGCGTAAGAATCCCGGCGTCGCCGAGAATGTTGTTCCCGTGCGAGAACGATGCAGCTTGTCAGATTAGGCAGCGCCGTTGGGGTAGGGGGGGGGGGGGGGGGGGGGAGAAGAGTACCTCCACAAGCGGTGCGGTGAAGGGCTTCCAGAACGGTGGACTGAGTGGAATGAGTTCAAATTGTTCTTCAATTGCACCCGGCTGCATTGATGCATTGATAAAAGCGAATCGCTTCTGCTGCCTCGTCCGCGTCCGAAAGAGCGATCGCGATCGGAACGATCGCGTGCGGAACGATCGCGTCCGAAAGGGCGAAGAAGGGGAAAAAAGGGAAGGATGCTTATCAACCGGGTGCGTCCGAGGGAGAGATTGTTGTCGTGGAATCTCTTCCTGGTTTCCTCCCGGTGCGAATGATGAATGATGTAATCTTTTACCGTGCCGGCCAGCGTTGGCCTAGATTGCGTTCTACGCGGGAAGGCACGCGGAAATCTCGCGCGTATGTGACCTCCCATCCCGGGGACAACTTCTCACGCCGAGCCTTCTGTTCTGTTTTGCCTCCCCCCCCCCCTCCTTCCCCCCGTCGGACAAAACGGTGGCCCTAAAAATGCGAACCATGCCCGGGCGCGTTCTTCTTTTGCGATACGATCGAAACCCGACGGGTTTCGGTAGAGCCGTGGATCGATCGTTCGCGGCCAAGGTTCGTCGTGGAGCTGTCGCGGAGGAGCAGGTTTGCGGGTTCAACGGGACTTCTGGGGAGCTAATCTCCATGCCGCCCGGTGCAGGTTGAGCTTCACCGAAAAATGTCCCCGCCAAGACGAAACGCACGTCCGTCGGCGTGTGGACAACTCGCTCCGATGCGATGCGATGTTTGGAGACGGGAGCTGATAAGCGCACGGGAACTTGGTCGGAGTAATTCATTGTGGACCACGGCTAGCTACCTGGACGAACGGACTCACGATCACTTCCAGCAGGTTTCGCTCGTACCTTACGTACACGATCACTGTGCCAATCGTCGGTGTACGATCTTAGGACATATTTCACCCTGACCCTCTACGGAGCCACCACATGAAGGAGGCCGTACCTTGGTGCCTTTGGTTTTTACGTACGCTCAAACCGATTTCAAATGCACTTGCTACCACTGCCGGTTCGCTTGTTTTTCGCTTCCTATCGGTTGCAATGCGCATGCGGAATTCTCTCCGCAGTGACTCCGGAGGACTTGGAGGCTTTAAAAAGCAAAAAACCCCTGACCACTGAGGCGGAGAAAGTAGGCTCTCCACGGCACTCCTCCCCCCGACGACGATACGATCGCACGGTAGGAACAATTTTGATTAAACCACCGCACAAAGTCGAGTCGAGACGAAGAAAGCTGGACCAAGAATGCCGGGCGCCCGTTCCGCTCCCTCTCCCCCGAATGCCGAGATGCTTGCCAGGAGAAAATGAATGAAACTACTCCCCCGGGGCAATGCACTCCGATTGCGATCGCCGTGGGTTCCGATGCGGCCGATATTGATCGTTTGGATGGACGTGGCATGATTACCGGGCGGGAAACCTACCACGGGAATCGACGGTTTGGCCTAACGAATGATGTAAGAATGGTAGGGAGATTTTTGTGCGCACATTTCTTTTTTTATTTGAGACGAAATTTGCAACACTTGTTAGCGACGCTTACATGGACAGACTGTCCATGTAATGTGGAGTGCTGTCGTTTATGCAATGAAGTGGGGAAATTTTTTTGCATGATTCAACACAAACGCATTAGCTCATAAAACAGATGGATAGTGGAACACATGTTTTTTAATTAGATTGTCTGTTTGGTTTTCATTTCTGCAAAGATTAATATGCATTCATAAAACGGTTATTTCAAATATATTCGCATGATATTTTTTTACCGACATCATACTAAAATTTTCATTTTCTAAAAAAAAATGAAAATCCTACAACTAAAGCACATACTAAAACGTGTTACTCATCAGACAAATTACTAATGCAAGTATTCAACCTAATGCATTAAACGTATAAGAGAATCCATACAAGGAAATTAGGAACATTGTTAGAGAATATTCACTTATACCAATATTAACTGAGTTTTACTACATTTGATACTTTATTTAATTTAATATGTATTGATTACAACGAACAGCTGGTAAAAAATGCAGCAATTTAGACTTAATCTGAGCCGAGAGCGCATACGCTTAGAAAAGAGGTTTGAAGAGAGGAGAACTGTTCGAGAGAGAGTACCTATTGAACAGAACGATAAGAATTCAAGTACTTGGAACGTCTTTCATCTAATATCGCCGCTCCAAAAGAAGATTAATGTAAAATTCCGTAAGCCTATGACAAAGTTAAAAAATCAGAGATCATTAGTACATGAATTAAGTCATGTAAAGGTTGTATTCGAATTAAATCATTTGCAAGTAAATTTTTTGATGAAGTGAGAAAGTAAGAAAATAAAAAAGTATTTAAATACTTTCTAAGTGACTAAGTAAATATGTAACCATGCAAGCAAGATAATAGAGAGTAAGAAAGTAGCTAAGCACATATATGTTTTTAAATACTTTGAAACTTGCGGCTCAATCGAAGGGACCTCACTAAAAAAAAATAATCTTAAATCTCCTATATCAGCCACCGCAACTAAGCGATAAGTGTCACTTCCTTCTATGGGACAACTTTCACTGGGACTTCCCCCGAAACAAAGGCAAGAAAAAAAACTCCGATGAAAATAAAAACCTCCCAAATTATAGCCACCATCGTTTCCTGCTCTCAAACCTCAATCCACCTTCGAGCAAGGAAAACTGCCGCACCGATCGACTAGCGTCCGGTTCGGTTCCACCCGCCGACTTCCCTAAACCAATCCCGCACTTAGCACTTATGCGATTTTGCTAAAATCCAATTTCCCGACCTCAAATTAACGCCCCTGGGTGCTCCACCGCAACCAGCATCGGGGGATGCCCCCGGGAAGGGTCCGACGTGTGGTAAGGGTTTTTTCAGCGTCCCCTCACCCAGAAGCCACGGGACCACGGGAGGAAGAAAATCAATTCCCGCAAACCCCTTCACCGCATTACGCGTGGATGGAAATGTGGCATGGTGGCGCTACCGTTACCACGGCGGCCCACAATTAACCCGCAGATAATAAACATAATAAAACATAACCGGCATCAGGGGCACCCTTTCCATCGCTCATCGATAGGGATTGTTGTTAGTTTTTTTGTTTTATTTTTTACCGCCGGGTGCTGGCTGGTTTGTCAATCGTCAGCCAAGCGGAGACGACGACGCCCGAACATCCGCCATTCTATTCCGCGGCCTGGCGCACTATCAGAGCGTTGCAAGTGGTGGAAAGGACGCCTAGGGCCGCCGCTTTCACCTTTCTAACCAAAACGCAAATCGCCCGCGCGCGGTATGTAATGAGATGTTGAGGAATCAAACATATCTTGTCGCCGGGAAGGAAAATCGCGCCCGGTGAAACAATGCGCAACAAACGCAACAACGCACCGCTGCGCAATATCAATGCAAAGTGAGCAGCAGCAAAAAAAAAAAAACAAACTAAAATCGGCAACAATTAGTGCGGGTAGTTGGCTTGGTTAATCGATTTTCTTTCCTTCCAAGCGGCTACATTCAAATGTTTGCTCTGCTGGAATGTTGGTTCTTTTCGGCATGCCTGAACGGAAGCGGTACTAGCAGGGCCATTGGTTTCGTTTCGAAATCGGCATACGATTTCGAGCAACCTGTTTGTGAACGAGTGCAACATTCCGATACAGACCGATCTACAATGGCCCTTATTACGTTGTGTTTTGGAGGAAATTCTCAATTTATTTGTTTGAGTTGTTTTAGTTTTATGGTCTGGGGATTTTGAGATATTTTTTTAAACAATATATCATTCTGGGTCTGAAGTTAATTGATTAACTGGTTTATATTGCTTCCAAAGCAGTCATTTTTAACATTGAATGATACATTTTAATTGTACTGATTTAATGTGAGGTAAGTTTTATGTTACTGTTATTTGTATGGAATCGGGAATTTGAAAAAAGTATTTTTGTTTAATAAAATTTAAATTTATTTAAAAAATTAAGAATGAGATTAAGTTTATGAAAATGTAGTCAAACAATTTATAATACACAGAATTAAACATCAAAATATTTGGTATTTTTAAATTTATCTCACTTTGTTGGATGACTTCAGCGTGAATGATAGGAAATGATGATAGCAAATATTGAATATTTTTTTTAAATTGTAATTAGGTGAATAATATATTATAATCATTGATTAAAATTCAATCTCAGTTTGTGCTAGTTGATTTTTCAAGAAATGAAAATTTTAAAACTTTCTTTTTCTACTCCTTAAACACATTTTATTTTAAACACTATTTTTACAAAATTACAAAAGACATTTTTTATTTTTTCCCTCTCTATAACAAAAAGAATTTAAATTTTTAGTTGCTGTAATTAATTTACATGATTAACTTATTTTCTTGTTTATTTACAGATGAAATGGAATTTTGATATTTTTGAACTTAGTTTCTGATTTATATTCTATTTTTTTTACAAATTTCATAATTTAAAGCTCAAATAAAAACAAGTAAAGTAAAAGTTCCAAGGGAATACAATAGTACCAAAATTTATTAAACAACTGATCTCATATAAAAAATCTTCTTCCTTCTAAAGTAATTTTCCTACGAAAACCGAAATTTTACCAACAATAAGATACCTTTTAATGAACCAGGTTAAAGAACATGCGAACAAGCAAGGCTTCCGAAATTCCTACAGAATATCCCTCATTTATACCATAAACCACATCGCCCGATACGCTGCAAACCTTTCAAACTTTTCCCTTCCAGCGCCACGGTGAATGCAAATGATGAGTGACACAATTCGGCAGCACACAAAATCGAGTTCCCGATCCCGTTCTCAACCTCAAACAATGGTTCGGGCGAGGTAAAAGGGAAAAACAACAAAAAATGACGCCAGAATTTAACATCACAAAATGCTCGCTCGCTTCCTCCCTCGCTGGTGGTGGAACGGGGATGTCGTTCCATATTGGTGGAAAAAAAGAAGTAAAAACTGGCACGAGGCACACTCACCGAAAACGCGCGTTTCACATTACCCTCCACAGGTGCGTGGATACGTGCACGAATTTCCCGTCGAGCCGCCACAGAAACCGCGGTCGAACATACATCATAACGCATATCGGCGACAAGTGGTCAATTCAATGGAGCAATTAACATAAATACCGTTGCCCATAGAAAGGCCCAGGTGAAAGGAAAACCTGGCGCGTGCGTGCCAGCGTTTCGGGTGTGCAACTTTTGTTTCAGAGTACGATTTTGATGTTCGACGGTTCGGTTCCTTCGCTAACCAGTTTTGTGCTGGTGACGGTGACGAACCCTCACCAACAGACGGCGAGCAGATTTTCAGCAGATGCAGCCGGTACGGATCGTTTGTCAGACAAAGACGAGACGAGGTGACATGAAGAAAAGGATAAGCCAATGGAAATGGTCGGATTTGCACTTTTTTGCATCGGTGCTTTCAAGCGTTGGAAGCATGAGAATAAAAAGGGAGAGAAAGGTACAAAAATGATCGTTATCGTATTAATTTCATTTTTAAATCTCTGATCGGTTGGAAGTAAACGGTTCCGGTTTATTAAAGAAATGTACGACATTGATTATAGTTTGCAAAAAACTGCTTAGTTTTTATTTGATTTTAGTTATAAAAATGAAAAATTGCTGCAACAAAAAAATGTTATTAAATCAGTTTATAATTTTGCATCTTATGCAAATGATTTATTCAAACACCGTAGACAACGATTAGAAATTAAAAATTCGAAGCAGTTAACAGTAAATAACAACGAATATAAAATTATTAGAAAATTTCATTTATTACAAAAACCAAAACAATTTTCAAGTTGAAATTAGTTGAAAAATTGAAATTATAAATGTGCTACATTTTGTATTTTAACAACTGCTTTGTCTAATTATCGGCTTCTGAATAATGGTACATGACAATAATTGTACAGTTTGTTTGATAAAACAAAACAAAAAAATTGATAACTAAATTTGATCAATTGATTTTTTTTTGTTTGATTTTGTTTTCTTGTTTGATAAATAAAAACAAAAAAAAAACAAATGTTTTTTTGATTTTATTACTATTATTTGTTTTATGAAAAATTGTTTTTTTTTGTTATGAAAAATGTTTGAAGGAATTATTATGACATTCTAGTTGGTGGAATGTCCACGTTTGGACTCCGAACTTCAAAAAATGAGAATAAATTACACAAAATGCCAAAAACAAAAGCATCGCTTCAATTTTTTGCTCCATTTAAATGCGAACGTATGATCCTCGTCCCTCACGAACCGACTCACACCTAGGTTGAACCCGAGACAGCAACAATCCCCTTCTGCCCCGCGCTTGCTTGTGGTGTCTGCTCACATAAGCTGTCGACATTGATCGCAAATTCATCAAAACTGCTGCCAGCCAGCAAATAATAATAAACAAATGCACGCGAAATCGCTTGCCACACTTCCGTCATCAGAAAACCGACCGACACAAACCACGGCGCGCGCCCCTACGCAACTTGTGTTGTGTGTGTGTGTGTTTTTTTTTTGTCACGGAGGTACGCGTGACGGTTTGAATGGCTCTCCCTTCGTAGGTGGTGGTTGGAAGGTTGCACCGTGTGCAGCCTCGAACTCGCCCGACCTGCAGCATCTCCCGTCCATACCGCTAGGGCCTTCGGCACCAGAACGCTCGGTTTTGTTTTGTTGCTCTCCAATAAAGTATGCAAAACTATGCACAACAAAATAAATCATTCATTGGCACGCGCGGGCGACCCTCTCGCCAGCCCTCCCCCCTCTCCCAGCCGTTTCAAAATTACCCCCGCAGCACCGCTGACACACTGCGGCGGTGGGAGGAAATTGCTTAAAAGTGTCACCACACCGAAAGACAAAACTGAGCTGAAGCCTCTGCCCCGTACGTTCGCATAAATATGGGCGTATCGTTGTATTTTTTTATTCTTTTTTTTTGTGCCCGCAAATTCCTAACGGGATCCTAGGCAGCCCCCCCCCCCCTCCTAACCCATCCCAAACCCTATTTGCGGGGATGCGTCATTTTAGGTTGATCACCTAAATGATCGCGACGGCTGATGCTGATGATGAGAATGGATGTACGCAAATTGCGCATCGATATGCGCAGCGACCATCAATCACCGGGGCATCACAATTCAGCGCGAGGTTCCCCACGCCCTACCACGCAGAGAAAGCCCGCCCGCAGCCCCGTTTTAATCCTTGAATAATGGTTCCCGCGGGATGCACCCCATTCTTCGCCCGCTTGATTGACAATCGTCGCAGACACACGGATTGACTTGGGATGCAGTTTTGAGCTTCCGTCAGCTGCCAGGGCGGGGAAAGGAATAGTTCCTCGCGCTGGAGATGAAGATGGCCTGGAAAGTAAATGGGTAAAGGTAAGGGAAAAGTGTCTGGTGAGCCACAAGCTGACTTACCTTAAACATCCTGCCATGTCACTGTTGGTTTTGATGCGATTTTTTCAGTCCAATCTTTTTATTGGTTGATTTTTTTTGTTGCTTTGTGAAACGAATATATTTATAGTATGTTAGTTTCACGTTCTAATGATTTTCTAATGAGTTCTAATGAGGCAAACAATTTGATTTCATGTATGAATACTTTACTTCATTTCGTTGGCTTATTTCTTTTGTGTGTTATTTATGTTTTTTTTTTCATTTTACAGGTGATAAATATTTTTTCCTTCTTTCCATTTTTCCTTTTCTGTACCTTTTGTAAATAGTTTTTTAAAGTGTTTTTTGTTAACAATAAACAATATTTTTATAGAAAAGGAAAAATTGAAAATACGATGAAAAATATTGAAAATACGATGAAAAATTTTAACATTTCAACAACAAACTTTATTGAAAATACGATGAAAAATAAAAACATTCAATAAATTACATTAAAAAATACAAACACATATAGAATCAATTAATACAGATAAAGACAATAGAAACTTGTGCAACATACATGATCAAAATGTCTTATTTTTTTAAACCATCAAAATGTCTTAAATTTTTTAAAATAACTAATTCGAATAGACAATGGTAACAATGGACATGGTAAAAAGGGAGAGGATATCATAAAAAAAAAACAATTCAATAATGAACACATTGATTAACAATTAAATAAATTATTCCTTAATTAGTTAAATATATTTTGTCAGTCAGTGCAAATAGGCACTGACAATACGGCCAAAAGCAGCCGTAAATTAAAAAAAATTAAATATATTACCACTTAATTTAGTTTATTAGGAAAGGTCGCCGCAAAAGAATAAAATACATGATCCATACAAAAAATCGAAATGTTTTAACCCAAATGTTGTCAAAAACTATATAAAACACAATGTATTGTATTTTAAAAATTTGGCCATCCTATTGTTGCAAAACCACCGAACATCTAGTGTTATAAAAATGCTACCCAACCCTTTACTTGCCGAATTACGAAATGAAGCGATTTAGCAAACCAACCCAGCGCGAACGTACCAAGATCACACCAGTCAGCCAGCCAGCCAGCGTTTAATAGCGATTTAATCGCTCTGCACAACACCCAGTATATCATAAAAAATCTGCTTACTCCGCACCGGCTCATTAAGCGTCGCAGAAAAGGCATGACGTGACGGGTGCGGGAAAGTAGGATCGCTATTTTAATCGAAAGCTCGGCGCGATCATCACCCAACTTTCCCAACCGACCGATGGGGCGCGTTTAATCCTCCTACACGCCCTTTCTTCGTTTGAATGGGTGCTTTTTTTTGTTTTTTTTTCTGTTCGGTGACTACTTTGGCGGGCTGAAGAGTGTGGCGCCAGGTGTTAAGACCACACAGCAGTCCGACAGACGATCGAGCCTGGCTACCGACGACACCGGGGCAGCAGCAACGGCACGAGGCGCGAAACAATTCGATGGTCGCCTGGAATCGATCCTCCGCGTCGAGTGGAAACGCCACGTGGAACGAATCTTTTTCATCCCGACCGACGCGAGCCGCACAAATTGCGATGATCGGTGAAGATTTATGGCTCCTCGGTGGAGAGTGTTAATAAGAGTGTGGCTCACCGTTCGGACCGTTGCGGTTTTTTTTCTCTCTCCCTCCGGGTCCAGCCGGTTGCACCGCGAGCCAACCTCCGGGCCGTGGAGAAGGGTACTGCTTTTCATAATGAAATCATCGCGAAACGATCGACGGAAGAAAGTGGACAGAGCCGCCCGACCAAGAGCACAATGCATCTGCGTCCAACACAGTCGAAGTCGAAGTTCCGTGCGGCTCCGACACAGGAAGCACGCGAACGAGCGGCAGCGAAATAATAGAACGAAGATATTACCCTCGAGACGGGTTCGTCTCTCTTCAGCGATCGGTAAATCGGTGGATGAATTATGAGCCGTTTGTTTGGGTATACCCAGCCCGGCGCAGGCGCGAAGTGGTTTTTATGCAGATTTGTCTCCTTTAAGATGTCATATCAAACGCACGGGGGTCGGCGGTTGGGATCGCTGTCCCTAACGATGATGTTGTTAGTGCGGTGACAATTGGCATGCACTGCAATTGGAGGGGGAGGGAGGAGGCGCACGCGTCCCCTCGATGATGGGCGTTCCGCTCCTCTTGATCCGGTCGAGGACCTTTCGCGAGGTTGGTTAATTTACAATTCAATGCCTCTCCAGTGAGGTTGCGATCTAGTAGGCTGAGAGCGTCATCCAGACGGTGATGCATTAATGTAGCTTTCATTTAATGTTAGGAGAGTTAATAATTGCAGGAAAATTTGCAGGAAGTGTTACTGCGCTAGGCTGTTTTGTAATAGGTAGCGTTGTGTTATGTTAAAATCGTGGTGTAGATGTAAAGATTGGGAGTCGCAACTAGCTTAGGATTTGTCGTTGAGCTACATTGTAATATAGTTGAGATCGTTCAAATTATGTTCTTAAGTATGATCATTACTAATAATTGGAAAATAATAAGCATGACAAATATGTCGTTGTATGTAGTTGTGTCGTTGAATGTAGTTGTAGTTTAATAAAAAATGATAAATGCTCGGTTTGGTTAGATCGAAGTAAAAAAATACAAACTGAAACATTTCACATTGGCTTTTCAATCGGAGAATGCGGAAAAGAATTCGAGGAAAACCGTAGTCAATTTTTTAACACTTTTTCGAGACGAATATTTCATCGAAAATATATATTAGTTGCAATGCTAAATTTTACAATTACTAATCAAAACGGATATTGTTAAACAAACGCGAATCATGATAAATTTGAAAGGTTTCATACCATTGCGATTGGTTGCGTTGGTTTCATTGGTTGCGATGACTTTTACTTTAGCGCCTGAAAAGTATGCAATCGGTGTTTATACACAGCGGTGTAAGATAGTTGTGAGCTTACAACTTATTTTTTATCGTAAGATATTTTTATCATAATTTAACTCGTTAGATAAACCTTATTTAGGCTACTCATTATGTGTTTTAACACAAAAAAATAGTATGTAATGTTTCTCAACATTAAAATGAATTTACTTAACCATGAAACAACACATGTTATACTAAACCACTTAAATCCTTTTTATTCCATTTACACATTTTCTGTTTTTTAAACGTATTTCCTTATCCTTCTTCCTAACTCTCCCTGTCCATCGTCAAACGTTGTTTGTTTATAATGCAATTTATTTTCTCATGCTTTAAAAATGTTATCACATTTAGATTGCTTCTTTTGCTTCCCAACTGCGTTAAAAAATCGTTTGCTAACTGCACCTGTCGCCGGCGGTGTACGCCACGCGTCCGCTTCGTGGCGCAATATCAGATATAGAAAGAAAACCCGTTCCTTTATCAACTAATGCAATGCGATTGTGTTGGCGCACGGTGCGGTGCGCACCACGCCTTTTGGCCTTAGCATATAAAATTCGTTTAGTAAAATTGAGCTGGGTTTTTTTTTTTGTAAAATCCAAGCAAGTACAAAAGTCACGTATTACAAACAGGGCAAGTGGTGTAAAACGCCAATAAACGGCACTCAATAAGGCACGGGACGAGTCGGAGAGCTTCGAACGTTGGCACCTCGTTGTGTGTGGATGATATTTGCGGTCTGGCGAAGTGGGAGGCTTGATATGTTGTTTTCCTGTGTCGCGACTGGTGTCATGTTTCCCATGCAACAAACGCTGCTGCTTATACTTATCTACGTCAACCACCAGGCACTTCGTTTTACTAGTTACCTGCATCACACTGTAATCGTTGTGCCTTCTATTATTATTCTCTGTTTTGCTTTTCTTCGTTTTTTTTTTTTGGTACAATAATAGAAGAACTTGAAAAACACATTAACAACTACTTTGGCTTACGCTACGGTATCGGGTGGATGGGAAGAGACAGGGTACCTACACGGCGCTATCCGTGGTCCGCACCGCCGCACCCTGCTTATCTGGTGGTCTTTAGCTTCCAGCGCAGGAACAGGAAGGCGGCCACTCGCAGCACGACGAAGATGACGATCAGTGCCACGATGTCGAGCGTGAAGTTGGCGTCCAGCATGTCCAGCTCCTCCAGCGTCGTGGTGGGCGACTTGAAGTGACAGTACACCTGGTGGCACTTGAGCTTTTCGCGACCGTACGAGTAGGTGGCGAGTGCAGTGCCCTCGAACCCGTAGCGGATGTAGGAGAGGTACGTGATCCACCGCAGATAGATCGGAATGGCGTCGAAGGACACGAAGAAGCCGGAGAACAGCAGGAATGGTACGGACATGACCGGGGCGAGGAACACACCGTTCTGTACGTTCATCGCAGCGCCGACGACGAGACCGACGCTCTGCGCCACGAACGAGATGAGCAGACAGGAGCCGAGGAACATCGCGAACCGGAACCACTCGAGCGGTTGGGACGTGCAGTAGTACACGATCGACACGTAAAACACACAGAAAATGGTCTGGAATGGTGGAAAACATGTTTTTATTAGCATTCTGTTTAGTTTCGTGAAAAGGAGGGTTAAACTCACCTGGAATGGTATATCCGAGACGGTGATGGCGAGATAGTACGATCGTAACGAGTACCACCGATTAAAGTTCTCTTTCAGTAACACCGGCATCTCGAGAGGGACTGTAACAGAAAGAATAGATATATTAAATTTAAATTTTTTTTAACCTCGGTTTTAAACCTAATTTTTTTAACCTATTTTTTAACATATACAAGCAGTTGCATAATTTGGGTCCGAAAAAAACCCAGAAACTTCCTCTAGCAATATCTTGTAATGGAATGGAAGATCTGACAAAGCAACTTTCTGTATTTTATTTGGATAAATACTATCATC
Source organism: Anopheles farauti (assembly GCA_000473445.2). Classification (NCBI taxonomy): domain Eukaryota; kingdom Metazoa; phylum Arthropoda; class Insecta; order Diptera; family Culicidae; genus Anopheles; species Anopheles farauti. The sequence goes on along the minus strand of KI915058.1, from coordinate 444,532 downwards.
TACATTGGTGCCTTTTTCACGTTAATACCTTGGATACTAGGCTTGTGTCCTGAAGCAGGATTGACTATTCTTTATAATTTTCTTTGGTAGAACTTTTTCGTATATAAGTACCATCCTGCTATCTTATCCTTAACAAGCTACACGTCAAAAAGACACTACTTACATGAAAGAATCGTAATTGTCATGGACGTGTACATAAGGAACAGCATGTTGAAGAACAGGAAGCCAAGGTTGCTGAGCACCTTCGCACCATCGTTTCCGATATCGTAGTACAGTGTGCCGATCAGGAACCCGACCAGAATGTGAGCGAACAAACGCAAGTACATGAGAGTCTGCACGGAGGAGGAGAAAACATCGGTCATAAGAGTCTGTCAACCGCACGAAGCGCACCGCTCAAAACTCACCCAATCACGTCTGCTGAACAGCAGCGTTCGCTTCAACACCACCCAAAACTGATGGAACTCGGACGTCGGGTAGCGCTCGGGGGAGTGATCGGTTTCCGCCGAACCTTCCGCCGCCAGCAGCGCACTGTTCACCTCCGGCTCCCGTTCCGGTTCCACCGCAATTTTGATCGTTTCCGTCTCCTTCGCGATGTCGTTCACCATCGACGGTGGCAGCAGCCCGTTCCCGCCGAGGTTCAGATTGTCCGCGTACTTGTTCGCGCCACCGTTCATGCGCTCGTAGTTCGCCTTCAGGTTGGCGTTGCCGTTCGCGGCGTTCTCGTTCTTCTTGTACTTCAGCGCCGGGAAGTCGTGCTCCGTGCGGACGTCCTTCTTGCCGTTCTCGATCGCGTTCACCAGCTTGCGCGTGTGATCGCCGTGCTCACCGCACGACACCTCGATCACGTAGCTGGCCGGGTTGTGGTACGATGGGCACTCGAGATCGAGCGTGCCCAGGAATGGGACCAGCTGGCGCGTACTGCCCTGATACACGCACTGCCCATCGGCCAGCGTGTACAGCTGGTCGAACATCTCGAACAGCCGGGCCGACGGTTGGTGGATCGTGCAGATGATCGTGCGCCCACCGCGGGCCAAAAACTTCAGCAAGCTCACGCATTGGAAGCAGGTCGAACTGTCCAGACCGGACGTTGGTTCGTCGAAGAACATGATCGGTGGATTGTTCACCAGCTCCAGCGCGATCGAGAGGCGCTTCTGCTGACCACCGGACAGGTTCCGCGTGAGTGTCGGACGGTGTTCCTCCAGGCCTAGGGTTTCCAAAATTTCCTTGATCTACAAAGAAAGACCCGTGAACGTGAGTGGGACCGGCACGTCGTACGGAACACGGATAGCTCCAGACCACTTACCACATGCTGCTTCTCACTCTTCTCCACCTTCTGGCTAAGTTTCAGGCTGGCGGCAACGTTCATCGCCTCCTCCACCGTCAGGTTGGCGTGCAGCTGATTGTCCTGCATGATGTAGGCGGAAAGCTTGCGGAACTGGCTCAGGTTGCGCTCCTTCCCATTCATCGTAATCGATCCATCAATGTTTGTCGTCCTAGGCGGGAGAAAAATGCACATCAAAAACGACATTCCAACGAAGTCTTTTAGTCGCACACTTACTTGTACCCCGAAAGGATGTTCAGCAGCGTACTCTTGCCGGCACCGGATGGTCCCATGATGGCGGTCAGCTCTCCCGAGCGCAGCTTGCCGCTGACCTCCTTCAGAATGGTCTTCACATCTAAGGGAAAGCAAGACAAAAGAAAGGCATACCATAAGGAAGTGTTTGCACACAGCGCACGTTTATTATTGGCCATTAAAGTCCGCCATGACGAGTGGGTGACACCTGCGAGATGTGTAATGTGAGCAATTAATGTCTGCCAGGTTGGCTCAAGGTTACCGAGGCTGGCTGGTATCGGTTCGCTTCAACGATCGATGCGTGATGGATTCAAGATGGAAGATGATTCTCAAAAACCCAACCCACCTGTCAAACCCAGTGCCTTCTTGATCCATAAAAAAGCTGTTCGACGCGGGAGTTATCTAATGCTTAGTGATTGAAATAAATGCCCCGTCCGTTTCTTTCTCCCTTCTGCTTACACCGATAATTGCTAGTCTATCGTGCGGTTAGGTAAAGCCAAGGGATCGCTAGAATGTTGCTAGCTAGTCAGTGCTTAATTACAAACCCGAGGAAGGTCTCGGAAAGGTGCAAGGTTTTTCCATTTGGAACGCACAATTGGCTTTAGAACGGTGACTCAATCGTACAATTACTAGCGCACTAGCGAATCGTCCGAAGAGTTGAGTCCGGTTCACACTGAGATACGAATCGCTTAGGTTTTCTCGGGAGTTTTTTTTATATTTGATTGCATTGAAAGGTGACTTAAATTTCAAACTTGCTCGTCCAAGTTTTCGTTCTGTTTGCATCGATTAGAAATATATCTCCACCATAGAAATCCGTCCACGCCATCTACCAAATGTATCATTTAAATTAAAAATATTCCTAATTAAATCGTTTCAAACAAAATAATCTGTTTAAAAAATACCCAGCACAAGAGCTAATTTGTTCAGCTGAATAATGCATCCGGTAAAATACCGAGAAATTTCCAATGAAATATGCAGCAAACATATGATGGGAACTCCCAGCAACCTCAACCCTCGGGTTGAGGCTACAGCAACCTGCCCTTGGGGAAATCTTTCCCACATTAATAATTGAAACCGTATCGATCTGAACCATTCCTTTCTTCGAATCCCCTTGGCAGGCAGACGTACTTCAAATGTCCGACTTCGAAAAGCTGAATTTGAATTCATGGAGCAGCCACGCAATTGAGACACAATTTGGCACGAAATGCGCAAAAATTTGCACAGCATTTGCGAACGAAGGTGAATGAAAAGAGAAGATATTTTGATCGTAAGAATATGGCTCGAGTTTCGAGTTGTTATCGCGCTCGTGGTCATAGCGCCACCATCACGATTGACGATGCTGGTTGTGTGATGAAGTTCGTAAGGAATTTGCATATACCACCCCACCGGGCGGGCGATTTCAAGATCTCAGCGTGCGCGCGCTGTGGAAAGAAAAAAAAAACAGATTCGCCGATTCGCTCGTGCACGCTGATCGCGTTCGGAAGCATCCGTCCGCTTCGGCAACGTTCACCACCGTCCGGTGATGATGAAGTATGGAATGGCAAGGTCAATTCCAATGACCGCCGCTTGTTCGTTTGTTTGATGAAAGAAAAAAACAGCGAACCTCTGCCCCGTACGCATGAGGAGGATCGCGGTGACGGTTGGTGCGTTGGTTAAATAACCCATTCCACCCGTTGTCCAACTCCCAACACCGCCCACCGAGCCACCGAGGAACGTGTTTGATTTTGGCAACCTGCCAGGCCGGAGAAAACCGGTTCGCTAAAAACTTGATCCCGCCTGCCGACAGACAATGACACACAACAGGGGTTACAAGATTTTTAGCATGAAAGACCAAGTTCGCTGCTTGAAAATGCGGGAACTGCTAAGTGTAGAACCGGGGAGATAAGCTTTACTCCCGGCAAATGGAACTCCCCGCAAATTCCGCTGGCCAGGTTCGCGTTGTGGAGATCAAGAGGTTGTCATGTGCGGTGTGTACACGTATGGGAATTACTCCCTTTCCATCCCTTTGGATAATCATTTAAACGATAGCGATAAAAAGTTATTAATGCGACAGATTGCAAACAGTGCTCAGAATCTCAATATTAAAAAGTCAAGATTCTCATGATTAATTATTTTTTTTTCTATAAGTATATGTTACGTAATTCAAAGCTAAAATATTTCTTAAAACACACAATAAAGGCGTAGAAATAGCAAATACATAGAAGCGCTTCTCACCTACAGATGGCGCCATCATACCTTAGTAACAGCCATATATTTGGCCCAATGGCTGCTGAGTTTGATGACAACTGTCAATTCACATTTTTACAATTTTCGCCTAATATACCCATTACGTCTGATTTACGCCTGTAGGTAATTAAAATTAACAACTACCTTCAAGCCAACAAAATTAGTATAATCATCCAAGAATAGATATAGATATTTTTGAAAATAAAATAGTACAATATTAATTACTGTCCTTAGATCCTATCAAATAAGCATTTCATTTTTTCATAAAAAAGATTGAAAACACAAAATCAAATTTAAAAAAATGTACACAAAATGACATCCATCGGTGTACAGATTTGCATTTGGTGCACTGTGCTAGTAAACCAGTTTTCCGCATGACTTTTAGTAGAGCTTCTTACTTCCTACCACTTGCTCTCTTTAAATCGCTTCTACTCTCTCACTCTCTTTCTGTGCTGGATATATTTACCCACTCTATGCAACGCGAAACAGGAAGCTGTTTGGCGTTTTGGTTTAAACTATGACAACCGTGCCGATTCTCCCCCATCGAAGCCGGGGCATTTTCATTCGTCTACCTCGCCGATCTAGCGCTGATCGACGCAAAATACCCCGGGTGAAGCTTACATTTAAAATTAAATCCAGCCCCGTGCAGCAGCTCTCGGCTAATTAATTATATCTACACTACCGATCGGGGATGTTTTTTTTTCTAAATGAACCAGCACAAACAGCCGCCGAACCACACGAACTGGTGGAGTCAGACGTTACAACGATTATTAACAGCAGCAAACCGTGGGGAATCGATACCGCGAGTGTTTATCTGTAATTATTCCCGTACAGCGACTATTCGCAAACAAGCAAAAAAAAGCGCATTTCATCCTAGATTTTGCGATATTGTTCTCTCGATTTTGTGTGTTGCTCTATCGCACCGCCATCAATAGTTGCTATTAAATAGCTATTAGCCACCGTGCGAACTGATGCTACGCTCGTGGTGATCGTTAAGGAAGCACGAGGTCATTAGTATTGATTTTTGTGCACCTATTCTCGATGCTTTCCCACTTCAGTTCATCAACGTGAGCGATCGAGCTGGTGTAGAAAAATATGATTTTACAGTATTTAAATGCACGAAAATTGTGTGGAACGCACTGTGCGACGTCACTAGCGGGCCTGTTTTGCATGGTTCGGTACGAACCAATTTCTGTTGGGGGAAACAACAGGCCACACAGCCCGACCAAGGGTGCTTATCTCCACGGACGATAAGCGCGTGTCCCGCTGGAAACAAAGCCAACGGCAACATTCGCCACCACCCTAAGAAACAATCGATGCCTGGTGTCGATTCCGATGTTGGCGATAAGCGTCAAATCGTACGTCGTTATCATCTTTCGAAGCAGTTGATCACGGACGTGCGTAACATCTGACGAAATCGTACGAAAAAGCACTTTAAACCCTCACATTTAGGCATGCTTTCTTCGACAGAACTGACAGAAAACGCTTACCACCCCCATAAAGCACTTATTACTCATCCCAGCGTCGGTTGGATGGCCGTTTCAAGCGGATCGTGATCGATCCTCACACAAAGAACAAACTTTGATCGCCGCCTTCGGTGCAAACATGCGTGACTCATGGCTCATAGTGTTTGTATGGTAATAAGAACACCCTCAATAACAGCAGCAGCAGAACAAAAACATACACTTCAGTTTATTATTGAGTGAAATCGCTCTAGAGCTTGGTGCCGAAGCCGAAGGTTAAAGGTACGTTTGCCCCGCACGCGGGTGGCAATGTGCTAGAAACCTCATCCCTGACCGTGATCAGTTCGCAAATAAACACTAGCTTTAAAAAGGGGGGGGGGAAAAACCTGCGTATCATCGTCATTCCCGATTCAAAGCAAAGCGCTAATTCAAGTCGCGTCTTCGCATCCGGGCATTTTAATTCCATTCCGGGAGAGGGTTTGAGATGACGCAAGAGTTCGATTGTTTCGATTCGGAAAGTAAAACGGCAAAAGGGCGACGGGTTCTCATATCGTGGTAGAAGAAAAAAATAACACGATATTAACATCTCTCAGGGCATGCCTACAAGCATTGGGAACCGAAGAGTAATTATTATACAAGCTACGTGCATCAAATTGAACTTTTAGCCAGAAATCTATGTCGTAGTGAAGCGAATCCCTCTTCTAAGTAATTGCTTTCGTTATCGATATAAATTAGAAATGCTGTGCTAAAACTGTTGTCGTTTCTGATATGCGTTTTAATCCCATTTAAGCCTTTATATTAACTATGATGTTCAAGCAGCAACACCATCAGCCGATTGAGTCGATTTTATTTAATCAAAATATGGCGATCATTGATAAATGATACCCTTTTTCTGCTGGGATTAATTGAAATTAAAATAAAAAAATGTTGGAAATGCTTAGAGACATGATCCGTTTCAACTTGTGATAAAGATTACTAGAGAGTTCGTCATTTGGAGTTTAAAATGGATGAACTACGAAGATACTCATTAAATGGTAGAGCTAATGACTGACAGATTTATTGATCAAAATTACAACGATAGTAGATTAACATTTACTTTCAAAACCAAAAATTAATTATCTTAGAATGTTTTTGGTAAGTATGAGATAAAACTCACTTCAACATCCACACTAAATCCAATTCTCACCACCAATTTAGAGCAGAAATGCAAGAAAAATATTACAAAATTGTTATCCCCCTGCCCTGATCTGTGTACTAAAATTCCTTACAGCCTTGATTTGTGTACTAAAACCTATACATTGTGTACTAAAATTTGCACTGAAAGTTAGCTAAGCGCAAAGGGTTGTTTTTAACAAAATTCAACCTCCATTTATGGTACCTTACGTCAGTACCTTTTTGTTTCATCACCAACGCTTTACGATCCAAAGTTTGGCAACGATCGCCCTATCTTTCGCTGTGTGTCTCCATTTGACGACCCTCAGTCAACCACCGCAGGAGATTTGTCCAACAAAACAGCGCGATTGTCCACCGGACCGGAGCGACGCCGCGGAGGCTATTAGCAGAAATGCAAAGGTCGCCACGTTTGTCATTAAAAAGCTCTCTCGTGCGTCGTTAGGTTGACAAAAGGGGAGATGGAGAAAAAAAGGTTACAGCCCGGTGGATTAATTAAGTAAAGCCAGCCGAGTAAAACACGTTACCGATCTCGTCTGGCTCGATCTGGCAGGGATATAATGAAGGTGTGCCCGGGTCAGCTGGGGACACGTGACCGCGGGCCACGATCGCGTTGGGTGTTTGATTAACACACACTTCCGGCCTATGACGGAGTGCCAGGTAAACCCAAGTGTCACGCGTGTGCACGCGTGCAGCTTTAAGAAAATGATAGGGAACATATCCTGACCGACCTGTCGATGTAAAACTAATAGCGGCGCGTGCATCAGCAACGTTGCGTTATTTTTAGCCTCAAGATTTTAATTGTTACCCTGCGTGTTGTTTCTACACGGTGCGTCAGGGTTGGTACTTTCGTTTAGTACTTTCATACCCGAGGTGACCTTTCAGCTTCGGATAACTTCAGGAAACCTTCTCCCAAGATGTCGAGGACAGGAAAACTTTTAGTGATTTATTTTCCATTCACATTCAACATTTCATAAGGCATAAAGCTCAAGCAGCAAATCAGAAGCGAATTTTCTTCGCCACTTGCTTCTGTTTCGTAGGTAACCCGGGGTGGCCATGAATATGTAGCGTGCGAAAAAGGTTTACCCCAGCGTGTTACAAATCGCCTTTCAAGGTGACGTCGATTTCGCTTCATTAATCCAAATGGAGGAAGCGGCGGAGAAGAAAACAGAAAACCCCGCGATAAGGTCGACGCTTATCAACTCGTTTCGGGGTTTTGTTTCGAGTTCATTTTACCCTTTCTCTAGCAACCGGCTAGACAGGCAGTCAAAGGTGTTTCTGATTTCATTTATCTCGCGTTTTTTGAATGAGCTTGATAGCAACATTTGGAATATCTAAATCGTCTAAATCGTCGTCGTGAGCTTTTTTCTCAAAATATTTTTACCTTAATTTTTTAACAGTTTGTGGTTTTTGTGACCATTTTGGTGTCTACCCTATTACGGACAAACAAGCAACACCCGAACAAGCCTAAAATATGGTTGAAATATGTATGAAAAAAGCGTTTGTTTTTCTAAATCTTGTCCTAATTTTATCTACCAAACTCTCCAACTTTAATCAGATAGTTTCTGTCTATGGGAAAAAGAAAGTCAATTTTAAGTTTTTCTATTAGCTTTTCAGTTTGTTTTTAAGCGTTATTATTTAACAAGCAGGTTTCATAGATGTAGAAAAATATTTTTTTCCATTAATCACGATTGATTTTTAGTTGAAAATCTCACAATAATGTCAAAAATCTATTAAACCCCGACTGAATTGCTTGCAGAAAGCAACAAAAAAATGTGAAAATCTTTCCAATAAAATATTTTTTTTATAGTTGCAGAAATGAGAAAAGTTACTAAATTATGTTTCTCCAAAATTCTACCAAACCTGAAAAGCTCATGAAAAAATTATTCACTTGCTAAAATCATAAGAAACGTGCCGTATTTTTAGTAGCTAATTGATGGTTGACGGGGTTAAGATTGGTCGGTGCCGATCGTTCGAAACACTTCCGCGCAAAATTGACCAGCGAATTCACCTGTTTTGCAAATAAGCTGCCCCGCGCTGGCAATGTAATGTGATCGACTTTATAATCGATGCGCATGCAAATTGTCACCGGCAGCTAAGACGGCAGTGTAAACGTGGGTTGATTTCCACACAAACATACACGCACACACACGCACACCCATACAACCTGAACCTGAACTACGAGTTTGTTTTTTGTTGTCACGGATGACGATCTCCTCCTTCGGCTATCCATCAACCGGGGAAGACAACGATCAGGAAGTTCAACACAAAACGCAAAAATAAAAGGTGATAGATTGACACTCTCCGGTCACGATCTCGGGTTACTTACTGTTGCGGCGTCCTTCCTTGACCCGGTAGGTGAGATTGTGGAAGGCCAGATCGACCGGGGGCCGCGTCGGCAGATGGGTCAGCGTCTTCGGCTGCGACGGGACGATCTGCACCCGGACGGAGCCATTTTTCCTGTTGTTATCATCGAGCAAATTGTTAGTCAGCCCGCTGCTGCCACCGCCAAGGTCGATCGCCGCCGCTGCTTCCGCCATGTTTTGTTTTGTTTTCGGTTTTTTTGCTGTTCGTTTCTTACAACGCGAAAGAAGCTCGCACCGTGCGTGTTGTGTGGTAAACGTTCGGGTTTTTCTCGGTCCTTTGTCGAGGGGAGAGCGGATCGCCCAAAGGGAACGCACTAAACCGAAAAAGGAGCAACCCACAAGATGTGCTGCTCCGTGTTTCGCTTTCTCGTTTCTTATCACGCAACAAGCGAGAGGATTGATTCACGATTTTTCACAAACTGTTTGCTAGTTTATGCCACTGAGTATGTGTTTGTGTGTGTGTGTCTGTACGTACGCGTTGTTATTTCCGATTACGAATCCGATTATTTGCTTGCGCCTCGGCAGGGCATGCTTGGATGCTGCTGCTGCTGTTTGTTGCGGTTTCCAAGGGTTTCTTTGACGTTTTTCTTTTCTTGTTTTTACTTCCCCGTTGTTACCCCCTTCACATGCACGATCACGTTATCGGCTCCCACAAAACAGGGTGGAAAGAGGAAGAGGAAAGAAAGCAAGAAAAAAAAAACAACCAACCACCGCTCCAAACGGCAAAACACTAGCGATGCAATTTTTCCCTTTCGCCGCGCGCCCAACGAACTTTCATTTGCCGGATGCACTTTCTACACGAGCCACGAAGGTTCGGGGGGACGTTTTTTTCTCTCTCTCTCTCTCTCTCTGCTTCGGGCACAGAAGCACACAGCGTCCGGTTTCCGGTTTTATGCCGAACGGGGTTCAATTTACAGCTTCGATCGCGAGCCCAGGTTAGGCAGGATTACACTTCCGCGTTTGGCAGAGGCGCACACGCGTCACGCGTCCTTTCCTATCCACTCGGTGGGCTATACTGGCGCTGCTAGCAGGTACGCACGCAACCGTACGCACGCACGGGCAACCTGCTGCAATGCACTAAAAACACACTACTCAGCCCCGCGGGTGCTAAAGAACGAGTGAAACCATCCAACACGGGCGCGCAGTGGGAAGCGAACGTCAACGAGATGGGCACGGGCGAGAACGCACACCCATACACCCGTTGGGGGAGCGGGGGGTGGCGGGTGGCGGTGTTGGAGACGTCCGTAACAGACGATCGTATGCGTGCCACCCCACCCGAAGAGACGCACCAGCGCACACGAACACCACTAGCGCCGAGCGAGAACGCATTCGGTTTCGCCGTGTTTGCGTGTGTGAGTGTGCAAGGGTAGGTTTACCATGCCAACCCCAACCCCAACCCCTAACCTTCATTACAATCTCTTCAGGCTGTTTCATTCTTTGTTTGTGCATCTCGCGGTTGTGGTACCACCAACACGTCGAATGCCGTCGCCGCCGCCGCTAAGGTTAGACACGCACCCTTCAGTGGTAGGAAGTACGAAAAAGAGAGAGAGAGAAGGAGAGGGAGCCACGGTAAAGGCGGAACGGAACGGATCGCCATGGTGACGCGCTGTTCGCACGGGTTGCGTGCAAGACGCGCTCGCCTGCCAGCCTGCATGCAAGTCAAGCATGCAACAAGTGGTGGATTTTTAAAAGTGCATCATGAAGAATGGGTTTTTTAAGTGCATTTTTTACTTTTACCTTTCCAACCGTTTTTTTTTTATCTAAAAGCTTTGACTGGTCAAGCGTTTCTTGGTCGGATTTATGAGAACACACTATTTAGTCAGCGTGTGAGATAATACACATCTAAAACTGGGACGTAATAGCGATAACGAAGCGAGTTCGTATTTCAGCTCCGACAAGATTTATCTTGGTGGAATGATTTTGTTCATATTATTGTGAGTAATACGTTGCTTACCCTTCGCATTCAGTGTACACTCTAGAGCAGAGCAGAGCGGAGTTTAAAAAAGCCAAAAATGGCTTAGCCACTTGCGGATGGAACTTTTTTACACATATTTTAGTACAAAGCAGTCTTTTCCGTCATTCAATTAAATTTGCTGCTGTTGAATGTTTTTTATTGGACTTGCTGGAAATATTTTTTATTCATATTCTACTGCACACTACAGAATACTCATGACTAAAGACTCGAAGAGCAAAATAAAATCTTTAAAAAACAATCAAGATAAGCGATCTGTACTAAAAACAACCGTAGTGAGAAATAATGATCTCTTACAGCAATTTTGTTATGGGATTTTTAAATAAAAAAAAAACAAAAAAATTGCTTTTGAACCCCAAAAACGAGATGTGGTAATATTTTGAAACACTAGCACTCTAACTAACTTATAAATAAAAAACACATGCAAGGCATGAACATGGTTTAATTGAAAATAAATCGGAAAAATCAGTTAATCTCTTTACACAAAAACTAGTACCTTGTAATAAGAAGCTTTTTTATTAAAAAGAAATATCCAAAATTTCAGCAAAACTATTGCTATTGCGACAACATGAGCTTCGTAATGAAATCAGTTCTGTTTTAATATATCTTCAATAAAAAGAAAAGTTTAAAAAAAATCAGGCAAGGCAAAAATCGTGCTTCAAATAAACTTGAAACAAAGATAACTTCTTTTACGATTTATACGATGTCTTCCTCACACCAACAAGCAAACAGGGGCATTTGTGCCAACTGTCCCACCGTAATCTCACGTATGATGCATGAAACTCGGACAAAACACATTCCTCCCTCCCACACACATACAAATTAACAATTGAAATTTCATCAATTTCGGATGATTTCGTTCGCTTCGCTATTCAAGCAGGTCAGCTCGTCATTTGGAAGCTTCATTTCATTGCGAATAATTACTGTTGTCTTTCGAATATTGGATTTGCACTCCATACGACGCTCCGTTTGATGAACCGACCCAAGAAATCGCTTGTGAAAATTTCCATACCGTGCCGATAAATGGATGTACCGCGTTAGGAAGAGTAAACAGACAAAACAAAGACCCAACAAAAAGTCAACCGTCCTCAGCCGCGGTGGCAATCTTAGAACAAAATATGCCTTGTCAGCATTTTTCAATCCCCATTCGAGTGGATGAGAATGAATCATCGGGGCACAATATTTGCTCCTCCGAAGGGTAAACACCATCAGACGAATAGAATGTGGCGTTAAAATGCTACCGGTTCGACATTGGGACAATGTTTATCGAATAGAAGTAACATTCATGTTGTTTTCCTGCTCACTGTTGCCAACCGGCTGCAGTTCCAGCTGTGGTAGATATCTTCAATTGGCTAACATGATTGACGTGACATAATGCTAACACCTGCCAAGTTCCAGCGGGAACTCGGGCCGGTAAATACGCGACACAAGCGATTAAGCGCTAGTTAAGAAGTGCGCCAACGCGTGGTTGAGTAAGTCCCCCGGCAATGCAAAACACTGGAGCAATGTGCTCCAGAGCCCGGCGGCGACTGCTCACCTTATCAACAAGGCACACTGTCCAGTAGAGGCTTCGAAAGTCATTGTTCCACGGTCGCAACGCAACGACACATAAGTGCATCAAATTTGCAGCTCAATCCGTCCATCCATTCGTTATCAGGCAGCTCTCGAATCGAATTCGAAGTCCCCCGCAGTGTCCTCTCCGTGAGCGCGTCCGTGTTGGACTTTGGAGCTCGAATGGACTTCGGCACTGATAACGAGCAACCGATTTGCTCGCGGTTGCGAGCTTCTAACTCGGTCGGTCGTTGTGAGGGAACGTCCCTTGCCCAACGGCTGTCACAATCGCTGGACGTATGAGGCATTCTCAGGCTACTCCCGAGCTCTCAGTTACTCAAGGTACGACGATACTCGCGTGTTATCTCAGCCGTTTCCTAATAAATCTAATCCCACCCGGTACCTAATGACAACGTCGAGATTAGCCGATTGGCATTTCCGTACCGAAAACGAACAAAATCCACCCCGAACTATTCGAGTGTGGAAAAAAGGCACAGAGCTCCTGAGAAGACAGCCTTGAGACGGGACCGTCAGGGGCCGTTATCGCGTCGCTTACACCGAGGGTGTTTTGTAAATATTTTGGGATGCTGACGTGTAAATAGCATTAGCGGGGAGGATCAACAACCTGCCGAGCGGTTGACTGCGGGGCATGAGCTTTGGAGTTTGAGTAAGAAACCTTTTAAGCTAAACTACGACTCACGTTGGACATTCGGAAGAAGCCTTCCGAGCGGATTGCCGAACGCCAATGCCTAAAAAGCTGTGAATTGTTCCACAAGAATCCACTGATAAGGTTCCCACCGTCAATTCCAATCTGGAGGAGGTTGACCTTCAATTCCCAAAACCACACACACACACACAATCGTAGCGATTGTGACGTAGATGGTGCCAGCGTAAGTTTCGGTAACCTTTGAGCGGTACGATAAGAACTCAGGTGTTATTTTTGGTTGCCCGTACGAAACGGTCGAAGAAAAATATTTGTATCACGTGTGGATTTTGCAATCGCATCGCGGATATTTCCCACAAGTCATCAGCATGACGGATGTTGTGTGATTAAAATTTGTCCTGTCAGGTTTTGTACTAATAGATCTCATTAGTAAGATAGACAACAAACTTGGCAGCCTTCTCCAGATACGTTGATCTGCGAAGCGCTTAGCAGCGGCGTATAATATCCGTTTCAATTTAAGCTACTAATGACCGTTTCCTCACAGATTCGCAAGGATAACTCCGAGAGTAATTAATGGAGTACATTCAACTGCAAGACCGTGAGTAAAAATGTTGTTTTCCGGTATCGCGAGCTATTACAAATTACTCTGAATGAACTATGAATATGAAATAGGTCGCTGAAGCGATAGACATCTTAAGTACAAGTTGGAATTTTCCCTCGAAACTGACAGAGACTGAAGTTGATGAAGGAGACTCTAAATGATGAGCACAGCAAAACGTCGGCACTACTAGGCATGCAAGTTCTACATGCTCCAACCTGAACCACAATCGAGCTGTCCCAGTCCGTCTGCTATGAGGTCAATATTCAAATCAGCACACAAACCGATCGCCTTGACGTCAGCCAAGCCGGACCGTGCGGTGAAGCACCACACAAAGACGTGAAGGGCCCTGCAGCAGTTTATCAGGGCTGGGTGGCGTGGGTAAGGGTAGAGCTTTTGCCGTCGAAAGGGGCACAAAGTGTTGTTGCCCTGCTGGCCCGGGCAGCAGCACTCGACACTCCTTATCAGCAGCTCGAGCCGCTTACTGAGCGGTTTTGTACTAAAATCTATCAAGCTAACGTAGCTGAATGGAGAGAGAGAGAGAGAGAGAGAGAGAGAGAGAGAGAGAGAAGGAGGCTCCACGAGTGGATCATCTCCACCGGCAGCGCACCATCGATAGTTTAGCACCGCAAACTAACACGATCTCCTTCAACACATCAGTTTGCCACTTCCGGGTGACTTGCTTGATGGCTCTAAACAAATGCTAGAGATCAACGCGTGTGCTACAACGCTATGGTTCCCTTTTAGCACCGGTTTGCCATTTGACCTAGATCGAAGTCGACGCGGGCTGAACGTTCTACGCATTTGCACTCCTCGCAGCTTCCAGAGGAGGGGACGGTCTTCCGCTAATTAATAGCTTGCTGATGTGCTAAACTGAAACTATTCCCATCAAAATAGCAGTAATTTATTGCTGTTGAATACATTAACACTTGCTGAAACGTGCGATGAAAAGCATTCTTGAAATATTGTGAAACATATTTGAAATATTTCAACCTATTCGTTGGTTTTAGAACCAAAACTAAACATCCAACAATACGCTAGGTATGGCGTGTAGAAATTCAATATTTTAAACTAAATTCGTTGTTAAACATGGAAAATACATGGAAATTTTGAGGAAAAATCATTATTTTTATGTCTTGTGGTTACATTATTTAAATAGCTGAAATTTTCGATAAACCTAAGATTGGTAATGCAATTGATATTTAGCACTTATTCACAGTTGAAAAAAAAAATAAATAGTTATCGTTTCGCACAGTAAAAACAGTTTAATTATTAAATGAAAAATATTTAAATAAAAAAAAATCATCAGACGCAACTCAACTTCTAAACCATTCTCACTGACACCAATCATGTTTGCTACTACCGGTTCTAAAAGCTCCATTTCCACACCGACCTATCGTACCGAACCAATCCCATCGGGCCAGCGGAACAGATATTACGAAACAGTCCGCTAGCGAAGAGGCATGTTGTTTAAAAAAAAACTATCCTCCAAGGGTAACGATCTCTCGCAGAAAACCCGTTCGGGCGACATCGACGATCCGCGATTTGGTGGCGGTGCGCGGTATACATTTTCGCAAGCCCCGCGAGTGCTGAAAACACATCCACCGAACCGATCCTTGCTCCAGCTACCTTCCCACCCCGGATTCCGGTCGTTCGAACGATCGTACCAAGTTTAAGTTTAACACCGGTCGCTCGGTATCGGTGCTGTTCTGCCGTGCCAGAATGGCTTTCGTAATGCGGGCTCGACTCGATCCAACCTCCGTGCAGCCTCCCCGCACGGACTCTGCACTTGCACCTGCAGTCTTGAATTTGGCGCACTTGACGCATGGCTTTGCGGGAGGGAGCCGATGGAGTAAAGAGGAGCGAGTCTCGAGCGAACGATCGCGAAAGTGTCGGGGTATGCTCGGTACGGGTTTTGGCTGGAGGGAAGCGTAATGTGTGGAAGCGGGGGCTAGAGTTTTCTAACTCGTTTCCACTGCACACGGTCAAATTCGCGATCGGTGGCTGGTTTCATAAGCGCATCACAAGCCGACGGTGAAGGAGGAACCGGTGGCGGGAGAAACGCTGCCTAGAAGGTGGTAGTTTTGAAGGCCGCCCAGTGCCGGTGCACGGTGGCAACATCACGGGGCGACATCGTATCGAGCCCAAGAAGCGCGAAAGGAGCGGCGGTTAAGCTTGAAAGCGCGCGCGCGCGCTGCGTACACGTGGATCGTATGGTTAGAAAATATCCACCGACGAACGGTCCACTGGCTAGTCCGAGCGAAGTAGAACGTTTAACCTAGTTTAAGCTAGATCCGCGAGGTACTACGCACATTCGGTTGACCCTACGTCCGTTGTGAGAGCTGAGCGTATTCTTTTCGAGCCACAGCTGTCAAAACAAATCTCTTGGGCATTTAGCTCTAGTAGCTTAACGCTGCTACTAGAAGATAAGAACATACGAACGTACGCACGTTAAACATTTGCACAGTATATTGGCTTATATATAGCCAGAATTCCATTGATTTTTAAGACGAGTATTATCCACTAAAAGCAATATTGCTGGCGATGTTGTCTGTCAAAACAATCGTAGTTTTGTGACGAGATTCGGAGCTTTTCAAACAATTCACTTAATTTTTACTTATTGAACAGAAAATTATTAATCTTCTGATAAAAAAATTTTGATTTCAAAAAGAAATATTGCATTTTTAATAATATTTTACCATACTGCGGCCGTCATTCATAATTTTCTCTGTAAACTTGTTATGTTTTCTTTGAGCTTTGCATGATTTTGCCAAATAATCCGTGTAATTATTATTATTTTCATTTGTGATTAAGCTTTAAGATGCTTTTTTCCGGGTTTGATCTAAATACATCTTTGTAATAACAACTATCAGAAAAAATCCATCCTAAGAAAAAATCTCTCATAAACCTTTAAAGGTACACAATAGTATTTAAAATCAATTTTCGTTATTCCCATTCGCACCGATAAAATCGCGGTATGTGTAGAAACAGCATGACTCGTAAACTTTGTTATTTCTCTAATCCCATCGTTTCGCTTTTGCAGACACTAACACTACCTGTCAAAACCGACTATGACAGACGCCTAAACTCGCAGCAATCTGTCAACCGGCACGCAGGGCAGGGTACAGTGCACAGCCCGATACGGTCGTGTAATCGTGATGTTTTATGTTTTTTGCATATTTACCGCACCTCGTGTACGGCAATTTCCTAGAACCCGAGGGCAACCAACCAACGCACACCATTTAACGCATCAAGAACTGCGGCGGCGCTCGCTCGCGGCGAGCTGAGAGTGTTTTGACGTTAGGAAACGGCTAACTAAAATAGTGCCTGCTAAGGTGCATTGGCAAACGGCCGCCCGGGCACCATCCCCTCCGGAGGTTCGTTATGCGTGAGCCTAATTAATGCCGCTTCCTGCAACCGTTCGGAATTGAGTACGGTTGCAATTTAATTTGGTGTTCGATTACAAAATCTTCGCCTTCTAGAAGATTCTACTGCCCTTGTTGGTTGCATCTTCAGGTCTTGCGCTACGGAAGGCGGACGAGAGAGCAGGCGCAATCGTTTGAAAGTGAGCAACCCCAGCTACATGACTGTCTGGAAATTGCCAAATGGCTTTGGGTGTTGAATTTCATCTCGATCGTTCTTTGCTTAGAGCCGTAACGTGTGAGGACGTCGTAATTGGAAGACGAGGCCGCAAAGCATTTCACGATATTCCAAAACTAACAAACGATTATAATCATGTGTCATGCCGTTCCAACAAAGTTACCTTCAAATAAAAGATTAACTCAGATTACGTTAAAGTAACTCCACCGATCGGCGTAGTGGGATCGATAAGTATTGTTGTACATTTAAGGTCACAGCTATCGCCTGGCTAGATTAGAAATCGCAAACCTCGTTCGCGCTACCGGCTCGCTGTGGATTGAACCTGAGGGAAGTTCAAAAATAATAAAAAAAGGTTCAATGTCTGGCGTCCGTACTTGGGTTTCGTAAATCTGCTCGAACCAGCTGGTCAGCCCGAAACCGGTTGGAGTCGTTCTCCGGCAAAAGTTTCTTTCCAGTCGAGCGGGAGACTCTCACAGGCCGCAAAACTAGCTGCGCCTCGTAAAGTAGGTCAAGTTTGGACGTACAAAAACAATCACCAAAATACAAAACAGACACCGGTGCGCGTGCGACACGTGCACTTTTGAGGTTTTCCGTTGGCTTTTTGCTTCCGTTTTTTTCAATCTTAAAATCTGCATCGTTCTGCACGAATCGCAGCCTGCTGCGGTAAAATGTAACCTCGAAATATAAGCGCACCACAATCTCCAATGCGACAATGCCACCATGGCATACTGCGAGCTTTTAAGGCGCGTTTGAAAACATTCGAGTGACAGTTTCACGGGACCGGGAGGAAAACTGTTGCACACGTGGAAACCGGGAAAAACGAGACGAGAAAAACGAACGTACACACACACACGCACACATTGGTCGGCGAGCTTCGATGGCGTTGTATTTGAAGAAACGATGCGAGCGATACGATGCGAAAAAAAAACATGACGAACTGCCAGCGTAATGCCACTTACATGTTGTTCTTCAGCACCAACTGCTTATCCATGGTGATGGACTTGCGGTAGACTGTGCCGTGTGTTCAACGTTTTGTTTATTTAATGTCCAACTGCGGGGTTTTTCCTCAGTTCGTTGCACCCGCCTGTCGTGAAGTTTTTTTTCCCGTGACACGCGATTTATTTCTCTTTTTTGCTTTTCACTGTCACGAGCCAAACTGTACGTTGCGGTGGTGGGATTATTTTTTTGCTCCACCAGCAATGTCTCTAGTGCACTCTGGATACGTTCTCTGGTGCTAGTGCCGTCCTAATTTTAGCTCCATCGGATCGGCCCATCAACACGAACCAAAACACGCGCACAGTTCTTGCCGCAAAAAAACAACTACCGCACAAAAAAAAACACACACACAATGCACCACACTTTCTCGCACAAAACTTTGAGGAGCACACTTTCACGGGGATGGTATGTCCCGCGACACTGGGGGCGATGTTTTTTAGGGCCTTCGCTCTCACGACGATCCTCACCGATGGGCCAGAAGTAGTTGAATGAATTGGGAAAAGTGCTCGGCGCGTCCGAATGGGGCACGCAGCGACAGAAAACAGCGAATAAAACACGCAGCGTACGAACTCGGCCGCGGGCAAACCGTGGTGACCACTACTTCGCGATCGTCGGGGCTATCAGAGCGGACCTGAACCTCGAGATGCCCTCCTGCCTTCGCTTCCTCATGCGTTTCCCCACCCTACCGTCCGGTGACGGTCAGTTTGGCTCCGATAGAAACCGGGTGGTGCAAGCGAGAGGCTTCCGCATGCGGCAGAAAGGGATGTCGAGTGTAAAAAATCAAATGGCAAATGGCCAAGGAGGGGACCGATCACGAGTGCTAGGCACTGTTGTTATTTCATGTGGAACAGATGTGAGTGTGCAGTGGAGGGCAAACATTTGGGGAAAGGGGGAGCGGGTTCTTTTCCGTTTTGAAAATACAGTACCTTGCCGATTTTGCGCTGCCACTGATGCTGTATTTTGACATTTTCAGCATACTTTGAAGAAAATTAAATAAGAAACTAGAACAACTTATTGATGCGATTTTTACTGAGCTTTTAAGAGCATGTTGTAGGGCAACATTTGTTGTTTTAAATAGCAATGACGAAAGTGATTTATTCTTTTTTCGAGTTAACTTTGTTTTAAAATATATATCATAAAAAGCATAAATTGATAAATTGATTAGTCATGTGCGGTTTTATTCCTTTTCTAAAATTGTGTTACAAATACATTCCCATTTTTTCTTGTTTGCCATTTCTAACCATTAAATGAGAAAATTTTTAACAGTTTTTTTTGTTCTAGCTATAAATATAACTAATTAATAGTTTTAGTACAATGAACAATATTTCAAAAATTAATTTATTAGTATTTTGATAAAAAACGTGACCCTCACTGTACGCATCAGACCAAATCCAAAACATACGACGCGTGTCGCACAAAAAAAACCATTCTTAGTATGGGTGTACTTCCTTCAGCCACCCTCGGCACGACAAAGCTGCGCCCATCACAGGGCGAACAATAAGGCATCACAAACCAACCCCAATATTCGGTGGTGTTCGTGAGCTCACGGGTTCAACCCGCGAGAACGATCGCGGTCGGCTGCACTGAACCGTTCACTGAAATCCAGCCAGTGAAGAAACGAATGCGAGAGAGAAAAAAAACAACCCTTCAACGAATGGAAAAGAAAGCCCGCCCGATTACGCGACGTTTCCAACGCGTCTCCGGTTGTTGCGCATTGCTAATCACGAGGACTTTGTTTACCGAAGAGAGAACGCTTCGATTCAAGTGATTCCAAGCCGCGGCCACTCTGCCATTATCATCGTTTTGTCTTTCTTCGCTCAACAACGTTACCAGGCCGTGTACGAAAATGCGCATGAGGTTTTTCGCGCACCGAATGGGGTCAAGAACACACGGCGAAGGCGAAGGAAAATGCACTTTCGCCACAAGAAAACACATTTCTTCCCAACCGCAATGGCACCGCAACTTAAATGGCCCAATTGTTCGAGTATCGGCTGTGCAGTGGCCGAAAGTCATCGATCAGCATGTTCGGCCCGTTGAACTGACCCACGGAAAGGGCCGTCGGGGGCAATCGCTCGAGGTTCTTGGCAAGCTGCGTCCGTTGAGATGGTTTGGATGCGTTTACGTTCCACTCGCCAGTCGCGTGATCGTTCAAGCGGAATGCACCAACGGGAGTAGTCTGTCCGGGTTCTACCGGTGCCAGTGGATTATCCCCAAAGACGGCTACGTATTCAGGCGAACGGACGATTTTCAGTATTTGCATCAACGCTACCACGCACGCCCAGAGATAGAAAAGCAGCACTGCGAAGCAGACGGAAGGGAAGATACATTATTATCAGCTTTTAGTGTATAATCTGGCAGGAAAAGTGTTGTGGCGGTAACACGAATCACAAAGCAAACGGCACTTAATCCAAACCAGTGTTTTCCATGGCACAACTCCAGTACGTACGCAACGCAAATCCTCCGGCAATAGTGAGCGCTATAAGATAGCCGACGTTAATTGATTTCTTAATCACCATCATTCCAATCACGTGGGTCAGGGTGACACATGTGAGCCGCAGGAATTCTACCACCACGAACGGTGCTAACAGGTACTGCTTCATCTGCGAAACGATTCACAGAAATCCTATCATTAATATGGTACAATAAATTATAACCATACAAAGCAACTCACATAGTAGGCACCGGCCATCATGGCACCGCAGCAGGGCAGATACAGTGCCATACCGATCATCAGCGACGCGTAGAAAGTGTCCGCGCGTGTTTTGCACACCAAAATCAGCCACACGAACACATCGTGCGGGTTGTAATCGTGCATATTTTCCTCGTAATACCGTGCTTCCTGCTCGAAGAATTTGGCACCACCCAAAACCGCCAGCGTAATCATCGTAACGATTGTTTCCAGCTGGAGCGGTGATGGAAATGGTGTAAGTTCTCACTCTGCCAAGCGTTGCGTTATGGAGCTTACCATACAACATCCTCCAACGATAATCGATCCAAGCCGCACCGATAGCCGAAAACAGAACAATCTCATCAGAACCATAATGCTTCTAGGGACGCGTCAGGAGACAAACTGGCAGGCAGGATGTTTTGCCCATCCAGACCCTATAGAATCGATTTGCGTGCGGTCGGTTAATTAGTGGCCGATGCGGTGCAAGCGATACGCCGAGAGTGTTCTTTCATGTTTCCGTTGTGCTATTGAAAGCATAATGAGCACATTAAACCCCTACGTTCTCTACCATATCGTACAGTTAAATCGGAAAACAATTACATAAATATTTCTATATTTGAATTGAACAACACATTTATCCTCTAGCTTGCATATTTTTGTTTTCTTCCTTCTCTTCTTTTCTCCCGGGTACCATAGTGCTCTGAAGCTTCTTTCTTATCTTCCAATCCACGAAACTGTGCGCAGTGCAATCGCTTTCGCCGAACAGCGCGTGTTTACGTATGAGCTCGTTTTCTTCTATGTTGATGCGTTCACCTTAATTCTATGCATACCCTGTGCCGTGCATGTAGTACCATTGGTGACAAACGTGACAAATACATTCCTTAACACCTAATAAAAACGATCGCTTTTCGAGCCAGTGCATGACTTACACACACAAGCCAATTTTTACAGGGCAAGCGCATCGGGCTAGGCTTTCCATTACTCTACGATAACTTTTCCGATAACCTTCATGCATTAAAGAACCGGGGAAGCTTTGCGAGACATGTAGTAAATCCAATCCAAATTCAAAAGCCTTCCTGACTCCCTTTCCAGCTGTCTCACCGTTGTTGACACAAGTGCAACAGTGTGGAATGGAAACACTGTTGGGATCTGTTTCTTTGCTAGAGACGAACTTATTCAATTTATTCTGAAGAAAATGTAGATAATATTAGATGCGACTACAAGGCGCATTATGCAATGAATTGTTGCTACATTTTGCAAATAATAAAGCTGCCTTGCAAATCAATAATCCAACAAACAGGCTAACATAAACCTACCTACAGACTTAGTACGCACTAAAACAAACACCTTCGTGAATGCAAAAGCATTCCGGAGCCCGCATTTTTCACAGCTACAACTAAAACCTCCGCAACTACACAAGAGAGGAAACGCGTAAGCGCCCTCCCATCGAACTTTTCGCAGGGAGAGTGCTTAGCGAGGTGATTTTCATTTCTTCAACAACGCCAAACCGAGCCCGAGAATGCCACCTACCACCAGGGCGGCACCGGTTGCCTTCGCGACACCCTTCAACCCTTCGATGTCCATGCGCTTTTTGATCAGTTCCTCCAGCGCTATCACCTGTTGGTTGTTGGGTTCAATTTCCAGAAAAGCTTGCGCGTGTTTGAGCGCCTCCGAGTACTCCTTTAGACGCGTGTGGCCGATGGCCATGTAGTACAGATAGTCGCGTCGTCCCTCCGGATGCTTTACAAACAGATCCTCTAGCAGTACCAGCCCCTGCGGAAAGTTTAGAACGCAGCAAGGTAAATCAATTGTCCCAAGCAGATACTGCTTCATCATCGCTCGGTATTGCATCATTACCGTTTTCATGTCGCTGGCAAAATCGCTTCGCACCATGCAGTACGCGTACTCGAATTGTGTAGTGGTCGTGACGGTTCCATTGCTTAGCTCCTCGTTGTACTTTTTCTCGAATTTCTAAAACGTATTCGGAACAATGTGCAAACATTCATAAAGGCGCATTAATGATTCATTCTTCGCCTCGGGGATGGACTGGAAAATGCGTGATGACGACACAACACGGCGTAGCAATCGAACGTCCCAGAACAGAGAAGTAATGCGTTGGTGTGAATGTGAATTGTTAAACACTGCAACTTACCTCCAGCTCAATGGGAACAACAGAATCATTTAAAATTTCTTCCATTGTGGGTATATTAGTTTATTTCTTTAGCTAAATCGCTTAAAAATGTACACTTCAGCAGAACGACGACTATGTTTTTATTTGTATTTTTTTTCGGAATGAATTTGACAGCAACGGATATCATCTGTCAAATAAAGCAACTGTCAAATGCGATCGGACAACAAAAAGAGAAGGAAGAAAATGAATAAAACACGGTAAAAAGGAGTTTTAAAATTACAAGAAATATTAGTTACTATTAGTTATTTCATTCTTTCAATTTTTTCACCCCAATAAATCGATGCTGCATGGTAAAATGCTACCGTGGAAGTTATCTTTCAGATAGCATGCACTTGTTGCGCAGATGGAAAATCTGCTCGGATAAGGTATGTGAAATATTTCGCCATTTGAAAACAGTTTGAAATTTCAAAGAAATTTTCACGGTTAATTAGCCATTTTGTATTGCCATTTAATAAATATTTTAAAGCCATTAATTACGCGGTCAACATTCTTCATCATCAAGGAAACAGTCCGCTTTTGATATTTCGTGAATAGCCTGTTGAATGAAGATTGAAATGTACGCAGCGACGGTAAAAACAACCTGTAAGAAGAAAAAGGAAAATTTCTACGGTTGGATCGTTTTTTGGAAAGGATATATACATACCGTTAAAATAGGTTTTAAATTCAGTTCAAAGCA
Source organism: Anopheles farauti (assembly GCA_000473445.2). Classification (NCBI taxonomy): domain Eukaryota; kingdom Metazoa; phylum Arthropoda; class Insecta; order Diptera; family Culicidae; genus Anopheles; species Anopheles farauti. Next base: position 420,818 of record KI915058.1, on the reverse strand, counting down.
ATCTCCGGCCGTTAATCGGATGGTTTCCACCTCTGTTTGTAATATGAAGCTATCAATCTGAAATATGAAAACATATTTAAAAAAAAAAACAATACATATCTAGAAAGTACCTCTTACCATTGCAAAGAGACGTTTGCTTCGCAGTTGAATATCTAGGTTTATCGTGTGGAGCCTACATCGGAATCGATCGCACGCATCCATGACTCGAGTGTTGGTGTAAAATATTAACGCCAACAAAACCAATCTGAACACCAATCGACTGAAAATCCCTGTGAAGAATAAGTTATTTGCTTTACATGTAACTCCCAATTCCGGTTGAGGATAATCGATACAAACTGGCGGCATGTTGAGGATTGTCGTTAAGCATCCAAAACACCACCCAATAAGAGTTGGAAATGATTTGAATGTAGTTCTTGCAATAGATGATCAGGAAAGGATTCCCTATGTATTCGTTTAGCTCGCTGGTCGCGTTGAACAGATCCGTGTGCAGTAGCTTCAGCGAGTTTATTTTGCACGCAAGGAATTCCACGTAACGCTTGCTTCCCAACCGTTCCGAATGCTGCAGCAGCTCAATGTGATGGTCCAGGGTGTTATGAGTCATGCGTAGATAAAGATCCAGCATGATCGTCGGATAGATGAGTTGTTGCTCCTTGAGATGTAAGATGTAATGCAAGCCGAAAAAGTATAGATAAAACCGTTTCGTTTGCATGTCGTCCGCCCTCCAATAGCAGTATCCTTCAATGGATATAAGATACAGGAAGGTTCCCAACAGAAACGTCCAGTACCAACGTATCGCTCGCTTCAGTTGGCGATGGTCCAACATGCCCTTCGCTTCCAGTGTACGATGCACTTTGTACAGGGCGCTCCAGCAGCGGCAAACGTTCGGTAGGGTGCGGTACAGCTCCACGTAAAGAACCAGGTGGGCCAAAATGACCGTAACCAGCTTGATGAAATCCACCACGATGCCAATCTCTTGGCAGTGGTAAAGAATGCAGTGCCGGCGGTAAACGATAAGCGCAAGATTGCTCCACACCAGGACGAACTGGATCAGTGTGTGCATCAGGAAAGGGGTCACCGTTCCGTCCTCCAATCGATACGGGTGAAATCCGAGCCACTGGTGGAAACGTACGTACGCGGAAAGGACGTACCACTGCTCCAGGGGTTCCATCTGTCGAAGCGTCGTTAGCGAGCGCTAAACTGAGTTATTCCCACATCTGGGTTAGGCAAATATGTCGAACTGCATGGCTCGAGCTCCATATCCCGCGAGCGGGAAGTAATTATCCGGATTGGGTTGTGCAATTTTCATGATTTAATTTATCGTCCTCGGGTGGCGAAGCTTTTCGTCGGGTTGGTTTGGGTTCTTGAACAAAAAAAAAATGAGCATAATGTGAAAATTTAATTTACTCGGCAAACTTTGACGGATTGTCACACGATTGTCGGTCGGTCGAAGTGTGCGAATACAATTTTAATCAGCGCGAAACTCTCAGTCACAGTGTTAGAGGATTGAGAGGATTGATAGTGGAATTTGTTTGCCAGCTGTAATTGGAAAAGAGAGAAAGGAATTAGTGTTGAAGCAATCTCCACTGTGTTAAGCTCTTCGTAAGCTTACTGGATCATCTTTCAACCTAAAGTTTCGCCATCGTTACAATCATTTTGTTTCAAGCTTCAATATTCATGCATTTCAAAACATCATTACACTTGTCAACGCCATTGAATGATTTATACTCCATCCTGCGATACTTAATGGTTTGTTCATCAATCAAACATGCCGGAGAAGTTGGAGCTCCACGGCAATCCTGGATCGGAAAATTGGTCCAGAAATTGGAACGCATTCGGCGATGATGGCTGGACGTGACGTGCACTACGATCGTCGGTTCGGATCCGTCTATCCACTATTCCAGCTGCTGGGCTACGCGTTAGTTCCGCTCCATGGACAAGCCCTAACCTCACTCTACACGCTGACAGCGGTCTTCGTCTCGCTGTACATCACCAGCGAAGTTCTCGTTATGGCGTACTCGCTCATCAAACCGGAGACCGTGTTCTTCCTCAGTGACGCCACCGGCACCTTTGCCGATGCCATACAGTTCGAGATTGCTTTGGCGGTGCCGCTCGTGTCATTTCTGTTGTCATTCGGCAAACGATCGCTCCAACGACGCATTGCGCTGCTGATGGATCGCATCGATAAGTTGCTGGAAGCGAATGAAAGCGACCCCGGTGGTCTGGAGCGCTTCAATCATCAACTCACCGGTGACATCCTCACCTTCATGCTCGTCTACAACGTGATCCCTGCCGTCAACGAGTTCTTCATCATCTCGCGTATCTCCGCCAACCTGGTTTGGTTTCGGAACTGGCTGTTGAAGGTTTGGTTCTTGATATTGATCCGCTTGGGCGATTCGTTCTTTCTGCTGCACGTGCAGTACCTGCAGAATCGTTATCGGTTTCTCAACTACGAGCTTCAGCAGATGGCATCGGGGCAGGCGCGCGTTCTGTCGCCGGAAACGATCCACGAACGCTTGGTACAGCTGAAGGAGATTCAAAACCTGCTCAAGGATCTGACGGGTGACGTGAGCGATCGGTTCGGTTGGCAGCTGTTCGGGGTAATAACGATGCTGTTCATCTGCACCACGATCGATGGATACTGGATGTACGCCAGTCTCTATCACGATGGCAATCTTTACAAAGTGGAATCGTTTCTGTGCGGCATCTCGCCGGTGCTGATGTTTTTTGTGCTTTTCAACAAATGTCAACGCTGTGTGGATGAGGTGAGTGGGGAGTAAAATGGAGATAGAAAAATCAAATTAAACATTTCTTTTTTTCTTTTGTTTTGTGCACAGGCTGAGTTGACTTTCTACCACCTGCATAGTGTGCTGAATCGTGCCCTGCCTTTCGAAACAATCCAACTGGTAAATGTTTGCATTATATATAATAGGAATATATATTCATCACCAACACTCCTTGACCTTACAGATTGAAAGCTTCTCGAAGCAGTTGCACAACGAAAAGATGAATTTCTCCGCGGCTAACTTCTTCGATCTACGCCTATCGGCATTAACGACGGTATTAAAAACCTTTCGCAGTTTTAAATACAATCCAACTAGTAATACATCTTTTTGTTCTTATTTTTACGCTAGATCTTTGCTTCAATTACAACGTACCTGGTGATTTACATCAATTTCATTCCGAAAACGGACACGTTTCAGGACTATAACAAGGAGCATAATTTGGTCGATGCGTGACGCATTTCTGCAAACGGAAACAAACGCGCAAACTTTCCCAAAATTGTTACATTCAGTAGGGTTTGAGATATTCCGACATCTTTTTTTTATCAATTTACTGCTTTCCTTCTACCATGTTAACTGAATTATTTATAGCTTTATAGTACAAATAGCGAATAACTACTGTTGGATAAAATCCAATAGCGCTGATATGATTTAGTTTCAGGTTTCGATGGATGCTTGGAATAAAGTGGAAAAATAATATTTTTTAAAAATATTTTCAATAATTTTGTCAATATCCAATCAATAAAAAACAAAATGTTTATAATTGACAACTTTTTATCCATCAATAAAATTGCGATGAGCTTATATTCGAAGTTTCTTTGACTTGGTACTTAATTTCTTAATATCCATTACTAATTTAATGCACTTAATTTGGTCAGATCTTAATATTTATTTACGATTATCAACATTAATTAGAAATGTTGATTTTTATTTATTTATTTCCAAATGTTTATGTACAAATAAGTAATGGAAATCTCGTATTAAATTGTTAATTGTTTTCAAATTTATCAAATTCCTTACACATAAAGGATTTGAATATGTAGGATAATTATCATTTTTAATTTTTGTTTTATTTGTGTAGTAAAATATTATGTTTCAAGCCAATTTAATATGGAAGGCTTTGGAAGAATCCAACATTTCTTACGATTTCAGCATCGGAATGGTACCAAGGGTACGCTTTACAGGAACCTTCTTAACGACAGCTACGAATCACATTCTCTAATATCCCCTATCAATATTGATTGTCCTTAAACTTTTCACCCACACCCCACACAACCACCCGAACAATTCGGGTTAGCACATCGTTAACAAACAAAACCGGTCTCCTCTTAATTAGCGTCGTTCGCTACCCCGGTGGCCCGTAAGGACGTACGCACGCGTCCCCGATAAACTTCCGGCATCATTAATCTCCGTCATCCGAAACGCAAGCTGCCGATTTTCACACGTCCATCACGGAGCAACCATCGATGGACGACCGGGAGAAGGTGGAGCAGGGAAGTTCGGTTTGGTAAAGAAATCTCAGTTGCACCGAGTGTCGCGTTTTGTGGATCAGTTGTTTCGTTGATCCGTCTGAAGGATGCTGGTGACGGTGGTGTTTCAGCTGTGCGGTCTGCAGGCGTACGCAGGGCCGAGATCCCCGTTCGGGTCCTCGTTGGCGTTGCTCTGGTGCATTGGGAACTGCCTGGTGTACGTGGGCGCACTGGCGTACTGTCTGACCGAGCGTAAGTGGCTGTTTGCCGATTCACGCACCGGAATCGGCATTAACTTCATTCCCTTCATCAAGAGTGCCGTCACCATCGTGGCACACTTGGCGGTGCTGCTGGAGGCGCTACTGGCACGCGGTGTTTACCGTGGGCTCGACGAACGTCTCGCATCGGTCGATGGAACGCTGCGTGGGTTGACGGGTGTGGCCGACTTCGGCGGATATCGTGCCCAGTTCCGCCGTAAACTGCTCCTGTTCGGTGCGCTCTGCTGTGCCATCGAGCTGGGAATTTTAGCGATGGTTTACGACAATCCAGTCCAAAGGACCGTCTGGTGCCTTACCGTACCATCGTTGGTTGTGATACGGTTGAAGCATCTTCACCACGCGTACCACATCGACCGCTTAGCGGCCCGGTTTGGGTTCCTTCGGGAGCAGTTGGAGACTCTCGTCGGGACACCGCACCAACCGTCGACCGTCGGTGGGAATTTGCATCCCTCGAAGATGAGTACGGCCGCTGTCGTCGGTGGTCGGTGGACATTTCACCAAGGAAAAGTCCTCCCACCGCCAAAGGGACCACACAAATCCCACCGGACGGACCGGCTTCGGCGGGCGTTTGTCGTGAAAGGCACGTACCTGGCGCTGTGGCACGCCTCGAAGGACCTAAACCGGTGCTGCGTTTACTCCCAGCTGGCCAACCTGCTGCAGAACTTTATCCAGTGCACGTGCGACCTGTACTCGATGTACTCGCTGCTCTATCTCAACCAGTTTGACGATATTTTCGGTAAGTGGCACATCTGTGGCTGACCCGATGCACTGGATGTTGCTAAAAATACTTCTCGTGCAAGACGAAATTGCTATCGATTTTTGCTTCCATCATAATCCCCAACCAACACACGGTCGGTGGCAAGTTTGGCCGGACTGAGTGAAACGCAAACATCGCAAACCTACATCGTTTCGTTCGCTTTTTTTTCCGGTTCGCGTAGGATACATCCTGAGCGTAGTTGCAACGTTCTCCGCCCTCGGTATCGTGCTGGCGGCGTGTGAAAACTGCAAGAGCCAGGTAAGCACCAGGAATAAAACAAACATTCGTAACATTCACTTGCGAAAATTGCATGTACCTTTTGTCCTCCCCGCAGGTTGCCCTAATCAGCCAGCTGCTGCACAAACGGCGCGGTGACGAGGTGGATCTGCTCGCGAAAATGGTTCGTATCCGTCTGGTGGCCATTGTTTGAGGGTTGGCGGGTGATGTGTGAGTGATCACACGGTGCTTTCAGTTCTAATCAGCCGATAAATAAGTAAAGTATGGCACTGTCATGGGTTGGGAAACGAATGTGCTAGTTCTGAGTTGGAAAGTGCATGACAAGTCAACTTGCACTAATGGAGGACGCGCAACGTGAAATGCATATTTTTCGATTAATAATTTACCACAACATTTTGAACCACATTTTTCTACTGAGGAAACTTTTTCTGCATCGTAACGTTCGGACGAAACGAAACAAAAGTGGTACATTGTAACAAAAACTTCTAAATTTTGTATACGAAGAATTCTACTCAGAAAACAAAACCATTTTCTTCACTAAAGGAGATCACGGTTCATTTTGGATGGAAAAGGAGAAGAAAAGCTTGATTTATATTTTACTTCCAATTTGCCTCCCTCAGAGCAGAAGCAATGTTGTAAAATAGTAGCTAATTTAACTACAATATCTAAAAAAATAGTACCTATTTATAGTACCTAAACAGTTTATATAACATGCTTCATACAGAAAACAAAATAATCAAACAAAGTGATGGTTCAAGCAAAGTGATGGAGCTCTCTACAAATATCATACTAAAAATTAAAATGTTGCTCTGTATTTATATTTGATGTTTTTTACTCAACCCTGTTATTTTACTTCATATATTACAAGCAAGGTATCCTTGTTTGTGTATTTGCTTTCTTTCTATTTTATTATATTTCAGTACCCATATGATCTGCTTCAATTTTATGACCTTCGTTTTTCTCCTTCTCTGTTGTGATTTTTATTCTTTTTTTGTTGTGATTCTTATTCGTTTATTATTTGTTATTCTTATTGTTCACTATTATTACTACTAATTTTGCTACTCTTTAAAAGAACATTTAATATTACTCCACGTTGTTAACATTATCACTCTTTTTATAATTTTTATAACTTCAACTGAATACATCTTTTACCGCCTTCCCTATTTTGGTATATTTACTTTCCAGTTTTTAAATAAATTACAATTTATTTCATCCAATTGATTGAACATTTTTATCAGTTTGATCGAAAGTTGTATCAATTATGATTTTCTTTAGTAAACTTAATGTCAACGTTAACTGCGTGTGGGACTAATGTGGAATCCCCTTTTCCTTTCGGTGCATGATAACTTGTTCATTATTTTACAGATCGAAAACTTCTCCCTATTGTTGCAACACACTCCGATGTTCTTTTCGCTCGGTGGTTTTTTCGATATGGATTTTATGCTGCTTAAGGAGGTACTTCATTAGCTGCTACATTGATCAATTGCTGAAATGTTATTCATAACATGTGCTTTCCACACAAGATGGCCGCCGCTATAACAACGTACATGGTCATCTTCATCCAGTTCATGCCCAAAGAGGATGCCACTGTAACGGCTGCACCATCAAACAGCACGCTCAGCCCGAAGCTTGAATAAACAGCGAAATCGACGCCGATACGTTGAGCGCGATCTGGAATGTGGAAAGCAAAGTGTTTCTCCTTAGCGGTACAGTTTTGATTGCGTCATTTTACGCGTTCACGCGATTGTCACCTCCATCATGACACCGTAGTCCATACGGAACATCCTGAGCGCCGTCACGGCAAACGGTTGGGAGTAATGCAGTCGGAGTAGAAAATTCTCCACCATATGCCAACCGTGGTGGCAACGTAGCTGCCAACCGAGATCGATCCGGTGCAGAAGCTCCCGTATGCGACGGTACTCGGTTAGGATGCGTTCGTTCGAGTGAAGGTTTAGCATGAGACAGACAAACTTCGACGTTAGGCTGCATTCAAGGTCTGTGAAATAATTTGGACTGTTTTAGACATTCTCTACGTCACTACTGCACTTAAGACTCGGTTCGTACAGAGTGAATCGAAGATTTTTCCGTTAATAAATCCATACACGATCCAGTACGTGTCGGTCAGTATGTAGAAGTGGTTGATGAGCTTAAGAATCATAAAAGAGTATCCGAATGCGTGGTTTATCAGCGCCAGCAGACGCTCGGCACGGGTAAAAACGTCCATGAGCGTGTGCAGCTGTCCACAAATCTGTCCATCACTTCGACGACCTCCATACCGACTCGCGCCCTTACTCAACTCGATCGTCCAGCCCAACTCGGCGTTCAGTGTCGTCAAGCAGAACGCTAGCAGATTCGTGTACAACAAAATCTGCATCTGGTGCAGGTGAATCAGCGTGAACAGGATCCAAAACAGGACGGTAAAGTTCGTGCAACGGGTCGCCTTGCAAACGCCATAAGCATACGTCAGCTCCCACCAGCTCGAGTACGCTACAAACGTACCAACGGTGGTAAAATGAGCCAACTGCTGCAGGTCCCATTTCGCACGGGGAATTAGCCGCACGATGTGGCCCAACTCCCGCCAAACATCCCGCAGGATACACCCGTGAAGAGCACTCTCCAGGAAGAGCGAGTAGTACGTGAAGATTAGTATGAAAAATTTTGCGATATCCACCATATAACCTAGCCAGTTCTCGGCGAACATCACCAGCTCCTGATGTCGATGGATCCAGCAGAAGAGAGTCGTTATGAGGCAAAAGTTGAGCGTAATGTAGAGCGTCAGCTGGAACCGTCCGAACCGTTGCCGCCTCATGCTGAACCAATGAAGGGCGAGGAGCTGATAGAATTTGATCGCTTTCGAAAACCTGTCCTCGATAGCCATCGCTGAATAGAGACGTCACTAACTTAACTGTTTCAAAGTGGACGTTGGTATGCTAGATTAAGTGGTTACCACCCGCCCGTTGGTTGGCGTGAGAACATTAAATACATTATTAACTAACAGAATAGACGATCCACGTGAGATACACTGAAGGCTATTAATCGTCGCTAATGTTTATTAGTAATCCTTCCTGGAGTTCCATCAGCGGTGATTCTCGCGAGAAGCTAATGAAGATGATCATGTACGTGGTTATTCCCGTTCCGAACTGTGAAAAAAAGATAGAATTTCACTTTGAAAACCTTCATAAATCTAAAGCACACCAAACGCACCATTTTTAGTAGGGAGTAGTTGATTTCAAACAGTCCGTGAGCCGTCAGCCGTATCCGCTGCTGAGCGATCTGCAACCCAAAGCGGTATATGATTCTCCGGAGTTTGCAATCGTGTCCAACAGGGACTTCCAGCAGGGCTTGCGGCAGTCTAGCAGCCTATCGGAGGGTTGAAAAGCCTTCTTTCAGTATGAGATCCAAGCGCATTTCCGTACACTCACCATACGAAGGCAAGACTCGGCGGAGCTAAGTAAGAGACCTAAAATGAGCGCGGTTGGCAGGAGCATTACGAACACAGTTTGGTATGCTCCAACGGTGACGCCTTGAACGTACAGATAGCACCAGTAAAGATCGCACGACAGCTGCACGAAGTTGCCGGTGAAGTTACAAATCTGGGACCATCCGAAGGTCCGATTGATGCAGTCACTGATTTCCCACAGCTGTCCGTAAGTATCCTTGAGCTCAAGTAAACGTTTCACCGACCGTTCGTACACGTTCCGGTGCGTGGGCGAGTCGGGCGGATGGGAGTTCAACTCTCGCATGTACTCACCCAGCTCCGTTAGATGGTAATGAAGCTGCTGCAGCTGTATCTTGAGCACGTCGATAAAGAGCATGTGAAAGAGATGCCGCAGGCGAAGGAAAGCATGCAGCACCAACACCAACGCGCAGAAGGCGAGCTCGAATGGCGATTCTTTCACCACGTAGATCATCTGGGTTGCTATAATTGCACTGAGCGCAAGATATCCGTAGAACTTGCACAGATAGAGCCGGATGAAGCGACGCAGAAAGACTTTGCGGGCGACATAACGAATCCGGTCCAGCTTTTCCCAGACGCTCCGGTGGATGTCACGCTGCAGGACGGTGTTGACGAGGATCACCAAGATGGCCATGATTTGCGATGAATACTTCAGCAAGTCGTTCATGCTGAGTACCTTCAGGTTGGTGTGCAAGTTGTTGACCCGATACTTCATCGCGATGCCGATAATGGCGAAGTAGAAGAGAAACTGAAGCACGGGTAGATGGAGCAAGGATTTCGAGCGCGAGCAAGACTTCAGCTTGAACTGGCAGCAATCGAACGGGAACGGAATGAAACCGAACAGCTTGAAGATGCGAAAGGCAAGCCAAAGAAGTTGGTGCGCCGTCGGCAGCAGCGGTACGATTAGGTTCATCGTTCACGGTGTTATGAAGCGACGGTTTGTGGGGTTAGTACAACAACGGCAAACGAAGAACTGGCGTGCAGAAGAGACATTTTTCATTTTGCAATTTTAATTTTCATTTCAATGCTCCTTACTTAGCTATTCAAACGCTGTGGATGTTACGTCCGGAGTGTCCAGTTCAGGATGACGTTCGCCGAGTGTCGGATCGTGCTCTCCTTTGGAGCATTCTCCTGCCTGTTGGTGCTGTTTCAACTGTTCGGGTTCTTCAACTTCCCGCTGCTCCTTCATTCCAAGTTGGGCGTAGTGATCGGCGAGTATCGACAATCCACTTCGATCTGGTGGATCCTTCAGCTATGTCTCACCGTAACTAGCGGCATACTGGCCAAACGCAACTACAACCTCCTGTTCTACGGACTACTTCTCACCGACGCGATGAACAACTACTTCAAATACTTCATCGGGCTGATGACGGCTTTCGTAACGCTCGCGGACTCCTGGTTCGGGGCCGAAACGCATCACTCGGTTTGGGCTCGGTACCGTGATCTTGCCACCCGAAACGGAACCTTTCTTGGGCTGGTTGGTCGCGATGAGGTGGCGCGCGTCCTGCTCCGGTATGTGACTACATTCCTAACGATCGTGCTGGTGTGCGTGATGGTCGAGTACAAGATCTACTACGGTGTGGCGGTCGGTACGCAGTGGTATCACTTTTGGATCCACAACATCTACCCCTACACGGTGAGCCACTTTAGGCACATGTTTCATCTGCTGCACATCGTGCTAATGGCGGCCAACGTTCGCGAGCTGAACCGGCAGTTGGTTCGATTGGAGGAGGGCTCGTGCAGTGAAACCACGTACGAGCGCATTGAACAGTGCCGGGCGATCTACGGTGAGCTGTGGCAGATGAACGAAGGCATCAACGTACTGTTCGGATTCTCGCAAGCACTTAACGTCGCCAGCAGCTTCGCGCAGATCGCGTTCGATCTTTACTGGCTGTACATGATGTGGATTATACAGGAAGCGAACATGGATGGTGAGACAAACTTGAAGTAGCGTTTTTTTTTGGAACTAGCTGTGACACTCATTTCCCACAGTGCAAATGTTCTGCCTTCTACCGACGCCGCTGATTTTCGCATTTTTACTGCACGCCGCCAAGACTCATCGGCAAGCGATGGAAACACTGACGGGGACGTTGCTGGATATGTCTTGTTTGCAGCGGAACAGCCGGGCGATGGAGCTGAGGCGCCACTTCCTGACCCAACTGCTGGTCCATCCGCTGCGACTGACGGCTAGGAACATATTCGACTTCGATTATACGCTTATCCGGAAGGTTTGTTGGTTGGACAATCGGAGACGATAAGTTATTAAATTATTTTCTCATTTGCAGCTTGTTATCGTCAGTCTTACTTACATAATTATATTTGTTGAAATATCGTCTTAAATCGACGTTTTTTTTGGCGTTATACAAAAACACTATTACACGTATAAATAAATTAATTCTGTTGCTTGATGTAAAATTGTTTCCATCATTTTGTATCATTTTAAATGTACAAAAAATACGGTTTAATTAGCTTAAATATCCCAGAGCTCCTAGCGAGGTGTGACTAACTAGGTAAAATGGTGGTAAAATCAATCTAGAAAACCGGTAAAAACGATCGTTACGCCAAATAGAAGAAGAAGAAAGTAGCTTAAAATGTTTTTAATCATTGAAATAACTAGAGGCAAATTTTTTAGATGCCAATTTTTTAAATTTTTGGATGATAATCGAACCAAAATCGGATGAAACTGTACCTTAAATGGAAAGCAACTATTTATTACATGTATTTTGATGTTTCTTTATCATCTTAAAACTATGTGTTACTTTATTAGCTTTTATACAAAACATTGTTGTTAATCATGCTGTCATTTGACGAGAAGAAACAATTTGGTTTTTAGTACAGGGTTTAGTACAACGATCATGAGTCGTATTAAGCTCGGTCCTTTTTAATTGCAATAACAAATGCAACAGAAAATTCAATCCATTTTCGCTCTCAAGACGCTCTGTGCCGAAGAAATTAAATTTCTAAATGCATTTTCCAACAATTGCATTTAAACTATTGTTTGCAAATCATTGAAATAGAAAATAAAAAAATATAGCTCGTGGAACATTTCTACAATCCATTTTCACCCTACCGGCCAGTTCATCTCATTAATTATGCTTGTTTAGCGAACGACGGCCCAGCTCGACAAGATTTTATCGACTTCGCTGCATCCAATACACCAACATAATAAAGTGCGACCAGATTGCCGTTGTTTCCCTCGCCTTAAATCCCACTTTCAGCGCGTGTGCTTTGCGATGACAAATTAAACGTACAGCTTTCCACCACCGACCACCGGGCCATTAAATGAATTTGTAATGATGATTACATACAACAGGGGAGTTAAAAACACACAGATGAACAAAGAAAAAAACGCACGTTCCCAGTTGTAAACCAGCCATATGGCACTGAAGGTAACAAGGAAAAAGCTGCCCAAAGCTGGCTCGGGTGCAGAGAGGTAAACTAATCACGGTTTCGGGCAGATGATCGTAACCGTCCGGGGCCGATTCGGTAGGGATCTCCGTCGCTCTCTACAGTTCCGCTGCTTCCGCGGCAACCGGTAGTAAACCCAAATCAAGCTACCGACCAGCGTTCGAGCGTCGTGAAAGTGAAATTATCCCACCAAAGGCTTGGGGCTGTCTTAGCGCGGCGGTACGGGCGGCATTTAATTTGGGCGATTGCGGCGCGAAGTGCGAATGGTGTTAGAAAATTAAGAGAAAAATCGACAGCGATCGGTCTCAGGCCCTTCGACGGGAGGCGGGAAATGGACGGCGCAAGAAGGGAAAATTAATGCGGTAGTTGTGTGATTGACCGTTTGCGTAACGATTGCGAGAGTGAGAGGGAGCAGAAGAAAAGCTTTTTAAAAGACGATTTTTGGAAAAAATCACTAAATTAAAAAAAAAAAAAAATGAAAAAAGGTCTAGGTAGGGCGAGGCTTTGCTTTGGCTGCCCTGGAAAAAGCTCTTAATCTCGTACTGCGTTCGGTCTCAAGCCTGCACTGGCCTCACCGAACGCCCGATTGCGGATGCATCTGGAAATGCTAGCACATTGCTGGCATAAGAAATGCTCCCATAACCGCAACAAAAAACACCGATTAAAATGCAACCACAATTGAGCGCCACTACGCCAGACACACGGATGACACCGAGCCGGGGGGAGACGCAAACCAGGGTGGTTTTTTTACCCCGTGGTTTTTCTCCGGGCTCGACCACCACTGCAGACATGTACGCTGAAGTAGCACGTTAATTGCTCCCTACTGCTGGTGAGCATATTTTATGATGAAACGAAACATGCACCAAACCTTCCATGGCCGTGGCCGGCTGCTGCAGGTTGGCTGCTCGTGTTGAAACGAGGGATGCAGTTTTCTTCATCTGTGTGTGAGTGTGTGCACCGGTTGTGTTACACGCGTGACACATGCATACAACCCAACTGCGTGCTCGTACCGGGGCTAATGAGTTGAGAACCAATTTGTAAGCCGCTTGCGAGCTTGGAAAAACTTCGGTAAGCCGCCCTCTGCTCTCGTGCGCTGTGTAATAGACACATCTTTGGTACCGTTTCTCCTCCAGCACCCCCTTTGGAACATACCGAGCGAAAGAACACAAAACATTGCACTCCGGGTGGAACCGGGTTGGGGTGTTTGGGGCTGTCGTCATCGTCGTTCTTATTTCAATTTGCAGCTCGCCCTGCGCCCGCGGCATGCGAGCACACCACTCGAGACACGGTGGAGTAGCGAACGATGCCTCTCTTCTTCACCTCACCCCCACGCCGTGGGATGCACTCGCTTATCGCACGAACGCATCGGCGACGCGAAACGAACACGATGCCATCTTGACAGCCACCCGAGCATCGCTGTGACATCGTGCTCTTTTTAGCGTTTTCCTGTCCGGTTGTTCCTAAATAAGTGGATCGCTTGGTCGAGGTGTCAATCAATTGACACCGGAAACATTGTGTGTGTTTGTGTGCGTGTGTGGGGACGGTTTTTGCCACCCGGAAATGGGTGCACTGACAGCTCAATCTGAGTGCGGAACAATCGATTGCCTGGATGAGTGTGAAGGAGTGACTGAAGGTATTGTTTTATTAATAGATATTCAAATCTCAACGGCTTACATTTTATTAATCATGAGTTAATTCTAGACAAGAAGATCTAAAAGATTTGAAGCAATATTTATACACACACATTGTTAATTTTGCAATTTTGATGTCCTATTTTTCATTTCTATTTACGGGTAGATATACAATGTTGTCGTGCTGATTATCCAGTTTGCTTCTTTGTTTTAAATTATTAAGTTAAAACTCTAAACAAGCAGTTTCACTCATTTATTTAATCTAAGTGTTAAAACATATAGAATAAATATGCAAATTTTCATTGAGAGTTTATCAATTTTGATAAAGACTAGCTTTCGAAAGAGTCATACATTAAACTCTTGTTTACTTTTAGAAATCTGTACTGAGCAGTTGGACTAATTTAGGCCTTTTATTTCTTATTTTAGTCATCCAATAAAGCTTTTTTACCAAATATTTGTCTTTTCTTTATTTAATGTTTAACATTTAGATTTGATCAAATTAAAGTGTTAGAATAATATGGATCCAAGCATAACTCTTTGCTACAGACCGATTTTTGGTCGTTTTAAATTCTAAATTAAAATTCACATGGATTTGTTGGCATTACGTTTAGCTCTAAATGTTTTGTTTTTATTTTCAGCTGAACATATTTTTGCCTTCACTCTCTTATACCTTCTAGATCCTATTTAATATCCTAATGATATTGTAAATCTAATATGTCTTCCTTAAATTTGGCATGATAATTAATTAATAAGCCCATGTTAGTCAGACCGCTGATTAATTAAACAAAGCGACTCGTAACAATTTCTTTATCCAAATCGAGGTGAATTCAAGAGTACTAAAACTCAAGCGTGACGCCGCTCAATAAAGCTATTCCAAAATAGCAAATGCTTACCAAATGCACGTTGCTGCTGCTGCAAATTGAAACCACTCGCAACAGATCGTGCAATTACAACTAATCGTAATAATATTTTAGCTACAATTATCGTGAAAACATTACCCAAAACCAGCGGTCGGTGCTGCGAGGGTGATGATTGCGTGATGATCCCGGCAACCCATTTCTCACTCTCCAATCAACACCAACATTCGTGCGTTCCCATGGCAACATGCTGTGCATGGCATGATGTCGTTTCGAATTTATGATTTAGCATGCGAAGATTGGATTGAGCTTCATTGAGCTCTTGGGAGGGGTTTAGGGCTATAAGTTTGGTGAAATGTGGTGTTGCGAATAAGCTTATTAATTATGATATGATATTTTATTCTAAAGCTACATCAAGTAAATACACCTGAAACGGGAAGACTCGTATAGAGAATGTTTAGCATTTATTGATAATATTAAAACCGTATAGTACCTTTTCAGTATTAAATTCTTTCTTGCTGTATCTAACATTTTTTTAGAAGTTTGTTAAAATGTAAACCTAAAATGAATACTGCCTTTCCAGCATGCTCCAGGCGCCAAATGAACTCGGTTCCAAATGGCCGTATGTTTTGTTTTGAAGATCAGCTGTTGATCATTGCAAGGGAGAGTGAGAAAAGCAAACCTACCTCCAGGCGAACGAAATGAGTAGCAAAATTGACGCAGACCGTGCAGAGAGACTGAACTGGCGTGGAGAACATTAGTGAGATGGAGCAAAACTAAACAGGGTGAGCGAACACCATATAGATTTTCTCGCTGCTGCTTGTATGCTCCCTGTTCATTTGGGGTAAAGTAGAGTCTGTTTTGGTCGGCAGCTCATGAACTTTGAATTTCACGGATAAATAGGACATCTCCAAACCAATAAACTTTACGTATTAGATAATTTCTATTTTTGTGTAATTTTCAGAACACTCTTATAGAACACTATTATAATATTATAATAATAGTATATTCTGGGCTTAAAACAAACTTTTCGTCTTACTTAAAAATCTACACAAAGGAGATTTTTAATGAAAAAGCTCATTTTTAAGTATTTTTGAGATTGTTAGGTATAGTTTGTAACAGTTCAATTTTAATGTTTCTGAAAAACAATGAAATAAAATTTAATTTTAATTTAAAAACTCATTGAGATTCTCAACTGCAAGGGAATTTGAAAATAAAACACGAATAATTCGAGGACTGTAACATCGAGAGTGCATTGTACTTCATACTAATGTTCTCGTCCTTAAATCGAACAACATCCCTTATCATAAGGGAGGATCTACATAAATAGTTAATGAATGAAAATAATAAAACTGAACATAATGAGTTTTTGAATAAAATAAAAACATTTCCAAAATTAAATCCAGTATCTTCCGCGTTCAGTTCCCTATTTTCACATCCCCACAGGATGTAAGGATACGAACATTGCGTTACTAGCCGAAAAAGGATACACGCAAGCGCCTTTCAGTACAAAGGGCTGGGAAGAGTGCGGAAACGCGCGTTTGGTGTTTCATCTCCAGCTCGCTCACTCTCTCACTCTCTCTCACTCATTGTTTGACACCCTCTCCGAAGGCGCCCGACGCTCTCGCCCTATGCTTCAACATACCACCCCTCTCCAGCGCTACATACGTATGCTCGGTGGTGGCCGCGGCAACGAAAACTATACTCTCTCAGTTTGTCGCTTACTTTCCGAGTGGACGGACCGTCGTCCGGTGCGCGTTTACACACGGTTTTGCTCCATGCCTCACGGTTTTTACCGATAGAATAGTGCAATACATAGGTAGAGGCACCCTACGCGTTCGAACACTGCGACGGGGGGTTTATTTTTTAGTGTCGGCCGTTGCGGGAAGAGTGATGTGGTGTTGTTTTCGATCGCGAAACAGATTCGCCTCACTGGTTGCGCGGTGTGTGAGTGTGTCTTGGTGCGGATTGTCGAGTTTTTTTTGCACTTCACACCACAAAACACACTTCTTGCGAGGAAAGCCAAGAACAGGGAGTGATTTCTGGAGGTTCGTTTGTTTTGGGTGTGGAAGCGAATGTCGTCTTCCAGTGCGTGTTTGACAAATGGAGAGAAAAACAAACCAGTGCAACAGTGTGTTGAGATTTTGAAAAACATAATCCGGAATCAAAAATATTGCGCCTTGAATCTCTCAAACCACACACACTTTGCGGGAAGTTTGTTTTCGTGCGGTGAAGTGACACATGACACGGTTTAGGTCCCATCAGTAACAATCATCTGCTCGAGACGTCTCCGAGATCTCCTCGGGCAAACAAATTAAATGATTAGAAACACGCAACACGGGCTCGACCGATGCCATTCTCGCCCCATCGCGATCATCCTGGTTGGCTGTGAAATCGTCTGACAGATGTGTCAAAATTAGTATTTTTCAAAACACGCCCCACACACCGAACGGTCCCACCAAACAAACCGGTGTGACCCTGAGCACACAAACGGAAGCTGCGCTGCTACCTCGGAAAGTGAGCACACGAGAGAGAAAGAGAGAGAGAGAGAGAGAGAGAGAGTGAAAGGAAGGGAGAGAACGAGCCGGAACGTGTTACTCTGCTCCGCAGTTCTCTTCCTTTTTGGGGATGAATTTTCATGCGGATTGTTTTATTTTGTTCTTTTTCGTGGAGATCCAAGAGGCTGGTTTTTCTCCATCATTGGGGCTGGGAAGAGCGAGATGAAATAAATATCAAAATTTTTCCCATTCAATGCCGCTTATCGAATGCTTAAATTGATGATAAATACTTTGGGGGAAAATATTAACAACAAACACAAAAAAAAAAAAACATATCGCAGGATTGCGAGGAATTTACGATTCTCTTCCGTTCTTCAAATATTTCGAACAAAAATTACAATCCTCCCCTAATTTTGCGTGAGCAGCATTTCCTCTTTAATAACGCGAGCGAGCGTATGCGTGTATTTTCTCCGGCTCCTTCGCTGTGCCTGTGGCTCTGGCTCCCTTTGCTGCTTCCTGCGTCACAATGCAAGAGGATGTCCCTTCCCTTCCCCACTGCCACAAGGGTGAACGTTTTTCGGCGGGGTGGTCGAGAGGGAAATTTTCGGCGCAAAAAACAAGCGAGATGCCCGAACGACGGAGCGGAAAACGCTTCGGCCGCTCGTGTGCGCATGTGTTCCCTCCCCGGGGGTGGTTCCGGAACCGGGAAGCTGGCGTTCATTGATTTCATTGAATTTTTGTCACCTCGGGTCGGGTTTTCGAGAGTACGCCGGTGCATTTTACGTTTCGCGTTACGCTTCCTGGTGGCTCGAGTGTGCAACGTGGCCGATAAGAGCCGCGCGAAGAATGGAGGCTTGGGGTGGCTAGAAAAGAGAGAAAAGGGCTTTGTTTTGTCGATGATTTATGGAGTGCACTTCTTGGAGTCGGAGCGTGGCGGCATCGGAAGATGATCTACCCGTTGTTGGATGTGTATTTTGTAAGGGATATTTTCTCTCATTTTTACCACCCCTGATCTGAAGACTTCATGTCGATTTATTTCTCCTTCTCTCAGCGACCTTTTGATGCGGTTTCAATCAGCTGACGTTTTCGCTGACGTGAGCTGTCAAATCATAAAAGCAAATTGCCCCCCGCAGCTGGCCTTCTTTGATTACATTAAAATCGCAATTCGATTGTAACTAAGCTCAGTTGTCAATGGAAACACAATATCACTTCCTCACGTGTTTCGTCCTTCGTTCTCAAATCTCGCACACTTTGATAGGCGAGCCACTCGAGTCAATCGCCGCTCATCAGCTGATGATTTCGTAACGATTTCCGACCGGTCTACAAACGCCCTGGGGGTAGAATTGACTTTCAAGCATGGAGGAATCCGGAGATAAACCCGCTCAAAAACACACTCTCAAACCAGGCGGAAGCGGCCTCCGCGTGAAAACATAATTAAAAGTGTCATCATGTGCGCCCGTTTCGGTAACGGTTTTGGAGTTTTCTTTTTTTTTTTGTACGTTATTTCACCATGTTTCCTTCGTTCAGTTCCGTTTTCAGCTTGCCAAAGGCCTATCGCATTTAGCACCGTCTGAAGCAGTGTGTTAGTGTGTCACACCGAAAAGTGCGGAAATAAAAACCCCGACCCGTGGAAAGGTAGTGGAAAAGTGTGCGGAAAGAGTGCGTGGTTGTAAAATAGAGAAACGTGTTTCTGCGCCAAGTGTCCGCTGGTACGCGGGGTTTTTTCTTGTAAATATATATCTGTAATCGTAAATTTGTTTGAAGTTTTTGGATGCATCGGAGAGAATCGCAAGAAGAGTGTGTATATTGGAAGTGAATTCTATCCTATCCGGTTTGCGGATCTTTTTTCTTCGTGGTTGGTGTGATCCGCTATATTGTGCGTCGTGTAATCTACTGTGTGTATATTGCGTGTGTTTGTGTTTAGCGTACGAAATGTTGTGCGTAGCGTAAGAAAAGCATCCCATTTTACATAACGAGCACCGAAAACGCGTAGAGGAGCTTTGAAGAAGTATATAAGTTGTTCGAGTGAAGGAGAAAACGACGGTTCACTTCAAAGGTAGGTTTGATTTAGATGTTTAATATTAAAATTATTCTGTAATGAAAAATTAAAAGGAACCAGAGCATTCAAAAGAATCATGGTTAAAAGATTTAAATCAACTGTTGTGGATTATTTGGATATCAAAGGGGGTTGGAATCTCAATTAATACTTTCGACATTTCAATTGTTGATTTATTTTAAGTAAAATGTTTATATTCATGAAGTGCCCAAACTAAGAAAAAAGTATCAATACTTATCGTCTCATGACTTGCGCAAAAAAATTATTTTTTATGTCATCGAAAAACGAAGCATAAATAGCTCAGATTTGAAAAAAATATATATATATTTTTACTGGGAATCAACTTCTGTTACGTTAATACGGCCAGGCCGTCAATAAAAACAATCGACACATGAATATGAAAGAATATTATTGTCAAATACAATGTGACAGTTTAATTTAAATTTTAAAAACACATTTCAAATTTTGCTTCCAGATTACTGTTATGTTTTTGACTTTCATACTAAACTATGGAACAAAATGTTTTGCTGGCTAATATAAGATAGGGATTTAATGCATCCCAACATTTTCGTTTTTATTTTTAAATTGTTTATTCGATCCTTTAAGTTTTTTGCAAACATTTCGCTCGGTTCATGTAATAAACAGAGAAGACAATGATTATGAATCACCCTTTTCTTCCGCAAATAAACGCCCGAAATGTAACGCAGTAAGCAATCTTCTGTTTTATTGCACCGCCCAAAACACTACCCATTAACCGCATAAATATTCATGTCATTGATAATCGCTTGCTCGCGCCGAAAATTTTGCCAAACAGCTTCACGAACAATCACCGCATGAAATCGCCTTCGGTCGCTACAAATTGGGTGCTTGAGATTGCAGATGCGATGGTTGGCGCCACCGACAAACCGCCCACCGATAGTAGCATTAAAATAAGCACATAAAAATCGGTGCTAATTTAAAGCGTCACGATATCGTATCATTATTTTCGCAAACGCCCTAAACGCCCTAATCGTCCTCCCTCTGCTGCTGCTGCTGATTGTTCGCTGTATTGATGTGCTTCGTATTCGCCAGCAGCAGGCCCGCTAACCTCAAAATTAACCACCAGCAAGGTTTTCGCAAGCAATCCAAAGCAAGAAAGGGTGGGAACGGATCTGGAACACGACATTCGAATCGCATCTCCGGCCGAGCCTTCGCGCGGAATGACGCTGAACGACTCACTTAAATCGCAACAATATTTTCAGCGCACAAAAGCGCGCCCGATTTTTCCAATCGACCCATCGCCGCTGCCTTTCACCGTTCTGACCTGAATCTAATCCGCCGCACAAATAGGAACGCGTTTTTTCTTTCTCGTTCCGTACGCCGTATCGTGCCCGGTTTTTCCTTCAGCTTTAAAACCAAACCCGCCAACGGTTCGATTTCACCGCAAAGCTTTAGTTCGCTCCAGTTTAGGTCGCGGCGATCGGAAAGTGAGCAATGTTTTCCTTGGCCTCGGTGGACCGGGCTGGTCCGGTGGGCTGGCGGGTACTTATCTACGTGCGACAACCGCAACTAAAACCCTCCCATGCTCGCCAGAAAACGCCACCATGGTCGGTTTTGATTGAAAGTGAGCTCTCATGACGGTACGCGCCTCGGCGACGGACGCTTTCAGTCAATAGATATGGCTTACAGTGAGGAGATTATTTGCTGGTGCTGGTGGTGGTGTGTGTGGGTGTTGGAGCCGGTGCGACTCCGCGTGGGTGATTACCTTTCCCTCCTGCGCTCCAGTCGCGATCGTACTGGACACTTTGGAAAGGTCTTAATGCTGGGTGCGTTTTGGTGTGTTATAAGAAATCTGCGATTTCTTTCAGCGCTCGCTTGTTTAGGCGGATCTGTAAAGTAAGACGGTCGTTTCGGGTACTTCAAATTCGTTTTTTTGTGGCTCGAAGGTAGATGAGTCGGCGGAATATAGTCTGAACGCCAGTGAATCACACATGGTCAGTTTGGTAAGATACTTAGAAACATATTTAGAATTCAAGTGAAAAAATTTGAAGCGTTTTTAACTATTACCACGTAAATCATTCCCTCGGAATTTGGTTTGAGGTTATGAGTCAAGTTTCACATGGACACGATGTAGGCGAACTCATATCCCATTCGTATGCTAACCAATGATTAACACTAATCCACAATGATGTTGTTGATTTATCTGAGGGTTGCAAAGGGCCATTTAGACACCCTAGATCGATTTATGTGCTGGAGAGATTGACTTACTTTCGGGATTTTTTTTTAACAATTTAGCCAATGTTTTAAGTGGTGTAAATATTTAATTCGGTTGGATAAATAATTGCTCTTGAACATTCGACCGTTAAGTCACTTTAATAAAAATATCTTAAAATTAAAAAAAATACTGATTATCTTTTTGTATTGAAAACCGAATATATTTCCTATAAAAATCCGTTTAAGAAAATAATTCAAAAGTTTGTATTTAGCGAATATTATACGAGTCATATATTTTACTTAAATACAGTTTTTTACATTGCTATAAGTTGATGAAATGTTTAGAATATTTTATCCGTATTTTTCCTCTACTAAATTACTCATTTCTGTGATTTACAGACTAACATATGATACCTATAGTTAAAATGCGTAACTAAGATAGGTTTTGAAGACTAAAATAGTGGGCAAAAAGAAGATATCTGATTGATTGACAATTTGGAAACAATGTTTAGGATTAAATATTTTGAATCAATTATTTAAGAACTATTTTAAGATTTAGATCTGTATCATAAAATAAAGTATTTTATCTTATGTAGGAATATTGTAGAAATATTTTCGAAGTAGATTAAAAATCGTACTATTAAATGATCTTTAGCATATCTATTATTAAATTACTCAAATGAAAGTGGATCAATTATCAAATAAACTGGATTATGAAATGAAAAATCTAAATATACAAATAAAATTCAAAGTATTTTCGGACCCAAAAGACTTCCGCTAGTCTTTTTAGTGTTAAACGTTTCCTTCACCTGCATGTGGATTCCGATCGCCCGTCGCTAACCAAAACCCGACGCACTTCTGTCCACCCAAAAGTTGTTCTTCTGCGACCGTCTCGAGTGGGTTCACTGGTACCTTTCGAGCGTTTTGGTGTGACATCATCGTTTCCCGGTGTTTGTTGTTTGTGGGTGATTTTTTATCGACGCGAGACGGTGGACTAACGGCGCAAACGGAAAGCCAAACAAACGAACCGCGAGGAAGTGCATCGCCGTTAACGGTGGTTTCGAGGCAGTTTTCAAAAGCCATGACTTTGTTGTTTTTATTTATTATTTTTATTCCAAGAATGCATGTGATTCGCATTGTGGAAACTCGTTTTAGGGTATATTATTCAGAAGAAAATCTTTTCATAGAGTCTTCAAGGAATGACTTAAGGTTTTATGGTTCGATGCAGCCCACTGCGAAGGGCATCGTCTATTGCTCATTTGTCCACAACCAACAACGATCACCTTTTGAAGGGCAGCAGCGTGTGGGCGGCCGCGTCGTTAGCGTGGGTGGCAAAACGCTTGCTACACACGAACGTGCTTATAAGCAGCGTTTTCGGTCCAATCCCAAGCCCCAGCTGGTCCTCTATAAATGGTGCGACATTTAACGCGCATCGCTGTTTCATCGGCCAGAGCGCATCATTATCTCTCCCTCCCTCCGGGGCGTCGTCCGCTGCACTTTCGTCTTTCGCCTTCATAATCGAAAACCGTCCGGAATCATGGAAGGGCACATCTAAGCGGGAATACGACCCCTGATGATGGTCATCGTTGGGGCGTAGCTCGTAGAACAGCTGTTGCCTGCCTGGTGTACGTGCAATGCTGCTGCAGTTTGGGAGGGAACCTATTTTTACGTTCCACCGGCACGTCGCCCGGGTGCATTATGAGTGAAACGTGCCGTCCGTCCCTGCATTTGGTGCCTCTTCTCGAAGGTGACCGGGAGACAAATTTCTTTTTCCGTCCACGCGACCTCTGTAACGCCAGGAGCGTAAAATTTGTCACAACACATCGTCATCCCGCGCGTGTCTGTGTGTTTTGTGTGACGAAAGTTAATAGCCTTCCCCCGCAACGGGCGGAGTGACATTCGGAGGGGGAAGGGTTTGAATTGCATTCGAACCGTTTTCCCACCGTTTGCTTCCCTTCCTCTAGGGTTTGGAAAACAAATTGACTTCTACTGCGCTATTACTTTGGTCATGGGAAAATAGTCACACCGGTCGGACATATGCACGAGCACAGTGAAGGGTAAGGGTTTCATCTGCTTTCTCATCGCTCCGCACGATCAAAATCACCCAACTAAGTGCAGCGGGCACACATACTGTAGATGGATTAGTTGCAACGCCATCTCAAGCGCAATCACTTGGGCTCGCGTTCCACCACGGTTTTGACAAAAGGAAGGGCCAGCGTTTCGTTTCGTAATGGGCAACCCAAATCGTGCCCAACTCACCCCCTGGCGGGTGCTGGGATTTTTATTTCGCTTCTTTTCTTTCGGTACGCCTCCGCGCACCGCATCCACATTAGTGTCAGCGGGAGTTTATGGGCGCACGCGTTGGTGAGAGAAATGAGCTCACGGGTTTTTGATGAAAGATGAAACCGAATTCGATGGTGCATCGCTTCTTCTATCGGCTTACGGACCAGGGACGAGTAAAGATCGTATGAGCAGGAATAGATTGATTGTATCGATGGGGGTTTAGTGTAGTTATTTTCTTCGGTGCCGCGCTGGAATTTACGAGTCGCAGCTTCTTGAGGTCGTATTTTTTATTCAATTTTATCTGATCATACTTTTCTTACACGTCGCTATTGATGGAAGCGTTCGAGTCGATCGACATTTGTTCTATGCCATCTTCCGGGAAGATGAAGAGAGAAGAAGATTAATTGGTATTTTTGGATACGTTTTTATTTAAAGTGAGCTTAGCGAACTAATTTTAACAAAACTATGTTATAAATAAGAGTAAAAAGCTACTTAAAAACATACTTAATGCTTTATCCCATGTTTTTATAATTTTTAAAAACTGAGAACGTAGTTTTAAAAATTCAAATTTAATAAAAATAAGGAAGATACATCGAAAAAAAAAAAAACATTTTGAGTGATTTATGAAGTTAATGGGTTTTTAATGTTTTTTTTTATGTGAAATTAGTGCTATTGACAAATACTTACTCAGCAGTAATCTAAGCTTCTATCCAAATAACCAAACATGAAGAGAGTATTCAATTAATTATATGACAAAAATTTAAAAAAATTTAAAAAATAAAAAAAATAATTAAATCATCAAAGAAAAGAAGAGAATCAAATGGAGGTTAGTTATGAAAAAAATGTGTTTTTATGTTGACAAATTGACCTGAATAAAAATTTAACTAAGAGAATTTGGCGAAGATTTCGAAGCTCATTATTTGCTTTAATTATCAATCCAGTAACTACTGGAAAAATAATTTACGATTTTTTTTGTCAACTATTTGAAACTATTTTAAGTTTCTATTTCTATATCTTTATCGAAACAAATGCATGAGTAGCAAGATGAGATCATTTATGGAATGTTTAACAGCTCTTTCTAAATATTGTGTACAATCAACTAAGGTCAGCATTTATCATGTAAAAGTAAACACCCTACCCTTCTTGACACCCACGGCACGGCACGTACACATACGACTCTCAACGTGCAGTCTTAACCACCACCATAAACGGTGAGTCTCACTGCACTCAGCTCACCGCGGATTGTGCAACACGTTGCCGCTTTACGACTCACTTTGCTCACCGCACTGGACGCGAACCACTGACTTTTATGCTGCCCCACATAAACCATGTCATTTAAAAAGATTTGCAAAGAATATAAAAAAACAGGAACATGGAAAACACAAACTAACGATGCCATAATAAAAAGCCAACCGCCGTGGAGGTGAAAACAAAATCAGCGCATATTGTATAATCACACGTAATGGCGTATTAATGCGATTCATTACGTTCATGGGCAATTAAAATGTAAAACAGCACGACAAACGCACGCACGGATTCGGGGAGGACT
Organism: Anopheles farauti; assembly: GCA_000473445.2. Classification (NCBI taxonomy): domain Eukaryota; kingdom Metazoa; phylum Arthropoda; class Insecta; order Diptera; family Culicidae; genus Anopheles; species Anopheles farauti. The sequence continues at coordinate 395,365 of KI915058.1, read as the reverse complement.
TTTGTCTCATTTTTTCTTTTATTTTTGGTTCGGGAGAGGAGCTCGGAAGTACCTTGGGAAACGCGCGCGGAACACGTGAGGGTGTGTGCACGTGCCAATCACGTGCCTTGGTGGTGAGTGTGTTTGTGCAAAAGATTACTATCGATGCGAATGGTTTGGGTGATTGGTTTGTTTGTGGTAAAAATCATCACCAGCAAGTTATTTTCCCCGATTCGAGGCCATGTTTTTTGCGGGAAGATTCTAATCCACCAAAAACACGTGTAATTTGAGCGTCTTCTAGGACCGATCGGGGCACCGATCCAATCGCAGTACATCGTACAAAACCGTCCTTTCAACCGGGATTTATGGATTTTCCCTGCGTCGTTTGCAGCTTTTCCACCGGTACGAAAAACAAATAATAAATTTTCTCGCATGATTTCTTCAAATGCATCGCTCGGCTTCAGCCGCGCATGGCTCTTACTTGGTATGTGCCATTTGTTTTGCTTTATGTTTCACGCTGTTTCGCACCCGGAGAGCGGGAGGTTTTGTGCGTTTGTTTTACATCCACCGAACGCAGGAAGAAACTCAGTGCGCAGTCAGGCAGGTTTGTAACAAGGATCCACCGGAGCGGAAAGCCCTAGCGAAAACCTTTTTATTTATCCGCACACACACAGACACACTTTCTGGAGGTGCTCTGCCTTATCAGAACAGAACGCTCGGTACGATAATGTCTCCCCCTTCCCTTGCCGCTCAGTTAAACAATACGCACGCACAATCCCTCCCACACCCGGCTGGTTCCAACGTTCCATAAGGGAAGGTTAATTTCTTCATCACTTTGCATTACGCTTCCCGCTGACGTACGTTGAATGCGGGCTTCTTCGGGCTCGGGGTTGCTGTGCGAAATAATCACTGCTAAAAGCATTGGACGACGACCACGACGACGCCCGGGAAGCACAAGAACTAGAGCGACTAGAGCACAACCCCAAAGGGAACCTTCCCTTAAGACGCCTTCGGCAACAGAAGTTTCACGGGCTCTACATCATCCCAGCTCGGCCATGGGAACTGGAAATAATAGAAGAAAAACATGCTGAAATAGGCAGGAAAATTGAAGACTCGTTCGGAAAATCCGGCACTTGTGTGTGTGGCTGCGTCGGCGGGAGCGCTCCCGAAACGGGATGCTAATGTCAAAAGCAAATACTCTCCGATGTGTAAATGAAGGATTAATTTAAGGGGACAGGACCCGGGACGAGGTCGTTGGAGTGGAATGCCAAAATGGCAGCCTGCTACCAGGTCAGGTTCGGGCTGGCTCAGCGTGCAGACACTAACGCAAACAGTGGTTTCCATTTCGGGGGCCTTTTTGGTGGTAATCTTGACTGTCTAGTTTCATTCGATTTCTTGTCGACGCATGATGTCGATTGCAATTTCTTCATCGATACACACTGCAAAAGCACGCTCAATTAGGGTCAATCAACACTAGCTCCATCGCTTCTCGGGTGCCTCCGGAACCTTCAGCCTTTCCCTCCGTCGTCCTGTGCATCTCGAGAACCTTTCCGAACGTCTTCAAAAAGCATCGTACCAAGCGGGCGTTGTGGTGTTGTTTGCGTTGTGCATATTAATCAGCTTGGAGCACGATTGATGGCCCTTCGTTTTCCCCCTTTCTGTTGTCGAAACGGAATCGTACACGACGCATCCATCGGTTCGATTCGAGCCAGACCCAGAAAGCGACATTGGGAAACGGGGAAGCTTCACCGGGGCGGTCAGGCAGAACGTTGAAGCGCTCGCTTTAACTTTTCAGTGAGGGTGAAAACTCGCAAAGAAGTGAAATAATCAGCCAGAACCAACATTCACGCTTCGTTCCTCTTGCGTGGCTAGCGCTCGGGTGGAGGATCCTCCTCCGATGAGCCCACCTAAGCTAAGGTGTTTGCGTGCTCGACACGATCATTTATACGGGGAGACTGATCGCAAATTAATCGAAACCGATTCAGCAGCCAAGTGGACACACGGTGATGATAGCGCACGGGTTGTTTCGTGGCCGATTTCGCAAAAATTTCCAATGTTTGCTCGAGCGAGTAACCGACCGATTGGTGAGATGTTTGCATACATTATTAATGGAACATTTTCTATTTCGCCTGCCGGTGATGGGATAATGGGCGCGTCTTTAATGATGATCCGATTGTAGGCTCAATTAATCCGTTGGCTGAACAGCTGGAATTTAAGGCGGGAGATGCAGCTGAAAGCGAAATTCGCGGCCAGCAAGCCAGATTTGGTTTCGCGTTGAGCTGTTTCTCAAGGGGTAAAATATTCTTTTATCACAAATCCGCAGCAAGTCGTGCATAAATGGCTTCTAGATGATGATCTAATGCGATGTAATTATTCTTGAAAGCTTTCTTTCGGGCTGTCCCTCATCCGATTAAGCTGTGGTTTATAGGTTGAAAATTTCAAACGTACTAATAATATCAACCACAACGATTGGAGATATTAAGAACTATCTAGCTGACAGTGAAGAAAAAAAGCATGGATTACCTTTTGCTCAAGAGCAAACCGCTCTAAGCTCACCAGCTTCTTCACGATACAAAGCGTCGTAAGTACATTTTCCAAGAAATATCTTATCCCAAGGCCACTTCTCAACGTCCATTAGCCGGTTGGACCGAAGCGAGTAAGTGGCGAGTTTTTGGGTCGACGCTTTCAAGGTAAATGCATTTGGACTAAGAAGAACGAGCCGAAATAGATGGATGACAAATTTGTACACGCTTTCGGCGCTTCGTCGACTTTAGATCCGGCGAATTCCGTGCTCATTTAATGATTCGCTTCCCGGTCGAAGTGGAAACGAGTGCGCTGGGAGGGCATCTTACGTTTTGGAGAGCTTTTTTTTAGAAGTTTCTTGTCTTTCTTTCTTCCTTACTGGAGCGAGAAAAAGGAGGATACGAAGGGTTCCCTCTTACTGCGTACTTCGCCGCTTTGTTTTTGTCCCATCGGTACGATCGGTCGGTCATGACGTCGGCCGTAATTTGTGACCTCCTCGGTGGTGGAGTTTCGTGGCGCGCATCTAAGCAAAGTCGATGTCTGCCCGGGAGCGAGATGCGGAAAACGCAGTGAAGAAAGAAAGTACAAAAAAAACGCTGCCGCTGCCGCGTGAGGAAATGGAACTGGAACGGGGAAGCGGCGGCTCGGGAGGTCACGGGAATCTGTGGTGGTGATGGTTTGAAGTTATGGCTGCCGCATTGCACGTCCGTTATGTATTTATAGAATGGTCGCGGCTCTTCTGGAAGAAGTTTGCGCGCGTGTGAAGTGTGACTTCTTTTCTCCCGTGTCTTCCCGGGGGCCAAGGTTGGGCCGAGCTCACACTCAAACTTACGCAAGCCAGAGAAAAACGATCGCACCGTGCGCCGGTTAGACCGGCAGTCTTTTCGAGTTCGTCGAAACGCTAAAGCTTCAAACCAGATTCTCCTCCAGACGCTAGATCTTGCGAGTCGCGCCAAGTCGAGCGTGGATCTTGTGTGGTTTTGTTTTTGTGTCATTTTTTTATGCTTCTTCCCCGTCGCAGCTCACGTTTGTGGGATGCACAGCCAACACAGGGCAGGCCCCCGGGTTGGCGCGACCGTGGGAGAACCTTTTCGCAAGGTGATGGCACGCCGGACGGAGTGGTTTCGCGCCCGCGGAGGTGGCCTTGGTTAACGAAATAAAAAGCGCAATCGAACGAATCTCGAGTCTACTGCTTTTGCTAGCTTTAAGCGATAAAACCATGTTCGTGGCATGTAATAAACATTATTTCTTTCAAGTAATTAGGTCTAGAGTGAATCATTAACAAAGTTTAACACAAATAAACTACAACAATTAATTGTGGCTATGAAAATATCGAACGAAGATCAGAGATTTTTTTTCATTTATAGATTGGATGTGAAGAATCGTTTACATTATTTTAACCAATTTTATGACTTAAAATATCGTTCACGTAAACAACTTACGTTGACCATTGTTGTTTTGTGTCTACCCTACACAAATATAAGTTTAATTGTTCTGGCTTGTAGCATTTAAGCTGTAGTTAATACATCGTAACTCGGCTCTGAAACAATGTAAAGAATAAATAAAAAATTATTCTAAAAAAGGCTTTTTCGTCTTTGAATGCATATTTTTCTGTTTGAAAATAATTTGAATATTTTATGTTGTTGCTATCTTTTGAATTTAAAAGTGACTTTGAGGATGTTTCTCTCAACAGGGAATTGAAGAGGGCTCCTGTTTGTGTGGAGCTAATTATTTTGAACTTTCACGACTGAACTTCTGGAATAATTCATTAAATTTGAACTAGAATGAACAAATAAACTCATAGTGAATTTGATAAAATAAACACTGGTGAATAAATATTAGCAAACTAAAGTTCACGCGAGTATATTTTTCCCAAACAAAAAATCTTATACAAAAATTCTCTCCATACTAAAGATGTGGTAAATTTCTTTAGTTTGTTGCTCTGTAATTGACTTCTCATTTTTCTTTTCAACCCATGACGGGTTTAAAATAAAATGCCCCCGAAAGCTATTGAAATCCTCGCAGCCGATTTTTAACCTTTTGTAAAAGACGAAAAGGTTCTCCCGGTTGAAGTCGCCAAGCAGACGTCAACTCATAACGACCTACTATACATCAACCACTATCTAAACGTGTTTCTCCCGACACACGATTTGTGGTTTTGCGCTGTACTGCATTGTTATGTATTTGTGGTTGAAATCGTGCCGATCACCAAAACCAGATAAACGCATCACAAACACACACAGCTCCAACAGCTAACGCAAAAGGGATGCGCGGGGGGATGAAGGGGCCAGGCCCCAGGGCACCCAACCTTTGTGGCCAGATTGAATTGTTGGTGCAAAGAAGGTTCTTTCGGTTCGCTTCCCTCTCGCCCGTGGAGGGAAACCGCACCGAGTCAAAAGGTATCGAAGATGTTGGACTTTCTTCTGCTCAATTTTCTTTCCCCCACTAGCACACTAACGAGTAATGATACTGCGACCAATCACGAGCAAACAAAATACGAAAAAAAAAACACACACACACAAGGGAAGATACCTAACGGAAAAGGGCCCGCCGGTTTCAGATAGCGCGAGATATTCCGGGCACGAGTCACAAAAAGCCCAAATTTATAGATCCCATTCTTCGGAATTCGGTCCTGAAGCAGCTCTGCCGAACAAACTCTTCCCAAAACGCACGCGGTTGAAGGTTGCGCCGCGGAGTGGTGGTGGACGCTGGGTCCAAAATCTGTAACAATCCGCACCGCGCCGTGCAGCTGCTGCTTTTAGATCCGGGATGAGCCGCGCTTGTTTATGGGACGGGCCCCGGGTGGCTCAAAGGTAAATGATGGAAGTTTAGCTGGAAAACTTAAAACGCGAATTTGCGGCACACGCTTCGGGGTTCAAGGAGAGGGAAAGGGAGAGAAAAAAAGAGAGAGGGTAGTGGAAGGCACAGTAATGAAGTGGGCGAAGCTGGTGGTGATTATGAAAGGCTTCTTCCGAAGTTGCCGCGATTGTTTTTTCGCGTTGGTTTGTTTTTTGCTTCCCCCCGAATCCGGTGTGTCTTCTTTTCCGGTGTGCGAGAAGCCGAACAACCTTTCCCAAAAAAACAAAAAAAAAAAATACGGTTGCTCCTGTTTTTGCGGTCCGCCCCCGTGGTGGTCACAAAAGGCATCATCGTGCGCTTCGTAATGCGATAATACGCGTTCGCTAATGGTAACGGTTCGCGGGCGGCGGCCTTCATCGTGGCCGCCTCTCGAGAGCCTTCTTAATTTGGATGATTATTTCGATGAGTTATGGTTTGCGGGGCCGGTAAGTGAAGGAGGTTGGCTTCTGTGCGGTCGGTTGCTGTAAACAAAACCCCGATGTGCCCGGTAGCGAACTCGGAAATGATGAGTGTGTGTGTGAGAGAGAGAGAGGGAGAATGAAAAAGAGAGAGAGAGAGAAGCCGGACGGTAGGAATTGAAAATATATGAGGATTGCTCGGGTTGGACCATCACGGTTGATGTTCGTTCGTTGAGGCGGAAGTTGAAATTACCTCGCAAAGCGTCAACCACATTCGAGTGTGAGATTTTGTTTAGTGTCGCTCCGTTTCGGACACTTACACTTACTAGCTGTCAATTTAATTGATTTGGAAAGAAACTCCACATTCTTCTCTTGAAGAACCGCAACGTATGCCAGTGTTTTTGCTTCTTCTTTTGGCTCAAACTATTGTCTCAATATTTCCATCGGGATGTTTACACATCGTAAGCAGAAGTGAAGTCAAATAAAGCAAGCGACCAGAAGAAACGAAACCCAACGCCAATCGATTGTGCTTGGTTCGTTAACCCGGACGGACCCACGTCCAAATCGAAACCGAACGCTTCATTCCGCTTCATGTCTGTGGCCAAAGGGACACAACGAGCGTTGGCAAGGGCCGCAGTTTGACCCGCTGTTGCTCTAGCTGGCAGGCGGTTTTCTTCCACCAGGTTCATGATTCTGGGCGATATTGAGGAGGGGGTGAGTACGAGCGTGTGGTTTGGTACTTGCCTCTGGTCCAATAAATCACAGTTAGCTTATGCATATTGCTCCGGACGGTGATTGCTAGTTAAACTTTGGATCGCTTGCATGGTCATGGGGCGATTTGAGGCCCGGGAGCGAAGAGGAGGAGTCGCTTCCACGAGTTTGTGCTCACAAATTGAACCAACCCAAAGCCATCGCACAGACCAGCTGGATCGTATTTTAGAACGACGCGCAGGCACAGCTTTTCGAAATTGCAACAAATATGCGGGTAAAAAGAACAAATGTTGAGGCAGCATCAGTGTCCGGGTTATTTATGGGATTTCGAAAAAAGTTCGAGCCAAAGTCAGGTTTTCTTTTATTCGAGCTAACGTTTTTATTCGCTGGAAGCAGATTATTACATATTGAATGCAAAACAAACGATAAAAATAAAATAAATACCTACTAATGCGGACTCTTTACTACATTGTTTCGAAAGCTGCATAAGTTTTATGAATAATTTATGATTTACGATCGATGTCTCTGTCCTATCTTTACTGCCAGACAGTCTAGGCATATTGGAGAAATTTAATGTTCATAAGACTTGTTAATTTGGCTGTATGCTCGTTCTGTAATATAATCAATATTTTATTCTTATCGTTGTAACTTATTGTTGCAAATGTTACACGAAAGACAAAATTTTACTTAAACAGTGTTTTTACATATTCGAACATTTGTTTTTCATTTTATTTATTTACTTATTTAAAGTAGTTACGTAGGTCAGGCCCGTATTGCTTAAAATTTATATTTCCTATTTATATTTATTTTCTCATTTCGATTTTGTTTTTAGTCTAGCCCTTACAAGACTGTGCTGCTCCTATAGCATAATGTGATTTTATCTTTTTGTGATTATTTTTATCTATGCAACTGATTTCCCTACCATTCCACCATTTTCATGGTGTCTGACTCAAAACCGACTTCCAGTGGGTTGATTATTTAATATCTATTTGTTTAAATTATGACTTTTTCCGTGAAAAAGATCATTTTTTGTAATGAGCTGCCGCGTCGAACAATATTAACTAATTATGCATGATATAAGCGTAGGTTACAGTTTCGCTTCCGACAAAAGTCGCATATTTTCTCCACAACGCGCATAATCTAGTCACAGCGCTCGGCGAAACAAACTCGGTGAGGTAATGGCAAGCAGCACCCGTACACAAAGCGCCCAAGCATTACCGATCGCAAGCCGTGCGGGTGGCCGGCGGGGAGAGATTAGTTTTCCGCTTGTTTTTCGCCTGGGTTACGTTTGCCCGAGACGAGACCGAGGCTTGATTGCGTTTGATGCAGCGTGCAAGTTGGTGCAAATAGTTCGTCGTTTGGATGGCGCTTTTTACACACCGAAACACACGGTGTAAACGCTGTACCCTTTCTGTAACACTTTCTCATGATTCTCACACGCTGTTTAGCCGGGGTGATCTTTACCAGTTGGTACGATGTCTTGCCAAACCTGCTTGCCGTCATTTCCACCCGGGTGAACGGGTTGTCTAATTTTCTCAACCCGGTGCCAAATTAGTGCGCCATGGAAATCGGTGGTTGGGTTGGGTGATCCAATCCGTACGGTCTTTTGTTTCACTCTGCTTTCGATAGCCATTTCGAAGGTGAAATCCTGTGATGTCATGGCAACCGGGCTTTGATTGACGGTTGGGTTTTATGCCAATACACTCTCTCACTCTCTCTTTCTCTCTCTCTCTCTCTCTCTCTCTCTCTATCTCACCCCGGGCTGGGTTGCATCACGAAGATTTCGATCAAACATCAGACGGGAATTAGTCGACTGGACCGGGTAAAGAAACAAGATAGAAATGTGCAGAAGCAGAAGAATTGCAGCACACAGGTTTTAATGCAAGAAAAAAAGACCATCACCATAAGTCACACACGATGCACGACCGTGCTAAGTTGGACCATTTAATTGAGCTATTATTACATAATATAATGTCTCAAATCAATTAGCTTTCGCAATCGAAGTGAATTTGCAAAAAAATAAAAAAAAACATTTGGATAGAAAACTTTCGTTCGTATTTTCTGTCTTATGTGTAACCTGATTCGTGTTTTCAAGAGATTTAAAGACGTTCCTAATTAATCAGTGTGTTATGTATTCATGCAGTCACACTGTCCTTTATAAATCATTTCAAATCCATTTTATTACTTCCATTAACGTGATGTGGTATTTACTTTATTTTGTACTAGTATTTTTTTTATTTTATTTGCAATGAATTTTTTGCTATAATTTTAGTTTTTATTCAAACTATTTTATCCATTTGTTGACTTTCTATTGTTTTATCTTGAAATGGATTTCAATTGCAAAAAGGTTTATTTTGTAATCATGTTGTCTTGTTTTAATAGACATATTTTGTAAATTTTGATGATACTTAACAACTTAATTCTGAATAAATAACTTAATAAACACTTAATAAACACTTAATAAACACTTAATAAATAAACTTGTACATTTCTTAAATTTTTTTAAAAGTTGGTATCATCTTTAGCAGCACACAATTTTTGTTGTCTTTTTATTTTATATGTACCAAAATATTATTTAATAAATAATTTAATGACATCCTCTTAAATTATGAGAATTGTCAGCATACCAATTGCTTGTTACGGTTAACCAACGTGATTAATATTGCGAAATGTTTTACTTATTTTCGTCTGAAATTCTTACCTTTTTCAAAAAAGAAATATGTTTTTTTATAAAATCATACTTTTTAAAACACTTTTTTTCATATTTTACTTCCTTTTCTTTCAAAACAGAATACATTGTTACATGTTCCAGATAAAATTCATTTCCCATTCATTTTCTTCATTCTTTACTCCATCGGTGCCTACGTGAACATATTTACTTTCGCATAATTTAGCAATGAAGTTGGTGATAACTCGTCGCCTCCAGATTCCATTTTTCTGTCCAGATCATACTGCTTCGATAGAGAAAAAAAAAACCCTTCGTACGTTCATCACCCAGATAGCCTCCATTTGCGTGGTTTGCGTTCCGCCATGGTCGAAGTTGTATGTGTCTGCGTGGGTATTTTTTGTGACATTTGTTTTCATAATGATTTTAATTACACTCCCTACCGGCCGACCCTCTTGCCCGCGTCGGTGCATTTAATTAAAATATTACGCTCGCAAAACGCTTCCCCACCGTGCGCCTACCCTCTTCAACCGCCATCTCGCCGAAGGCCGTCGGCGTGGCGCGCAGTCTCCAAGGTGAACTTAATCATTGACTTTCCCTTTCGTTGGTGGCTTCCGTTGGCGCCATTTCTTCTTCATCGCAATTTATTGACCCTCCCGCACGCGGGGTTTTACCGGGAATTTTTTCGACGCTCTGCACCGGATGGAAAAACCTGTTAGACTGCGCTTGAATCGCAACCGAATTCATCCGCACACCAACACAAATGCACAAATGTTAGACAATCTTTCTACTACTATCTTTCTTGCGTGCTGTCGTGTCGTTGTTCGTTTTAAATATTACCAGTTTTTCTTCATTTCAGAAAATATAATTCGTTAGAATTATCGCCTCCCTCCTTTTCTCACGCGGCCCACGTGCTGAAGAGTCACGTTTATTAAAATTTCTGGTCGCACTGGCTAGGGTGAGCGTTGTGCCAGTATTTAGTATTTATCATTCTACCACCACACCCTCGCCCTTCTGGATCGAATTCGATCCCCCATTCCCGAAAAGCCCCCGGCTTCGCTCCAAAAGCAGCTTCCATTCCAATCTGTTCATTATGTTGCCATAGCAACATTTCGCATTCATCACTTCCGCACTCTAGCCGAGCTGTGCAGCAAATTATGGAGTGTCTTCAAACAGCGGGAGGAAAAGATTGAAGCTCAGGCCAATCAAATTGGAAACAGTAGTGCCACTGCTCTCGATTATGCGTTGTTTTTCGACCCAGCAGAGGGCGATTTCGGTGGAAAAACAATGCTCCCCGGAAGCTGCTGCTTTTCTGCAGCTTCACTCCGTCGCTTATCGCGATGATGGCAGCAAAATGATAAGAAACAAACACACAATCTCTAGCTTTCCGTCCGTCTCAAGCAGTCGGTGCTGTTTTGTAGTTAGTGGAGGGAATTTGTTTTGCGCCACATCCCCCGCCTCGGTAGAAGTGGCGCCCTGTTCCTGGGATTGGAATTAGCGAGCTGCTTGTTTTGCTGTTTTTCCATTTCCATCTTCAACTCAGCGATCATATCGGCGACGACCGTGGTGGTGGCAGCCCTACACTTCGTTACTGTTCAATTGGATTACATTGGCTTTCATTTATGCGCCAGACCGCAAGACCGACCGGGTTGGAGGATGTATTTTTACTCCCTCGAAGTATGTTTTTTTTTTCCTCTCCCTTACTTTGCTGCTTCAATCACGAGCAAAATCTCGAACCACCGCGGCGAACGGGCGCTTCGATCGGCAGGAATTAAATTATACGCTCCGGGTGGGGTTCGATACGATCGCGGTGAAGTGATGCAGCACTCGCACCGAGTACGGCTTGCCATTTGCATAGAATGACAACATAAACCAATAGTCGGGCTCGACAATAGTGAAGCCACCAGCGCGCGGTTGGTCAGCGCCGAAAAGGGCGAACGTTTATTTGCGGGCAAATTTATTGAAAGCACTGCGGAATAATCTAGCCATTGTAAGGAAGCCAATCGGGACCATTTACATCCATTGCTTTTTTCTTGGAAAATCGAATAAAATGACTTTGCTTTTAATAAACAAAAGCCAGCTCATCAGAGAGAATTATTTCAATATTTTTTCCGGATTTAAAAGACAGCCCAGTTTCCAGTCGCCATAATGCATAACGTCATCTGATGCTGTTTTCCTATGAACTAGTCCACTCTTTGCTGCCACAGAATACCAATTCACACTCGCATACACCCGCTCGTTGCAACGCTGTGTGCATAATGTTTTTTCTCCGCCCGCGCTGAAGCTTCCCGTACGACCGTCAACTGGCTGTCTTCTCCACCGGAATGTTACCATTTTTCATTCTTTTTTTTGCTAATCTTGGAAGCAAACAGCAGCCATCTTCACACGGCACGATCACCTGACGCCGGGGATGTGTAAACACGGCGGTGCTGAGTGGAATTGTAATTTTATTTACTCGGATGATACGCCGCTGAGATAATAGCATTAGCATTTTGCGCCAGACACGGATCCGTACGGTGCACGGTTTTGTTTGCGAAGTCTGGCGACGGTGAATTAATTTATAGTTCAACTCTAATAAACTGTACAATTACAGGTTGGCATGCGGATTGAGCGGGTATCAAACTTGTAACGGTTGAAAAGTCACGAATGCTCGAAACGTTTCTCGCGTGTGAGTGATGCTTTTAGTCAAAAAGTCAACACAATTTTCTTTACTCGCCAGCTAAACCTTATTCATATCACCCATTGCAATTTCAAATCTAAGCGTATCACTGTGAAAGCATCTTATTGCCATGTACTCTTAATTACCGCTAGAAATATTTGAATTATTGTGAATTATATGAATAAAAGTGTATGTTTTGAGCTCAAGCTTAATACGAATTTGAAAATTGTACATCGTCAATTTTTTTAACAGCTAACATTTGCTGCAGTTTCTTTTGTATTAAAATGTCAGTATGTTGATGCTGTTGGGACTTCCTGTAACTATGCCTAAATATAATTATGTTTTAAGTGACATGTTTGCACCTTTTTTGATTATTTTATCAAAAGTTATTAGTTAGTAATATGCTTATTGTCACATTTTATTAGAGTCGTTTTGTAGTTTTTTACATCCAAAATAGTTTAAATTACTCTTATAGCTTTAATAAAATAAAACAATTATAATTACATGCATTAAAATTTGAAAAATCGATAAAAATTATGCTGGGGTGCTGAAAAAAGATAAGAAAATGGAAAAGATTTTTGGCACTTGTAAAGTCTTTCCATTATTTCGAATTTTTTTCCCTCAATGGGATAAAATTGGCTTAAGTGGATTGTCTGTATTTTCGTTGGGATTGTTAATGCTTTCAGATTTGACTCGAAAATTGTAAAAATATTTCGTTACAAAACATTGCATTAGGAATATTGCAAAATCTAACTGAGAATCAATTTCTGAGGATTTCCCATCCCCACAGCGGTTACATCACAGCAGTTTCTTTCTTTCCCTCTTGATAACAACTTTATTTTTAACAACCAATCGCTCAATCCACCGACCACACTTCTCGTGTAAGATTACACCATCCATAATGATCACCTATCGCTGCCGACAAATGGTATCAAATCCCTTCTGAACAAATACGAGAAAAATTCCGTCGAAATCGTGCCAATTGCAACAGCGGCTGGCGGGGAGATGCTGCACATGTGTGTGCGTCTGTTTTTTTTTCAACCCAAACTGCATTGTATGCAGCGCGATGTAGTGCAGTTTGTACCCGAATAGAAAAGCTACAAATGGCACTAGACAGCAAAAGCGTAACAGCAGCCACAGCAGCAGCAACAGAGTGGAGCAGCCGCATGTCTGAAATTTGCAATCCTCCGCCCGTGTCTTCATCGCTTCCTCCCTCCCACGGCGTGCAGTATTTCTGTCCCGGTTTTCCACCGCGTTGCATCATCGCCACCGTTGCCGCCATCGTCATCGGGGCCGGGTTGGGTTTCCGGTATTCATATTGTTGTTCTTTCAGTGTTTCTTTAGCTATATTTCGCTGGCACCGCCGCCGTCGCCGTTGCTGCTGCTTCTGCTGCAACTGCGGTTGCATTCCGCGAACAAATTTGTTCCAACCCGAACGGGAAGCGCAGCATCTGGACGGGCATCGAGCCCCGGCTTCAGCACATTCTCGCCAATTCTCACCCCTCTTTTCACCGGGAGCGTGCATGATACTAAGCTGACAAAAATAAAATAAAATAAACCGTTTGCGGTAATTTGCGGCAGGCAAGGTTTCGTTTCGTTTCGCAGCGGGTTGCAGCGCTGGAAAAAGAGAATCCCGTCGATGCAAATAAAACAAATGCGAGCAAATGCTAAACGAAACCAATGTACACAGGGCGAAGAAATAGGTGCCATCGCGGTGTGGCAAGCGAAACGAACAAATGAACACACTCACACGTAGGGTGCTGCTCTGCCCTTTGGAGAAACGTGACTTTTTGCCGGTGCGTCGAACCGTTTGTTTCTTACTTACACGGAGATTTATTTTCATAAATTTAATCGGGATGAATCCCAGACGGTTGGTTGAGCGCCCCTGGTGGCTTCGCACTAATGTGACGTTTAATGGAAATTGAAAAATATTGTTACAAAATGGTACGTCATTTTTATTACTTACTGTGTTCTAGTTTGATGTTGGGTGGTTAAAGAAAAAAGTCATGGTTTGAGGGGCATGGGATGTATAATTTAAAAGGGACATTTGGATAGTTTTTGTGCTGCAAGAAATCCACAAATTTTTCTCGTTCTTTAAGAAAAGAGCATAATTAACGACAGTTATTTAAATTTTACAAGATAAGGATAAGGATAGGAACAGGGGTTCGTTTAAGCGAGTATTTTAATATCTGCGCCATATTTATTATCCGAAGAGGAGAAAGCAATAGGAGCGATTTTTCATGGCGAAATTGTGAACTAATAAGATGATACCTACTGGCTTGTCTCTACTGTTATCGAAGAGTGTATTTTTTCTGTGCTAAATGAAATAAACATTCTCGATTTTTTTTTCTAGTTTTCCAGGTCACTTTTGGAACAACATTTCTGCTTTTAATTTCTGAGCGTGAATAGATTTGGAATGGCTGTCATAAATTGTGCTTTAGAAGGCGTGAAAATAATGCGAGATTTGATCTCAATTTTTAAAATATTTGAATTTTTTGAAAATATCAAAAATATTACAATTTTCCGGGAACACTATAATCTACCGATTTCCTTGCTGAAAAAGTTTCTCACGATGGCTAGAGCAGCATTCAACAACGAAGTCATGCTTTGAATTTCAAACCACAATTTCCCCTGGATGTATGTTTGACTATACAATAATTTCCGCGTCAATCGTAAAAATGCACTCGTTTTTGTTACCGTAACAGTGGCGACTCCACAAAGTATAAATATGTTTGGGGCTAGTTTTCGTAATGGATTGGAAAACATATTTCCCATGAGCGCCGATTGCCAACAAAAATATGGCCACCTTCTGTCCAAGCCCGTAACGGGTGAAAGCGGAAGCTAAAAGCGATGCAAATTTTATTGGCATTACTTAACGCAGCTTGGTTGGTTTGGGGGCTGCCCGAATGTGTGTGAAGGTGGAAGCTGGCTCTGCTTGCCGATGAGGCAGCTCCCCGTTGGGGTGAATTATATCGCACATTTCTTTTCCGTACCGATGCGATGAGGCTTTTTTCGACGATGGAGTAATAACTTATGCCGGTCGATTCAATTACGCATCATGTGTGGCTGTGTTTGTGCTGCGTCCATTAACAATTCATTTACCGATGATTGTTTTTGCGCTATTATCTGTAACAAGTTAATACGTCCTTCGTTAAAATTATGTGTGTATGTGGGTATTGTCTTGTTATTATTAAACTTATTTGTGCAGCTTTTTCTTACAATAAATGATTAATATTATTTCTTTTTCTATTTTCAGGTACGTTTTTCAAATATTTTCGGAGAAATTTTAATCATTCTGTGTGTAAGTAATTTATGGTTTAATAAAACAGATAATTTTATTTAAAACTAAACCATTTCACAAATGAGTACAAATGTTCAGGTCATTTTTAATAATACCCCAAAAAATTCAGTTAGTTGACAATTTTTTATTGAACACCTTTTTTATCTCAAATTTTCATCTCGTTCTTCAAGTATTTCAAAATCTTAAGCAGCTCCAATTTACGAAATTCCACACCTTTACTGTCAGCTCCCATGACCTCGCAGTTAAGCTCATGTCCAATAGCTTTGCGAATGTAAACCAGCACAGCAAGACAGAATATCCAGTTCTAAAACCGTCCTTTAACCCAACCGCCAATCACCCATCCCCACGCCGCTTCGCTTCTCGGTAAAGAAAATGTGAAAAATATTTAATTTTCAATTAGACATCAGGCCTTGTCTCGTGTCAAGCAGCAGCCGCCACGCAACAACTGTCGAAATTCATTAATTTTAAACGGCATCCCCCGCCGGCTGACATTTCAATGTCTCCGACACCGGGCCGCACACCCAGCCTCGGTTTCCCAACGCCTCGAAAAACCACCCCAATTAACGTTACAATTCTGTTGGCACCGAGAGCCGTGGCAGCCTTCACCTTTTCACCTCCAGCACTTACACACAAAAAAAAATGCAGACTTTTCGGGCCAGTACCTGCGGATGATTTCCCTTCGCTTGAGAACGACCGAGCAATGGTTCATAATATTAATCGCCTGTACATTTCCATTTCCCATCCGTCCGCGCGTTGCGTTGAAGGGGAAAACAGAAACGTGGACAGAACGATCGTTTTGCTCCCTTAACATCCCCTTAACCATTACGGAAGGAGGTTGAGAGAGAGAGAGAGAGAGAGAGAGAAAGAGCGGCAGGCACAAGTATCCCGCCGGCAAGTGGGAAAACTTTCGATTCTGAGTGCCGGTGGCGTGTTTAAATATGGCGCCGGCAATGATGAATAGCCTGCAGAACTTTGTGGCGCACCCAGTGTTTTACGCCTTCGTTCCCCGGATGGCCGTCCTTACGAGTGTCCTGTAAGTATACGATTTACAGTTAAAGGAAAACTGAAGATGACATGACGCTTGACGTGGTGGCTTGAAACGGGTTTAAAAAAAAAAAAACAACATGGCACCTACTCGAATGCATTCAGCTGCTAACAATTAGCGCCGGTGGGATGAGTAATAACACCGGATCGCTTTATTTTCCTGCTCGGGTGGATTCGCAGCGCGCGCAAGCTCGGTTGCACCATAAATCCCATCAGCTGTGAATGAGTCGATTATGAGCTACGGGAGATAAGGTGTTGGTGATGGCTCCCTGAGAGGGGAGGGGGGGGGGGGGGGGGAAGGAATCGTGGTTGGAATCGTTTGGACATGCAGGAACGTGTTATGAGACGCTAATGACAAATTACGGTGAGCCTGACGACGTGGTTAGTGTGTAATGATGAGTTCCTGGTGGGTACGATTTACAGTACGTAGCAGTTAAAATTAGACGCATCAGACGTATTTTTATTTGAAAATTGAATTTGAAATAATTTAAAAATATTCTAATTACGCAAACCCCATAGGATAACAAATTTAAGCGCTAACAAGCGTCTCTAATGAAAGGCAAATTTATAAAAAATCATGTTCAGAATTATTTCAACTTTAAATTTTGTAGCGAAAATTAAGAAATCGGTAAAAATCAATTTTACATAGCAAGATTCGAGCATTTTTGAAGCGTGTTGCTTTTTATAACCATTATAGACCAAAAACATGAAAAAATAAATACAAGAAGCTTAAGTTCGTTTTTTAGTCTATTGAAACCATTATTCATTAATATATATCATTGTTTTATTGAAAAAAAATAAACAAAATAAAAAAGTAAGATAACATAATACAAATTAGTATCCAATACTTTATATAAGTATTTTTTTTATAAAATGTTTTTATTTAAAAAAAAAACTTAAAATAGTATGTTACAAGAAAATTTGAATGGACATGGTAAACGTACAAGGTTACAAAGAACATTTGAGGATTTCTAGATCAATCACAGCATCGTTGTTTCCAACGATGTGGATGATGTAGTTCGAAAACAAACTTAGGATGGGAATTCGTTTGTCTACACTAATATTGGTTAGTGCAGGCAAACGAAGGGAAAGGAAAGTAGGGTTTAGTTCAGGAACGATTGACCGAATTCTTTGTTGTAATATTTTCCACGCATCGCATACTCTTCGACATGTAGAAAATTTATGCTCGATCGTGTCAATAGCTTGGCAAACATTACTTTGCGGTGTAAGGGATCTGTCCATGCGATGAAAGAGCTCTCCGTGAGCGATTTTTTGGTTGACGATCAAGTAGAGCATTGATCGCTGCTTCGATGCCAACCGTGGTGATGATATATTTCGCCAGATACTGTTCCAATCGTGACCAGGTTCTTTTTCCATCACTTTAGGAACTGGGAATGTTTTGAGTAGACCTCTGCGAAGCAGTTTGGTAGATAAATTCTGCGATGTATCCGATGCTATGTATGCTAGCTGCTGTATGACAGTTCGCAGACATGGGTAAGTCGATGTCACTGAGCCAACGTTTGGAGGGTTTCCTACACAAGAAATGTGCGGGCTGCCTACCCTCAGACAATGCTGTTCTGTGACGTATCGATTCGTCAGCAGCACTTTAGACGTCACGTCTGGAACGTGCAAGTTCAGCCCTCCTTGCCTCCGTGGCAGCGCTAGTTGTTGTAGAGGAACACGAACACAGTTTGATCCACTCCATAGTAATGTTCCAATAGTGTTAGAGAGTTTTGCTATGTCCATAGATCTGGGACTGCAGACTGATGCAACGAACCATAATTTTGGTAACAGATAAGTGTTCAATAGAACAACTTTCTGCACCAAATTCAGATCTCTAACACGATGGAGATAGATCAACTGCCGAAATTTCTGTATGAT
Source organism: Anopheles farauti (assembly GCA_000473445.2). NCBI lineage: Eukaryota > Metazoa > Arthropoda > Insecta > Diptera > Culicidae > Anopheles > Anopheles farauti. The sequence continues at coordinate 377,345 of KI915058.1, read as the reverse complement.
GATGTCCCAGTTTTGTCCCATGGCTTCACGAATGTTGTTGGAAAATAGAATTCCCAATAGCCGAAGTCTTTCCACAGTATGAAGCCATGGGATGTGGATGATGGTGTCGGGTGTTGTATATCCTACGTCGAGAGCTTCAGTTTTGTTAACGTTCAGCTTTGCCCCAGAACATAAACCGAACGCATCAATCGCTGCTCTTACTCGCTCTATGGTTTCAGGAGAGGTGGTCATCACTGAGATGTCGTCGGCATTTGTATAGTAAAAAAATATTTTACTATCGGAGAGTTATCTTTCTATAAAGGAGACATTATGATAACAATTCATTCATTGATAATTTTATTGTAAGTTTTTTACGATGTTTTGAATTATTTTTTTCTAGTATTCTCACTTTATGTCTCTTTCAGTAAAACACTATTGTTTTTTACTTTATACAATTTTTAAACAATTGTTTTATACGTGTTAAAAAAACGTGTTAGGGGCACATTATCCACGACTTACTGTATCTTTTAAAATGCGCTCGACTTGCATTTCATCCTGTAAGCACCACCTTTGGTCAAGAGTAGTCGCGCGATGTGTAAAGTAAATGCGAAGGAAAACAATACGAGACTACTTTCTGCAATCCGATCTCCTTACCGCACCTCTGCTACAACCACTTCTTACCACCCAGCCTTTGAATAATAAACATCACTTCTATGAAGAGCAAACACACTGATTGTGACACTGAGCCATAAAAGTGTTAGTTGCATTTCTCCGCACGGCGCGCAGGAGTGGTTTGTTCGCACCGCACGAACACCTGCAAATGCGACAATTCGCTCGGTTGAAGATTAAAGCAAAAAGGAAAGTGTTCTTTTCAGCACAGCACCGAACCGATTGCTGGTGGGTTGCGTGTTCGAATCCGCAATATTGTTTGGTGCAATAGTGCAGCACACCACGCCATTGTTGCTGCAGTATGTAGCCGGGGTTGACAGCAAATTGCATTCTAGTTTGTGGAACTACGGTTGACGGCACCATTATCGCGTGATGGTGTGTGTGTGTGGTTTAGCTAAACGCAATCCACGATGCTTCATTTGCGACCGTTTGTAAAACCACTTTGAGTAACAGGAACAGGGTTGTTTGAGTTAATGCATCGGCTCACGTATGGTGCAGAGGCGAGCAATTATATGGATTATGCGTTTTTAGTGTTTTTCATATTTTAGCTGAAGGAAAATAATCGCACTAGGTTTTGGTAAAAGTCTCTGCTTTTCGGCTCAGATACACGTTTGTTACACTGTGAACATTAAATGTTCTTAAGTTCACCGAGCTTGCTCACTAAATGGGCTTGCTAATGGCAGTTTAGTCATAAAATAAAAATTATGGCTTTCAAACTTAGTTCTGAGAGATCTGTTTAAAAGGTCTGAAATATTGAAATAATTTTTATTTTTTTTTTTACATTTATACTCTCTAGAAGATGGTGTTAAAAAATTAGTAGAAAAGTGTTACATTTTATCGTGTAAATTTTTAACTGGATTAGTTTAAATTATACAACAAAGCTAAATGTGCTTGTAAATAAATAGTAAAAAATATTCAAATTAACCGTTTAATTTAACATCCACATTATTGTTCTATGAAACAAAACAAAATACTATTTGTTTTAAACGTGATATAAATATTTTAAAATTAAAAAGTCCCACAAAATCAGAAAACGAATGCTTTAAAGAGTATTTACAGCAGCTTCTTTTCTTTATTTTTATTTCTTTTCCATATGGATTTATCAGTTAATGACTAAGCCTACTAGTATGACTAGTAAACTAGTGATACTTATGAGAAAGCTGAATTTTAAAACCTGTACAATCGAACAGTCGTTTAAATTATTCTTTTGCGGATTTTAGAATATGTATTAATTATAACAAAAAAATAACGTTTGCTTCACACACGAGTTCACAAGAGATTTTAAAATAACTCCAACCAAGAGAAAACAACAAATAAAGTGCTAGAAAATAGAATCGTAAGTAACACGCCTGCATGAAGGCCAGCTCGTCGATTAGCATTGCGAAACTCCTCCAGAAACCGAACTCTTCTCTACTCAATTTCGACATAAAGATGCCGATGGAAGGGTGGCTGCGTGGGACCGCGATCCCATCGAACCGTGCCGCGCTCACAATCGACCGATTCAGCTGACGCCAGAACCGCGTGATGATGATCTCATCAATCGTCTCTCCCTCGTGCTCGCAAGATTCATCTTACGGCGGCACACTGCCCGTGTGTTTGTGTGTGGTGCTCCCCCTCCTTTACCCAACTCATGGGCGATCGATCGATCTTGCGGTGGCGGTCCTACCCGCGACGTCACGCCGGAACACACTGGCGCTTTTGTTTACGTGCAGCCAAGAGCTCTGTTTCGGTTCGCGCTAGAATGACTCCGCCGAAGTGAATGGAAGTTGGTGAATTTTTGCAATACTTCCAGCCACCGCGGAGGCTCCCCCGTTGATGGGTGGCTCGGGTGGAAGATGTTGTTTGAAGTTTGTTGACTGAATGTGATGTAATCATCACGCTGTATACCACGCTCGTCGGTCGTTATTCTTATGCTGTTTTGAGCTGCGTTTCTCCCTCATGTTGTTTTTTTTTATTGTTTATGACGATTTTTTTCTGTCCTCTTTAGCGGCTTCCCTTACACAAACGGATGTGTGGTTTTGTTTCACTTGTTGTTTCATGATTTATGCCCGAATGGCTACCGATAATGCAGCGTGATGAAAGCAGGAAAAATACATCCATTACGCACGAAGAAAACAGAAAATCTAGTACGATTCTTGGGCATATCTAAGAACCACCCAAGGCCCGGAGAGGATGAGAAAAGTTGAGCGCTAAGCTAGGAAGCTTTTTTCCGATGTAAAATACCGAACGCACAAAAGCTCGTAGGAAACGTTGGAAAACATTCGCGATGAAAAGTCGGCGCGGTGCAGAATGGCAAAACATATCATCACAAGTGAATGGAAATACGGCTGAATGGATATTCTTCTGTGTTTATTCGCACTACGATGTTGAAAGAGGTCGTTATTAAAAGACCGTATTGTACTAGTTTACCAGTTTAGGTCGTGGTTTGTTCCGTTTATGTTCATAAATCTTTCGAAAAAGAGTTACAGACCACGTTACCAGAGTTACGTACCAATTTTTTACTTACCATAAAATATCCATGAAATTAACATGAAAATCCATCAAAACAATCACTTAGGGTTCCAAATGTTAAATAAAATTATAATAGAAGTCCACATTCGCGTCTGTATCATTCCTATACGGTTGATAACTTGATTCGAATTGCGTAACCCGTTTCCATTACTTTTGTACCCGCAAAAACACACACTCGCACACTCGTGTGACCAGCTCCGCCTCGGGAGCGTTAGGGCAAGGGCAAATTCATTTCATTCCATTTGCACAATTTAATAAATAAATAACTCAATTATTGTTATATGTACGGAATGCAGTTTTTGCCAGCTGCACTCGCCAGTTACCGTTGGTGATATTTTTTTCGCCGATGTGTTTGTGGCTTGTTTACGATGGTGCTGTTGCTGGTGATGATGGCGATTTATGAACAAGCGACTCGAAGTGAATTCTGCACCGAGGCGAGGGGATTGTTTCGCACTTAAAACGTTCGTTTATTATTTTATCACCCACACTGGCCCCCGTATTTCTCCACGAACAAGCCAAACAAGTTCAATGTTGTTCACATCGTCTCGTGTCACGTTTCGTGTTCATGTTTTTCAGTGACGTACCGTGAGTAGCTAATAAAATGAAACGCAGGTTAAGACACCAAAGAAATGATCAATCGATTGGGGAGAGCTGTCCCGCGTGGAGACCGACTGACCTACTGAAGAGGCGCTGCACCAGCACCAGCAAAAGGTGGATCAAACGGCTATGTCGATTAATAACGACCGGATGCGCCGTGAAGGGAAAACAGAGAAGGAGGGCCGTGGAGAGAGAAAAAATAAAATAAACAGCAAAAAAGAGGAAAGTGGAAAATAATTAAATAAATATCAGTCCCAGCACGGAACGGGGAGCACGAACAAAAAAAAAACGCGATTATACGTGATTTGGAGAGACTTTTTTAGAGAGAAAAAAAAAACATTGATGATCGAACGATTTATTTTCAGTCACTGTGGCTTTCTAGTTGCTCGTACCAATCATCATGTGAAGCTTCCTTCACTCGCCCGGATCGGAACGAGTGTTGCAATATGTATTTCCGAACGGGAAACGCGGGAATGAGCGGTGAAACATAATTGGCTGGAAAGATGCTCCACGCGTGCCGGAAGCCTATTATTTTGCCTCTGCTTATTGAATGCTTCGAGCCCCGGTTTCTTTCAATCTATTGCGACGTATTGCGCTTGGCTAACATGTTCATTAGTTGACCGACCTGTCATACGCGTAGTTTTTAGGCGCTGAAACAATTGAGTGCTTTATGTTCATGCCTTTCAATTCCAATGGAAGTTGATGAAAATTCTGATGAAACATTAACTCCGCCTGAAAATGGGATGAAAATTTCCTCTTGACCCATTCCAACCTTTTCGGTTGTGATGGGTTGAAAAGTTACATTGTTGTCGAACAACGATTATTATCGAACTTTTTCCTTATTTATTTAAACCACCAGTAAGACTTGGTAGCTCGAAGGATCGAGTTTTGATTGTTTACCATCGGCGCTCAGCTACATTTACTACCCGTGCATTATTTACCCATTGCTCGAACTGTGTATGCTTTATTAAAAAGCCTCTGAAAATCCTCAAACATGCATCCGGCGCATGATTGCATTCGCTTGATTATATTTTCATAATTTGCTACCCGTGCCTGTAACGAAACGTGTATGCATTTTCGTTCCGATGTGATCAGCGATTTTTTTGCTTCCCTTTTTCCATTCGTTCATCGAACGAGGATTTTGGTGGAATTATTTATGTGCCTCCGTTCAAACCATCGGGGAAATGAAGACAACAAGTGGACGCACGGTGGACATTTGTTATCAATGCGGCACATATTTCCCTTTTTTCGTGGATTATTTTCCAAACACGATAGCTACCCTAACAAAAACCACGCTTTTTCCACCACAAAGGCACGGAAAACATGTGGATCTGGCATGAGCATCTGGCAGTGGCTTACATTGTCGAATGATTGACGTTGATCGATTGGAACCGGGAGAGAATGTTGGGGAGAAAATGCAAAAACGAGAAAGTTTTGTTATTGTAATTACGGTGCAAGGATTTGTTTTTGGGACGTGGGATTATTGCTTTTGATACTGAGTGAATCAGTCTGATGTAATGGAGCATGTGCAAAAAACGTTATGCTGTGTATTTACAGCTCTAGTAATAGAACTATGGGATTCCCATGCGAAACTAAGCTTTCGAGGGATATTTCTAAACCATAATTATACATAGAAGCATATTTTTAATGATATTTGAGAAAGGGAAAGATAAAAATACTTTGGGATTTTTCTTACATTAATTCTATTCTATTCTATTCTGTTATATTAATTATAGTTTATTCTACTTTATTATATTATTTAGTTATTTTATTATAGTTTATTCTACTAATTCTATTTAATTCTATGCTTCAATTATTATTAGTTTGTAAAACACAAAAATTGCCATCAAAATTTTTCATACTTTTATTTCTTGTTATTCACATTCTCATAAAAATACGATCTATTTATGTAAGCTAGAAATATCCTTATCATATTTATTGCATATCTAAAAGAACTTTATAAACAATTATATATTTGCATAAAATATTACAATTTATAAGCTTTTTTTAAATGTTAAGTATAATTCTTAAGGACTTTATTTTTATGTCTTCAAAATTATTTTTATTTTTAGTCTGACTTTTTCTTAAAATTTTACGTTTATTGCCACTTGGAACTGAAGGTGGAGCATGCAAAGTTGCAGTATTAAATAGTTTTGTACGCTATTTTTCTCAAACTACCTTCATTCTGGATCAAACGTTACCTCCCTTTTCCTACCGTTGTCGCTTTCTTTGCTAATGCTGCAAGCTTTAGAAAGTTTACCCTTTTTTCTCCGCTTCCCTCCGAACGAGCAGTTTCAACTGGTTCTGGTCCCGGTGGCTCTGCTATTTTTTCAGCTGCATTTGGTTTTCCCCCCACGCTATCGCTCTACTTGCAAGCACAATAACAAAGTTGCAATTACGCCAAAGTAAACGAACTCGCATGCTCCAATGGCGAAAGTGGTAAGACGAATAGCATAGTAGGGGAGCTAATAAAAAAAAACTCGCCACACGATATAAAAGAACGAATTTTCCTTCACACTGACCCTGCATGTAGCGCGGGAAGGGAAGCTAGAAAAACGAACGATTGTGGCGCGAAGCTTTTTCATTTTGAAGTTTTTTTTCTTGTACGTGCATTTGTGTGTGCGTTTGTTCACTTTCTGCTCCTCAAACCGGTCAGTTCAAAACCTCCAACCCAGGCCCAGCACGGGAACCGAACTAGGTCGGGAAAACTATTTTTAATCTGCTCGCTTAAACCCATTACTTACCGGAGTTTGTACGGTGCGACGCGCGAAGAAAGCGGACGTCCCGGCTGCAATCACTCGTTTCACTTACGCGTTTGGGTCATCTTTCATAGTGGGCTGCTCCCACGGTGGTGACTTTTTTGTGTGTATGTGCTAACCTTTTTGTTCATAATTGCGGTACAGTTCGAGAGAAAGAGGGAAAGATGATCGGTTCGCTTACTTTGACACTTTCTTTTCGTGTCGTGTAGGTTGGACTTCCACGCAAAGGCCTTTTAAATTGTGTGACTCAGCGTGTGGGGTGAGTTTGCCGGAAGAACGAAACCACCTGCCCCTATACCAATCAACTTCCGGGAAAGCTCCTCTACAGTCTAGTGTAGTTGATGCCCTCAACTCTTAGAACATTGTGGTAACGCTGAGAATGCACGTGCAGTCCATCACAACCGCGTGCAATTGGAGATATTACAAGAAACACCTCGTGATTGATGTCAGTTGTTGAGTTGTTTACGGCGTGATTGATTGCCTGCAGATGCTAGAATACTATTTTCAACATCAGACACTAGTTTTACGTACAAGTTTTGACCGGCAAAAGCTTCATCTACTCAAACGCAGAAAATCGTACAACTCTTTTCAGGATTTTGGATTTTCAAATTTCATCTACTTGCTCGTCGATAGGATGCCTTACTGCAGAAGCTTTTGCTTACTTTAAATGCAGTATGTAATCACTACGGAGGCGATATTGTATTGAACGTGCTGCGGAAGTCGAGCAGATGTGAGGGAAAATGCAATAAATAACAGCAACATTCCTCTCCAAGATTATCATATGTCTCAATATACGATTCAAATTGGCAGGTTCCTTTGAAAGGAAATTCATCTCAGTTTGTGCCTAAGATCAACCCAGTATCGATTTCTATTGCTCCCTTAGCGATTGAATTTCATACTACAGCTAGATTGAGCAGTATATTTTTATTTGCCATCCTTCTAACCGTAGCTCACGTTCTCCTGATCCACGTCATACGCGTGTCACCTCCGTGCAACGCTCCGAGTGCTTTATCCACGTGTTTTTGAAAGATTTTTCACAGCGAAGCGCATAATACCGCTTTGATATTATTCCGTGAATAACGAAGCATCTCAGTCGAGTGCGATGTGGACGAATCCCTTTGAATTCGTAATGTCCCAAGCATAACGCATCTATGGAGTTCTTTTATTGGTATGAATGGCTAGATGTGAAGAAGGCTTTAAGGGCTATCTTTAAAGAGCTTTGAATTTTTTAACTTAAAACATAGTTTCATTGCAATATATACCCGTTTTTAACGTAATTCCCAAATCAACTCACAGGCCGTTGAAAAAACTTCTTTTTTATCGAGCTTGGAGCCAAAAGTTTTTTTTTCTGTTACTAACCTGAATGCTAAGGGAAGGGCCGAGGGCGTACAAGGAAAGTTTATCGCTTGCTCCAGTCAGAGTTACTGTATGACAAAATGGCTTTTTAATAGGCTCTTCGCTGGAGACGACACAACATATGGTTGGCCGTAAGTATATACTGCCCGACGAGCGCAAGTTTCTGCGGGTTTCTAAGTGAGACGGCAAGAAATAGTGAGAGTGTCCGAAAGCGGGTTATTACCTGCAATTAGGCGAGCGGAACATGGATGAGATAGATGGAAAGCAATTTAAAAATCATTCTGTGGGTGGTGATGGCTTCTTGAAATGGTAAGGCAGTTGGGTTGAAGTCGAAATCTCTGCACAATTCTACGACATCAAGCGACACTATAACTTAAAAAATGTTTTAAGGATTTTGATTTATTTTTCAGCATTTTAAACGTATTTTAGTTTCAGTCTAAACGTTAATATTTTTTCTAGTTTTTCTTTATTTAGACGAATACTTTAAATGAAAAGACAACGTCCGTATCACAGATATTTTTATATCATTATTTGATTATTTGATTAAACTTTGTTTTCAATATACCGTGCCTGTTTGATTATAAAATGTTCATGATGATTTAATATTCAAACATGTTGACCGCTTTAAACATATTGTTACTCGTTTACTTTAAGAAAAAAGTGTACTCTTAATATATATTTTTACCCTGTGAAAACGTAATATATATGTTGATAAAGACAAAAACTCACCAATACACTAATCAAAACACTCGATTCCATGATTGAATACTATTCTTTCAATCAATAAACTATCAAATGCATGCAAACCAGTTTCTCTATATTTAATTAACATCCCCATTTATCCCGGGATGTAACGATTTATTTAGTTCAGCCATCGATTTGTGGCTGAAAGGTAATTTGTTTAAATAGTTACACAAAAAAAAAACATTCCGACTAGGCTATAATGTGCTTCAATTGTTGTATGTTTTCCGTTTCGTTGTCTCACATGTTGACATAAACACGGGTGCGGTTGTGTTCGGTGTAGCTATGCAAACAATTGGCGGAAGAGCTTTTCACTTGATTCTGCAACCACTCTAGTGGGCTCCATTTATTTTCTCTCCTCCCCCCAAAAGGTAAGCAGCGTATGATAAACGTTGGTCGATGGTCCTGGTGGAGTTTTGCGTGGTTTCGTTCGAGTGTTGGGGCGTTCGCTTTCCAAGCGTCATCGATTAGCGTTTAGAAAATGCAGTTTTAGGCCATGCTTAAACTAACACCGCGTCCATCCGCGCCGGTGTCTAATTAAACCAACCGCAATGTCACTAAATTTTTGGCCGCGATCGTGTTGTTCTCCGCAACAAAACAACACATCCCAGCCCGTGCCGCTTGTTATTAGTTTTATTGGCAATTTGTGCGCTGGTCACCATCACTTTGGTGGAAGCGCATTGTCTCACGCTCGCCATGTTCGGCGGTGTTTCGATTTTCATAAACATGTTCCGAGTGTTGGCCCTTGCTCTCTGCCCAGCCAAACATGTGATCCTACTGCTCGCCAACATTAGCCAATGTGTGCGCGATCCGAAGTAACGCGTGCTGTAGCGGCTAGTTTCGTGTTTCCTAGGGCTTCCCTGCCGTATTGCGTCGCGTTCAATAGAGCCTTCCGAAGAGGTGCTAACGGTTTTCCATTAAAGGTAATGCCTTTATGTTTGTGCGCTTCCTGCGTACCATAATGTGTGCGTACACAAGGGTATTATGATGATACTCGGCCAGCTGGGACTGATCCGCCCGTCGCCGTTTGGGGATAGAAGAGAATCGTATTGATTGGCAGGATGCGGAGAGGGGCAGATGGGATATTTTTATGGTCATGCACAAGTCACAAAATAAACCATGCCCATATCGCGTATCGCGATCAGTTGGCCTAGTTTTGCTTGGTGGCGTAGTGAATGGTGGCGAATAGATGTGTTCAATTACTCGCCGGGGTTTTAATGTGCCCGCTTTCACCGGCCTGCCTATTATAGTGCTCGGATGTAATTGAACAAAGTGATTGATATTTCACTCAATTTTGATCGGCATGTCGGTTTTGTGTATCAGCAAAATTTAGAGATCATTATTTAATTTTCCTGTGAACGTTTGATTCAGTGCAAAAACATAGCTACATCGTTTCCTGAAGCAGGTTTAACGTAATAGATACAATCATAAACGATTTAACGTAAATAAAGCATTCATTTCCGATGTCAAAGGCTTGCCTTGAAATCCAATTTTAATATTTTTCTACGATTTCACAAGCTATTTGATTGACAAAGGAAGAAACAGGCAACAATCTCTACGGAGATCAAAATAAATTCTTTTGTGGATCAATAAATTTCACTTTGCTAGCTTTCGGTTCGACAGCTACCTAATCCCCATTTTCCACTTAGTCTGTCTCGTGATGGGCAATAACTTACGTTAAATGGCTCATGCTGAATCCTATTGCGAAAAACAAACTGATCGATTATTTTATTGTTTTTTATTTTTTCAGATTCTAAATAAAACAATGAGGAAAAATTTTATCCATAGCAAAAACAAGTCAAATATCAATCAAGAATTAACTTTTAAGCAATTTTCTTCATTTGCTGAATTTTTTGTGATGATTCTATTTTTGTAACATTTTATATTATATATTTTATTTTTATATTATCAAATATATTTTATATTTATGTTTAATGTTGTTTTATATTCAATTTAATAATTTTATTTAGTTACTAAAAAATTTGCAATTATTTGCCCATTAGCTAATATCTAAATATTGTTATATTATGTTCTGCAATTCTAAAATAGAAACAAAAATAATCAAAAGAATAAATAAATAAAAACCAACTTTTTCCCATTTACGTAACCCTACATTTCCTCTGCTCCATCAACCATACTAATCCAAAAGCACATCCACTATTGTGTGCCATTTCTGGATCCTACCCTACATAAAACTGAACAAGCACACTTGTGACAGTGAGCTAGACACTAGCAGCTCCCGGAATGGGCGGAAGAAAATCTATTGCATCGAAAATCGATAAAACCGCTTCCCGCCGTGAAGATGGAAATATGACGACACCCACCGGAAGCCACAAAATGTGGTAGCATATTTGCCTTTTCGGTGCAATTTCCCGTCCACCGTGCCTTGCCACCAGTGTGTATGCATAAAAGGCATCTAAACCAGGTCCACGTCGTCTTCGCTCCTGCTTCATCCGCTCACACCTGGCGGCCCTTCCACGAGGGAGAAAACGGTAGTCCAGCACGTACTTGACAGCGATATCCTGGCGCATCGATGCGGTATCTTTTCGCTTCGGTATTACTTTTATCCTTTTATTCTCGGGGCCCATGGAGAGCCGAGTACGGGCGTGTGCATATCCACTTGAGGCAAAAAGCTAGTGCAACGTTCTCTTCGCCATCGTTCACCTGAAAAATCTAGACCTTTCCCGTCGGTCGTCGAAAATTGATTTCATAACACCGATCTATTAGGCTGAGATGGATGGTGTCGGTGGTTTACCGAGCAAAAGGCAGCAAAGCTTTGCCTGAGATGAGCCGGCCTGAGATGTCCTGTTTCCCGTCCTGCGAGAGAGCTGATTGCAATTTAAGGCTGCCGTGAACCGTGTAAGAAGTAAGTGATTGTACCGGGCGAAGGAGTTTTGCTGGCAATGTGATCGTGTTCGCACTGGAGCCGTCGTAAAAAAGGTGGATCGTAAAATTTAAATAATTTTCTTCCGTTTGATCTACGCAATTTGCTCTGGTTCCGTTGGCCTGGTTTCGGACTAAAATTGTATCCTTATGTAAGAGCGCTATTGAGAGGATTCGAGGTTGGGGGATAATTTCGTTTGAGAGATATGGATATAAAATGATCAATTGCAGAATTCCCCTAAAGTTGGAAGGAAGATGAGACTAGCAAGTGGTCTTTTCTAACTCTTATCGAATGCATATATTTCGTGGGCATGTCACTAGAATATGATTGATAGTTTCCTCTCGTGGTTCTTTTTTGTGTTAGTTGTAAGAAGATAACCAATACTAAATGGGATTTGGTAGCAAATAATTTATCGGAAATTAATAACGGCTTATCTACGGTTAAGTGAGAACATAACTGATTACCTCTAATCTTTCCTTGCATAATCTGCTCTTATCATCTTTTTTTTTTGTATTTCCTGCTCTCAGTTTCCATGACATCCCCAGGTCCCATTCTTTTCCGAGTATCAAGATACTTTTCCCGTGTCACATTCGCCCCGTAAAGCAAAAGACTATCCTGTAAGAAATTCATTCAACTCACTGTTTATCGCTTTACCAGACACGAAACTTTAACCGTCAGTGCGTGTCTTTTAACATAATCCAATAAGTTTTAACTTGTTTTGGCTGCAGCGCCGCGTTAGAAACATTTGGAAAGTTTTCGCGTGGAAGCATTCTGCAATCTGGCCGATTTCACCGACAACCGACTCGCCGAATTGAATTGCAAATCATAGCCGCGTTGCGAATGGCGCCTGCAAGTTTCTCCTACAGCGAAACGAACAATACAAAACTCCGCGACCGCGTTCTTGTTCCGCCAACGCGAATGGCCAACCCGGATGGTGTGCCTTTTTTGGTGCGATCCGTAAATTTCGCTCCCGGTCGGCAAATGGAGAAAAGGACAAACGACGCGCGTTTGATTACAAGGGAAAGTTTGTTGTTTTGTGCAACTTTTCGTTGCTTGACAGCGTTTGCGTGTGGTTTGTCTTGCGCCAGTGGTAAAGTGACGATGGTTTTAAATGACTTTATTTTTTTGTAATTTATGCTCATTTTTTATTTTATTTTGATGAATACATTATTAAACATTTTTCACTCGTTAATTATCAATACAAATTGTAAGTCATGAATGGTTGTTTTGGTCGCGGAAGGTGTAAACTTAGTATATTTTAAATAACAAATAAAAAACTTATTACAAAATATCTGGTTGAGCAGTCCATACATTGAAGTTGTGATATTTAAAATTCAACTGCTCATATCTCGGTGAGAACACAAATTCCAATCCGCAGAAGGACATAAGTTCTTCCAATCCAGCTCAGACCTCAGCTTGAGTAGAAACGAGAATTCCTCAAATCAAAGATCCATGATTTGAATTAATATCTAAAGCGATGAAATAAAAAAAATCCTTAAAGCTTCAGGAAGACGTTGTTGCAATCATTGGACTGACGGATTCTATTTTTGAACAGCATAACCAAGCTGTCTTAAGCGTTTTTCTTTGGCAAGCCATGGCATAGAGATATCAAATTATTAAAAGGTTGATGTTTAGTTCTTACGTCTTGCGCAGTTGTGGTGTAAATAATCAGTTTTAAATAAGCCTATTAAGGTTATGAGTTGCAATCGGAGTCGGACTCGGAGCTGGAGTTGGAGCCGGAAATTAAAGCCTGATGAAGAACCTCCTTCATTTTAAGTACGAATTAGTTCGCTTATGAAGCACAATTGGGTATGAAGCTAGCTGTTGAGTAAGAGTACATATTTAAGAGTATATTTAAGCATTGAATCTTGTTTCCATAATTTCTAGGTTGTCTTTTTAAAACGTCAAATGAAGTAGTTTCTTTTACAACCCGTATGTTTATTTAACTTACAGTTAAAACCCCCTCTCAAACTAAATGCTTATTCATACCCAGTCATCCACGTGTTCCATTTGAACAAAAAAAAGAAGCAACAATCCTCCCCTTCACGCCGAATCGCTTCACGCATTGATTATTTACATTTCACCGTCCAGTGTTGCTCCGTGATTCCCCAAAAACCCGCCAATTCAACTCCCACCTTCAGCAAAACTTTCAACGTTTCATTAGCGTGCTCGTCCTCCCACGTGAATTGTTCCAGTGCGTCCCAAAACGCGGCCATTCGAGTGTGTTTTCGTTTGCCGCGCATGCCTTTCGCTACTTCGGCCGGAACTTCGGCCAGCAGCGGGAGAGGCGTGTAATTGACTAGCTTCCGGGCGGCGGTGGTTGAATTCCTCCGTCCTGATGCGAGAAGGCGAAGGTAAGGAACAATTTTATCTTGTTTAGCCAAGCACCGCTTCCGAAACCGGCCGCCAACCTCAGGCGAGGTGAATTGATTTTACTCGCCCAAACACTTTGATTATGATTCGCGTGACAGCTTGTTATCGAACTTTGGGGCAGGTGGTGTTTCATACGAACACCAGGGAAAGGTTTTCGTTTGTGGATTCGGTTTAAAATCAACAGTTGCTGTAAAGGGCTGCCAAATGCTAAGAAGGAAGGAGGGCCTTTTATCGATTTCGTAAAAGGTTTGCAGCCCACAATCATTCGGGGTTTGTACGCGCTGGTTGCCCAAGATGTCCCACACGCTTCGAGAACATAAAATATCGATATCAGATAATGTGCAGCGTTTCCTTAATACCCACAAAGCAGCAGCTGCTGCCCGGGAATATCCTCTCGAAAAAGCCCTCCACTCCCGAAATATACTTCGTTCGTTAGCCGGATCGCACTGTCAGCGATCGATTCGGTGTTGAAATATTTATCAAACGCGGTTGCCCATCGCAGGATGGCTCGCCCCAAAATCGAACGTTTCCGGTCGCGGACCGTTTTCCGGAAACGTTTCTTAGCAGCAAATATGGGTCGGGGCCGTTGCTGCCAGGCCCCAAAAAGGTCCAAATTCGATGCCGAACTCCCCCCCGGGCCGTCCTAACACACAACATCCCCGTCATCGTCTCATCATCATTCGCGGGCGGGCGAAAATTCTATTTCTAAATTAGTGAATTAATTTAGCGCCCGGGCGTGGATATTGAGCGTGAAATTGTTAGCCGCCAATAATTGATTCCGCTGGGATCGGTGTGTGTGTGTGTGTGTATGTGTGATGATGAAATAAACATAAATCGTTTTGCGGATGGGCCGGATTTTCCGAGCGTCCGGGAATGCTTTTTTCCGATTCCGTTCGGAATGACAAACCGAATTTTTTGGGTTTCTTACGGACGTAAAGAGGGCGGAACGGGGCGGGGTGGCTTCACTCAATTATGTGAATCAATAGTTGGATGAAGTATTCATTATTTACCATGATTTGCCGATTGCGAATGAATGTTTCATGGAACGAGGAAGGACGTTCACGATTGAAATATTTCACTTCGAGCGACAAAAACAAACGCAGCTTTTATAAGCTACCCCACAGCTAGATTTATTTCCAAACTCACTCACACAGGCAGTCGATCGATATCAATTTAAGCACACCAATTAGGTGCAAACGTAAATTTAATTTAATAATCTAATCCTCCCCAACAACTAGCGTGCAGGATTCCATCCAAGTAAGGAAATCGTTTCCTTCGTTTTCTTCCCGCGTGTGCCAAACTAACCGTTTTGCATCGTCCATATTTCTTGTGGCTCCTCTTAAATGTCATCTCGTAAAAACCACCTGCGGCCTGTCCCGCGGGAGGCTGCGGCGTGACGGTGAGCTTCGCTGGGAAGCGGCAGCTCATAAAAATGTCGTAATTTCCATTTCACACATGATTTCGTCTTATTTCGGGGAACACCTTTCCGGTGTTTGTATGGAGCGGCCGCTTAAAGGGGCGTAAGAGTTTATGGTGGAGGCGCCGAGGACCTGTACGTACGTTTGCATGCTGCGTGGTAAGGAATAGTAAAGTCACACTTCTGGCAATGATTTATGAGTTCTTTTTATTTTTTTTTCGCCTTAAGAAATCCCTCGAAAATTGTGTGGTTTTTCGTCGCGAGCGAATTTAACGCACATACTTCAATATTCAGTCAAACTTTCCCACCGCGTGTGGCCTCACGCTTTGGCGGGTGCACTTTCCCGACCCCAAACTGCGACAAAGAAAATCTAGCTTATCAACACTCCATTTCCAGGTCGTGTACTTGCAGCGGCGGAAACCCGAAAAGCGATTTATCAAACCCGCCAGCGCAACTCACACGGGGTGGAATCCATTTTACGCCCCGTCATGGCCACGCGGAGTACATCTGTTTTGAGAGGGGTGAAAAAAAACGATGGAGTTCCTTGCGCCGGGAGCTGAAAGTTGCTCGTGTTTTTTTTCGCTACTCGTACGATGATTTGAAGTAAAACAGAATGCGCCCACGTCACGGTTGGTACCATATGGGACCAAACCTATCGATATGTGCTCAATTTGCCCGTGTACGGGTTCGTGACCCAAGTTGGAAGGGGGAGAAGGTACGGCCCACCCGTCAAATCGCGTGATGAAAGACTAAAGAAGCCGTCATTCGCCTGAGGGAAGTGCGAAGCTGCCAGGCCTCCCCAGGAAAATGCTTCGAGGCACGTAACAAGTAGCAATCATTTACACGTGTCAATGGTAGACCTTTCCCTACCATCCAATACGCCAAGGAATAAGTATGATGATGATGATGATGGCGAAATGGATATTACTGTGCAGGAAAAATTATGCTTCCCGCATGGCAAACAAAAACGCTTACCAAACCGACCGGAATCCGGCACCGTCCAGGGAAAAAGGGAAACCGACAAAAAATACACGCAAAATCTGTCGCCTGTCAAAACAAGCTTGATTGGGTTTTTCTTTACGGGAGCTCACCGCAAAGCGGGGGAAGGGAAAGTTGCTGGAAAAAGCTACGGAAGAAACTAGGTCGAGCCCGATTGGAAGAATCACCTTCCATTGCGGATTTCGAGGATCCTTACTGCCTTGATCGAACGCTTCAGCTCATTCGAAAGGCATTGAAAGGCTACAGTGTGTTTGTTGAGGCATTCAATACGCTTGTTTTGCTGATCACAACCGAATGAAAATGTTACCGACTGCCCAAGTACCAGGTTCTGCTGTATTTGCTTACCAGTTGTATTGCATATACTGGAATATCTTATGAGCTACGTTAAGAATGTCTTTGAGATGAATTATTTCATTGCTGCTACAAGTTGCATTGTTCAGTTTCTATAAGGAGCATCCCTTCATCTTCAGATCTCCCCAACAGAGAAAAGCATTCTGCGACATCCATCTGCGTCAGCTCTACTCGAGCGAATTGATTGCATTATTGCAATACCGTTCAAACGTCCTATCCATCGGAATAAAACTAACGCTAGTGCATTGAAACGTTGCAAGTCGTTTTTGCGAAACGGCATGTTTTAATTGGTTCGGTAGTGCAGATTCCTCTCTGGTGGTGAATTGTCGATCGACCTTCTTAGAAAATGATGTAAACCGTCAGTCAGATGTGCGTTAACCTGGAAAGGACTTACATAATTAAATTTTGTACCCGTTTTGTGAACGGGTTTGCATGATTTGGGTCGGTCGGTAATGTCGATAAGCTGGATTTATTTTTTAAATCAACTTTTCGTGATCTTTTCACTATAACAAATTTTACAACATTGTAATATTCTATAAACATATTAAACACATTAAAAGACAACATTGAAATATGAAAAACAGTTACATAATATTCAAAACTGATACATCAGAATCATAAATATGCGGTTAGAAATATTTGTCCATCGTAAATCGACATTTTAATAAACTGTTATTTAATATTGTCAAATGATGACAGCATTAATTTTCACAATAGTGTGGATGACATAGTCCACATAAGAAGTTTCTTGTTGATGCGTTAAAAACAGTAAAAATGTGCATCACACCAATTGAGTTTAAATTTTCAAACTGTTCAAATTTTCAAGTTCAAGATTAGATTCGTTAAGAATTCATCTAAATTGAACATCTCTCACATAAACGGTTTTCTGGTTTTGTTCCCACCGTTTCTGTAAAATCATTGGAAGCACCGTCAATAAGGATAAGCATCTTAAGTTGGGAAATTTTGCAACTAAAATTATAGTTTATGTTAAATTAATTATTTTGATGTTTAAAACAGATTTTTTAGTTAGCTTCATAATTAATCAGAGCATAATCAGACTTCGTTTTTAACAAAAAGTTTCATAAATAAAAAATTTAATATAAAATTTTACTTCAATCACATTTTATGAATTTGTCAATGTTAAATATTAATTTTTGTAAATAACTAAACACTATAAATTACATTATAACTGGAAACATATGTAATGTAAGTATCATGATACACATTTATAACTACTCAACCATTAATTTGAACAAATAAAAAAAAATCCTATTTATTTTGTAATTTCACTGTCCATCTCTTAATCAAGAGAATCTAAACACCCCGATGGATTACGAATGATAACAAAGGAACAGGATCAACCGATACAAAATTAACAAGCCGAATAAATTTGAAATAATCCTTCGGTATGGTACCGGGGAAAGTTGCGGATATAGCTAGTCAAATGTTTGTTCCTACATTTTGCCATCTCCTTCGCTGACAATCGAAAGCGAAAGTGTATTCTTGCATATCCGACCGGTTTACGGGAGCATCTCATTCTCGAACTCTCCACCCGGTGGATGAATGATCCATTCTTGGCCGGGTTAGAACAAAACCCCTAAACCAGGGGAATAAAATTCCATTCACGGTTGACCGAAACCGTACTACCGCGCGCGGTACGCCGGGATCGTTTGAACAATCATTGAATTAGGGTTATGCTAATGTTTTCCCATCCCGTCGGCCCATCGGCATACGCGAGTTCGTTTAGCAAATAAGGTTTGCTCCCGCCCGCCCACCGGACAAGTTGCACTTCAACAAATATCACAAAAGATCAAGCGAAGGGTGACCAACATTCCGGAAGAGGGTATCCCGAAGGGGTTAAAAAAGTTTGTGCTCCAGAAAAAAAGGAATAGCAAGAAAAGGATCGAAAAACTGTTTTACAAATTCATAGTTGATGTTGGTGCCACGGTTGAGTTTTCTGGATGTTTTTTCCTCCCGCTACTCTCACTCATGGGAACGGAAAAATCAATGTCATTATCATAAAACATAATTCAACGCATCGTACCGAAACCGAAACCGATGGCATCCAATTTTGGGCGATCACGCAATGTTTGCGATTATGCTGAAGTGATGTTCGCCAAGACGGTGGTCCATGTTGGGCGGAATAACCATTTAATCCCCGGGTCATCCGTATCCGGCGAGAAGTGCTTGCGCTGGGCACCAATGTAATATTCCCATCCCTTCAGAAGGACGTTTGGGTTTTAGAATTCCTTATCGTCCCTTTCCGTCGACCCGGGAGACGCGTGATAATGTTTATTTCAATAATTCAAACTGACACGCAACAACTAGTCACGGAAACGATCCAGCCAGTAGGGGGAGAAGGAAGAAGGGAAAATGGGAACATGACATCAGTTCGATGTTCGAGCGGAATAAATCTTCCGTTTCGACAAGCCAATTTGAGCCAATTGGCGCACGATCTTAAGATTTGATGGGATTATTTAATACACCCTTACAGTGACTCCAACTGTTTGCTCGAGCTGTTTGTACAGGTTTGAAGAAAAGTAGTAGAGCCGATGTTAAAATGGTAATTAATACAGACAACGAGGCTTTGGGGATTGTTTGAGTTGCTGTAGCTTTGGGAAGGATTGGCTTTGTCTTCATCAAATTCTAATTATTGATTGAAGTGATTGGTTTGATTGTTTTTGGCAACCATGTTAGCAAATTTGATTAGGATCGCTCGATTTCTTAGACAAAAACGTCAACACGTTTTGTACAATTTTAGTATTAACAATGTAATCGAATTTTTGACGCATTGAAATATGTACAATAATAATTTCACCTATAATAAAAATAAAACCGGAACGCCATTTGATCCTCTTAATTGTAAGATGAAATATTCACTGCAATCATCCTCGTCTTGATCTTGTGGCCAAAAAAGGACATTACTCGACCCCAGTGCCATAAAAACCCATCGGGCAGTAAACCTTGAGTTGTTAATATTCTCTCCTGCTTGTGCGATGCCAAAGGGAGACACCCGAGGCGAACGAGGAAGGCTCTCCCCTTCCCGGAGCAACACATTCTGGACGTTTGTGGAGGGGTAATTTATGAATTTTTCAACCACCGCTCCGCTCCGCATCCCTTTTGAAGTGGTAAGCGTGGTGCCATCTTGAAAATGTTCGGGTTTTTTAAGCAACGACCATTTTAAAACATAAAGGTTCGCTTCGAACATTCTGGACCGGTCTAATTAAACAGATCGATTTTTAAAGTTATGTCTCTCTGGGATGTCAGGCAAAGATGCTTTGAAAAGATGCTTTATTACTGCCAGTGGGAGAAAAGCTGCGGGTCCTTATCGCTTTTAACAATGGTGAATTTAAAGACGCTATTATCCTGTGTTTACTTGCTCTTTAAAAATGTGCTCGGAAATAACATAATTATAAATTAAACAGGAAAATAGCCAGGAGATTAAATATAACATTTTTTTATTTATGTTGTTTCAATCGCAAGCTGTTAGGGGCGAATGGGAGATGAATCCATTTGAATTTTACTTAGATGCAAATTTTAATAAACTTTACAATAAATATTCTTTACATCTTTTTCGACTGTGTTTACATTCACTTCCACATTTATTTGTTTGTGAACAACTTTTTGACATTTCGAAAGACGACTCACGATATTTTTTGCATTAAGCATGGAACATACAAATTGATTTTAGCAATGCAAGTTGGTTTAAAATGAAACTTCACATTTCGCCTGGAAACCATTCTACGATTTATTCATATTTATTCAAATGCAGGAAATGAATTACAAACACTTTTCGTTGTCCACATCAAACAACAAACAAATATTACGTGTATCCCAACTGTGATATCTTCAAAAAATGAGCCAAAATTTCCCAATTCGTTGCCGAAACGTGGCGAGGGTTGTGACATATCCTTGCCTTATCCATCGTGCTTGTCCGTTCTTCACAGGCCGGCACGAGAAACGCGGAAGAGATTAAAATTGCAAATGAATTCCCGAAACTCATTACAATCAAATTCAAATGAGAACACTCCCACGCAAGGGGAAGATCCGCCCAAACTCCGCTCCGCCTAATCGTAGCAATTACCTAGCAAGTATGACGCCGAAGCTGAAGTTGATTTAGCGACGATCCTGCGTGCGGGAATATTAGCCGAATGTTGTGTCGGTGAGGTTTTTTGTTTCCATTTTGTTTGCGCTTCAACGCACGATTTAATCGATACTTTGATTGATGAGCCCAATTTCCATCCCTTGGGTGGTTTCGCAGCGAGATGGAAAACTTGTCACACGCCGGAACCGGAATCAGATGAGCTACGAAAATAAAATTCGTATCGACCTACTTCGGTGGAGTCAGTGAGGCTGGCACGAATAACAAAAAAACCCTTGATAAGTTTAACGCATGATAGGGTGGGGAGGAAAAAAACTCGCATCGCACTGAAAAAGTTGTTTCATGGTTATTTTTCCATAACGAAAAATCGAACTTCATTAATGGTGGCCTTCCTACTTCACGTGCTGCACGGTTTCAGGTTTTTCGCAGAACAGAATCCACCGTGGTAGGGTTCGTTCCACGTTCATCCTTCAAACGCATCGCCAAAGCGAGCGAGCGATGGTTGCTGTTTGGGATTCGGTAAATGAAAAACTTTTCCTCATTCATAAACATCCCGCACTCGGACCGCGCCACCGGTACGCTTCCCTTTCGGTCACCGAGCAACCGAGCACCCTGTGGCATTATTATTGCCCCATGCAGGAGGAGGAAATGAAGGGTAGATTTAGGACCGGAGACATCCGTCCGTGGTAAGGAGCAGGTGTATGTATCGCTGGATGCCGTTTACCTTGGTGATCCCGGAGCTAGTGGGAAGTTAATGGGAGCATGAAGAGAGAAGGATATGCTCCACGATCCCTTGAGGATAGCTGGATGCTTTTGGTCCACCGTCTTTGGTAACGATACGGTCGCGTTTAAAGAGAAAAGGATGAGGTAAAATTTTGTTTATTTCGCGTGAATTATATGCCGTAATATATACTTACACTTTTATATTGGAAAAAAACACTTATAAGATTACCTCAAATTATGTACGCGGATTTTTTTGATTTCATGACTAAAATTCACATACGAAAGTATACTCTTTTAAATAATTTTTTCAAATAAAAATGGATGAAATTTTGAAGGTCGACGTCCAATATTCTAAACTCTATGAGAGATATCTAGTTGAAAAAATGAGTGTCATATATGCGCAAAAATGCGCGGAGTCATATATGCGTAATTTAATCGTTTTAGTATTTGTAATGAGATTGAAGTGTGATATTCCTACTCCTCCTCCTCCTCCTCCTCAAATTTTAACGAATAAGCTACTCTAAACAAACCTACTTGTTAGTTAATTTAGTCGTAAATTGAAAAAGAGAAAAAATAATGTTTATCATAAATTTAAAATATTTGCTTTTGCAAATATTTGCAAATATGGACTATGCGAATCCAATTATTAAACAATATTTTTCGCCTGTTTATTTGGCCATAAATCTCCCATAGTTCAAGGGACCAACTTCACCGCGATACTTCAGCTCCATCAGTTGGTTGATTGCGATTGGCATGATTATGGTACTCCGTTATTACAAGTACCCGGACACACACACTCTCTCGGGTGCACACTTCCACATCATCCCAAAATTCATTCCTCTTCAGGAGGCCGAAAAAACCCCCTTCATGACCATTTTCCGTCATCCCGTTTCGTAAGGGTTTCCTTCCGCCAGAAAGTTAGTTCGCGTATGGGTGTATGGGTGTGTGTGTGTGTTTTTTTTTCACTTGTTTTCTTTGCTGTGAAGCCACTTCCCGAACCACTATGATCAACCCTCGACAACCCACCACCACCCTGCCACCACCACAAGCTCGCGTTACACATTTCAACATCCTCAAAACCAGCATTCTTCTCCTTCGTTCAAGCACTTCCGTTTTGGCTTTTCTAACAACGCTCCCGTTTTGCGTGGGCTTTGCAGCGAGCGTAAAAGCCACCGAGGCGTCCTTTTCCCTCCGCCAACGCCATCTATCGGTTTCTCTGCTGTCCTTTCTAGCGGGCAAACATTTCTTCCGAACGCCGCGCGCGTGGGCGAAGATTTACAGTGCCGTTGTGCGTGTTGCATCGATTTTTGTTTCAATAATGTACTAACCGCCCACGCATTTTCCGAAACTCCAGCAGGAATGATATCATCCACGTGGTGCATTATGTTAGGCTCACTTCCAAAATGGTTCACTTTTGATCCAACCCAGATGAAAATTTCCCTTTAATCCTGATGTGTTTAGCAAAGCCTTAAAGTGCGCTCGATCGAATTCTGAAGCACAATTTTTACCGGTTTGCAAAGGAATGATTTCATTCACCGAACTCAACCCACGAACGGCGAAGCTAGCAATGGAAAAATCATTCCAATGGAAATTCCGTCCCCATCCCCTCGTTGACCGCTTCTTATCCGGCTTGTTTCCTGTTCCGTGCTTCCGTTTTCCACCAGCATCGCTTCATCGCCGATCGTCCAGCTAATGGAATGCAATTGCAATTGATTTTCATTTTTCCATATTTTCCTCGGCCCTTGTTTGGCGCTCCGCAATGCAATTTAAATTCCCACTTTTTGCGCGGAAGCGCAGCGATGGGTTTGGCAAAATAATCTGCGGAACTTCCGCTAGCAGAAAGGCCATCCCGGCGACGTGACGTCTTTTTTTCTTCTCCCGCGTGTGCGAAAAGAAACATTTCAATTCATTAAAACAATCATCTCTCGTTGACCCTTTCCGGCAGTCGGAGCGATGGCTCGGCTGGATTGTTTTTTTTTTTGTTGTTGTGTGGTTTCACTTACTTTTCCAACTACTTCAACCTGTCCATTTAGTTGCACATTAATTCACTTAACACTTCCAGCGGCATTTCTATCGCTAGCCCCTGCGACGGGCTTTTTTCGCGCTTTTTCACGCCGTGTCATTTGAGGGTCATCGCGGATTGGCCGTACCTTGCCGTGGTGAGTGATTTTTCTCTCAAGGGTTTCGCTTTCCAACGATTCCAGACACCCTTCTGACCTACCGTGGAGTTACGAGCGACCGGTCCATTCCGGTTTGAAGCATGTATTATGTGTTGGTAAAGACTCTACCGCCTCCATTTATCCGCGTCATTCCGTGCTGTTTTTGTTTCTTGACACGGCAGGAAAATATCATTTCCACTCGGGTGAAGTTCCATTGTTATCTCTTCGCCCGTGCAAGTTGTGAGGCAGTTTTTTTTCTTCCTTTCGCTTTCTCGCTATTTCTTTCCAAGCAGCATGATGGTGTACTTTTCTCTCTGTTTTTGTTGTTGAACCAGGGAAAAGTCTATATCACGAGTGCTTCTAACACTGCCACGTTACGAACGCCGGGCAAGCGATAAAAAAAAAACGAACAACAAGCTCAACTAAATCCTCCACCGTCGTGCAAACGATAATACCACTTTTGCCGGTTGAACGTGTTAAAGGCCGAGCTGCACGTGTGAGAAAACAATACACTGCGAGAGAGAGCAAGAAGGTGGGAAATAAAGCTTCACAAAAAAATAGCGGAAAAAAGTATCCGCTGTAAGTCCTTTTCTTGCGTTCATCCGAATCTCTCACCATGGCCGCCTTCATGGTTATGAAGCGATTGTTCTTCCGTCCTGGTTTCCGTTCCGTTGATCGGCCCAACCGGCCATCGCAGGACATTTAAGGATCCGGTTATGGTCAACCAAACCCGCAAGGACGTTCGATTGATGGGAACCGATTTTGTTGTTTCCTTCACTTCACGCCATAATGGCAGCAAATGGAGCAAATAACTGGTGCGGCTGGTGCGAATCAAGGTGGTCGAGGCAATGACCATAACACTGTCGAAGGTCCAGCAGTTCTTAAATTTGCCCCGCACCGGCCGGACAATCGACAGTAATGAACTTATGACTTTTTTCCATCAACAATGAGGTGATAATGGGGCGCGTGTGGCAGTCGTAAGTAGCGCCGTTTTCTTGCCTAATGAAAAGTGATGATTATTTCCATAATTTCACGGTGCAACGGTGTTGATGGGTTCGCAAATAAATATGGATTATTTTGATGAGCTTCAGGGCGATTTGTCAATTTTTTATCAGAAAAGCAACCTTGAGAAAATCATTCTTAAATTTTCACAATAACATTGTCAGTTAAATTGATTATTATGTCTTTTATGTTAACTATTTTGTATCAAATAATAATTTTTATTTTAAAACCGAACTACATTTTTTAATTATTTCTAAAAATCATAATTTGAATGTGCTTCGATGAAGGTAGATGACTTGTGAATGATTCTTAATGGTTTCTTGTTTTGCAAATATTGGTTTTAAGATTTTATGTTTGCAAATCAGTTAGGCATTATTTGTGCTTCTAAGAACGGTTTTATTATTGAAATATGTAAAAATGTTTTGGTAAATATTACTTCACTTTTCAAATATTTTATAATATTAAAACTTCCCTTACTCAGGCTCTCTCTCTCACTCTAACTGTTTCATCGTATTTAGAGTTCATTGAAATCTTGCAGATGTAAAAATACTTACACAAATTCACATGTAAATACACGAGTAAAAACCGAATCACATTTTTCCTGGAACACCGATAATTGAATTAGAGTTCATTACTTCGGCGGTAACTTCTTTTCGCGCAATTTGCGCACCGACCAAACTTTTCCCCGAAGTGAGTTTTTTTTTTCTCTCTCGAGCGAAATAAAATAATAAAATCTTTACACGCCTCAAATAAAGACACATTTTGCCTTTCGCGTTCCGTATCGATTACCTCCCGTCCGCGAATGAACGCTTTTTTCCACCTGAATGGTGTGCGGCCTCGGCGAGCTGAAACCCGAAATTGTTCGACTATTTTAAGCGTACAGAAACGCTTCACCGAGGATTCGTTTACCTCGCTACTCGAAATGTTCTACACGTTGGTGACGTTTTTTTTTTTTAATTCCATATCGTTCTGAATTTTTCGTAAAAAAGACTCAGCAGGAAGTCACATCTACCCGCTTTATCTTTATTTTTAGGTTTTTTTCTAACCACCAACGTGCAAAATTGAATAAAACGAGAACCACTTTCAATTTTTTCAAGCTTCGAATGGTATTCCATTTTCCAACGGGTCAACCTTCGGTTATCCTTCCCTTATGAACGAAATTGAGAGAACTGGAGAGGAGATTTTGATAGCACGTGGAAGGACACAATTGAATGAACCTTTAAAAAAGAATTCCCTCCTCCAAACCCAACCTCCACTGTAAGCTCGATAGTGAGAACGATTGCTGGAACATCTCGAGCGTAATACTTTAAGACATTGAAATGACTTCTGATGGCATTACTTTTTGTCTCCGGCTCGCATCGATCAAGCGGATGTTCTTAAAGTGCCGGAAATGATGTCCGACCATTCGTCCCCATACGATGCTTCATTCAGGAAATCATACAACGGATGGCGAATTGCTGCAGAAGCGTGGACGACGCATTGCTACAGCAACACTGGAGAGAATGGAAAGGCAACCACAGCAACCGAACAACCCCAAGAAGTGGACGTTTGTGCTCTTGAGAGCTTGAGAGTACCATTTCGAGAGTGAAAAAAAGAGAAGAAAATACGATTTTATGGTGTTTTGTGAAATTCGAATCGAAGACGAGCGAGAGTCTGAATTTGATTTATTTTTCATGCCTTTCCGGTTTCAGTTGTCAAGATGTTTGGATCGGGATGTACTCCATTGTAGACAGTGTTCAGGAATAATGCAAGAAAATGTTTTGCATTCTGTACAAATCGATTTCAACACATATCTTGTAGAAATCTAAGAGTAACTTACATGATACATGCATATACTAAAGCTGTATCGTGGAAGGAATTAGATTCGTAATGCAGATTATTATATGACCAGCTGCCGGCTGATACCCGATATGTCTGAAGATATGTGTTTGCGGTTTCTTTGCTGCCGATCCAACCACAGAGGGCATACGCGTCATAAAAATAGAACCCCGTTTGTCCCTGAATGAAATTAAAGACGAGAAGCAATTACTCCGACGCCACTATCTGATCCAGACGTTTCACAATTGCTTCCAAGAAGCACTGTGGGTATGGTTAAACTCTGTTTTCTTTTCCCATCTGCCCATCTTTCCCATCAGCAACTAATTGAAATTTCATTTCAAACAAATACTCTTTTTAAAGCTAGTACAAGAGTCAATCGAATTTGCCTTCCAAAAGAAGACTAGCAAATAATTAAAATAAAATCCGGTTAAATGTAAAGTTTTTTTTATATAAAACCCAACTCCGACCGGATGGTGGCAGCTGTTCGTACGATTAGTAACCGGCTGTGCGCATTGCCCACTCTATCCGACGCATCACCCGGGCAGACTTTAATTTTCTTCCGCCCTCTTCGGGGAATCGTTTTGTCGGGCAAGCCCTATCCCGTCCCATCGTGATCATCTATCACCGTCCTTTCTTCATGCTATCAGCGCACACGAGCTAATCCGGCGAAACGGGTTACGGCTTTTCTCTTACTCCAGCTCGAACCGATCAACGAAACGATCATCCGCTTCACTGTCACACGTGGTGTAGCTACTTTACTGAAGCGTTTTTTTGATCGTTTGTTGTGTGTGTCATTTATTTGCTTTGCTATTTTTAATAGCCCTTCCACCCATATGGGGGTCGGTATCTCATCCGATTAAGCTAACGACATCGTGGTGGAAAGCAGCCGCGATTTGATTCCACTCGCTTAAGTGGAGCAGAATGGAAGCGGTACGAAACTTCACATTGTTTAGCCCCGCAATGGCGTGGAACAAGTATGTTTCTGGAGTTGGATGTTGCTTTTTTTAGAAAAACACCGCCTTAAAAGCCGGAGATCTCCTCTTGATGCACGAAGATCCGTTCAGAGTCGGAAATCTAGCATCTAGTTAGCTCCAAAGGTACGATAAACGTGAGGATGCAGGAACAAAAAACTCGAACCAAGCAGCTATTCCACTGTCGCTTGCCTTGTGTCTTGTGCTGTAACACGAAGTTTTCTGATGAGAGCAAAGGGAACAGAAGATATGATACCTTTTTCATCAAGATAATCTCGTCTCGTTCTATTAAAGTTTAGGTTGGGGTAGGATGCTTCCATACCACCGTAGGGAAGAACCTAAAGGGATGTAATTCCTGTTCTGTTTACTGTGCAGCTTGACGTTTGCACAGCTAATAGTAAAGATTAAAGAGTAAAGATTAAAATGTAAAGATTAACGAGTAGTGAGTTCTTTTGAGTTTTATTGAAATTTTATGCTACTGTACTGCATTGCTGTAACGAAATTATTGTCACATGAAGATAATTGTAATTTAAAACTAATTGATATAAAATAAATTAGCAATTAAATGTGATGAAATTTGCGAAAACTCTCATATAATAATTTCACTTATGAAGGTTTACTTCAGCCAGCGTTTGTAGCTAGCGTTCGATTACTTTCAAATTATTTTCCATTTTTTACTCCTCGTTCAAGGTCGTGGAAAAAATAAATTCTTGTCAAATGGAAAGCAGCCCGCTTGTTCGGAATGCAATCAGTTTTATTCATACGTAGGGTTTACTCGCAGTTTGACAATTCGATCGACGAACGTATCGAGCCCCCGGGGAAGTACAAAATTGGCAAAATCGAAACGCGTCAGCCTGGCATGCAGATCAATTGAGGCAAGGCAGCATGAGAAATTCGAGAAGCGAAGTAACAAATCAGTTCGCTACCGCTTGTGCCGCGTTTGAAAGCGAAAGGATAAATCGATACATGCTCGTCTGTCAATGTTTGTTGGAATGGTTGGTTCCAGGATGAAAATATTGCTAAATGTGTTGGAAACGGCAGCACGGTTACACGGAAGGAGTCTCGTAGAAAGGATCCGTCCAACGAATGACAAAATTCGAAAAACGCTTTCCTGTAGCAATTCACTTTTTCGTTACATGTTTCGGTAGGTCAACATGTTGTCAGATCGAAACATATTTTGCTACTTTCCTGTGATGTGAAACGTGCATTAGACGAAGAGGAAAACATGTTAGGATTTTTTATATCCTCTAAATCGATTGGCGTTAGTATCCCTTTTGCTCTCTGAAATAACAAAATGAACAAAATTTAGACACTATTTCAAAGAGGAAATTTTAACAAAAATCAGAAAACGGTCTCAAAACAAGTAATGAAATGAACACTTATTGAGGGCGGGTTTGTAGAGCTTAATTTTTTTTTAAATTTACTAGAAATATTTCATATGTAACTTTCTAGTAACTCTAGACACCATTATTTTACCATCCTTTTCTTTCCTAATTGATTATTAAAATAACAATAAAAATAATTCATTAAATTGACCGGACATGAGGGCTAGAAATTAAGGGCAAGGACTCTTAAAAATTGATTTTAAATTTCATAATTTAAAATATAAAAAAAAAAACAAAATCCACTTAGCTTGTCAAATAATAAGTGAAAAGGACATTTTGTGAAACGTACGATGGAGCTCATTCAAAGCTAATAGCATTATTTTAAACATATTGAGACATTTTCACAACCAAACTATCATTAAATATACGTAAAAAAAGTATTGAAAAAAATAAACATTATTTATTTCTCCTTTTCCAGGACAACTCTCAACAATATCTTTCGCAAGCCAGCAATTAGTTTGTCAGCGAAAAAAGGGTCTGCCGGCAGTTTGGCGCACGTGGTTTCCCTGCTCCAAACGGAAACTGGCTGGTGGTAGCGATGGCGAAGGCAGAATCGATACATAATGGGCTGAAAACAGAGTAAGTACACGCGGTTTCACTGCCTTTCGTAACTAAAAACTGGTCTGTTACAGAATAAAAAAATCCCAAAACAATATCCAACCGTTTAAAAGTTAACGAAGCACTCTAACAAACTTTTCTTGCATCGGGCGACTGCATTTTCGCATATCTCATGGCAGTGTGGTGAAGCGTGTTGGATGTCACTGCACTAATGCCCGTCTGCAGAGCTTCGAAAGCACTTTTACACAAATCTCTCGACGGGCTGGACAAGTTTTACGTGTGTACTTCCTAGCCGTGCCGCTCGTTGGGAAACCGGAACCAATTTATCATCCACTCTCGATACCGGTGCGCTCGTTTATCTAGCTTGCACTTGAGTCTACAGCAAAAAATAGGTTGTAGCTCCATTTCAGCAACGATCCTCACCGTTCGAGCTCCTCCGTCAACCCAAAATTGCCGAACCGAACAACAATCATTTTGGTATCCACCGAAGCCAGCACAATGGTGCCGATATATTCCCCTCCAGAGGATCCCTTAGGATGGCGTTCGAGGCGAAAATATATTTCGCTCCTAATGGGATCATGCGGGCACACCGCTCGACGGCGAATGGACGCTTGTATTGTGGTGATCGAAAGCACAAGGATGCATTTCCCCCGGGGCCGGGTTCGATTCGTACAAGGATACATTCGCCCGCAATTCGCCAATCCGATGTGCATCATGTGCGCCGTGTTATTTTTTTTTTATTGTTTGCACCCACGGAGAGTGAAAAAACTTTCCTCCAAAAGCAATGACACTCCCATTAAAGTTGAACATCAATTTGCCGTTCGATTGCACGGAAAAGCTGTCATCTGGGGGGTTCGATGGCCGCGCCAGCTGCCCCGTCCTGGCGCTGAAAGCCAAAAATAGCTCCTGTTTCGTTTTATACTACAAAATCGCGGCACTTTCGTGTGAGAAAGAAATTAGCCAAAATTACCATTAGAAAGGCTCCACTGCCCCTTCGGGAGCGGGCGGAATATTACTATGTTTTGCAACTTTTGGGCCATTTGCTCACTCGCCGTCTGGTAGCAATTGCGCCTTGCTTGCCGACTTTCGTACGCGATTACCCAGACAAACACTCAAACGGCGGTCCTAATCGGGCGTAGCACGTGGCATCATCAATAAGTCTGCACTTTGTGATTGCACCCAGACGTGGTTAGGCGTGGCGTTTTTATGCCATAAGTACCATCTACTTTGGCTTCGAACAATTGCAA
This sequence comes from Anopheles farauti, assembly GCA_000473445.2. Lineage (NCBI taxonomy): Eukaryota > Metazoa > Arthropoda > Insecta > Diptera > Culicidae > Anopheles > Anopheles farauti. Next base: position 346,744 of record KI915058.1, on the reverse strand, counting down.
CAACTTTTGAGGGAGAAAGCCAAAAAAAGGGGAACGAGATAGAGGAAGAACAAATGCCACAAAATGCTCATTAAAAGAAACGGGCCCTCCCTTAGCTTCGGGAACGTTTTTATTCCAAACGGTGGGGAACAGTGTGGTTTTTCTTCAACTCCTGTCGTCGCCTTCCCCACATGGTGGCGGCCATATCGAGACAGGTCATTCTCGGCACATGATCGGCTTTATAATTGATGGTTTTTGTTACAGAACATGAATTTGATAGCCGACGCATTTTTCCTTTTTTCCACGGCACGTTTCGGGTCGGTCGTGGCCCTTGTGCCGGGCGTCGGGATACTCGCGTAATTTTTGCACCCTTTTTCTGTGTATTGTCACGACAGCAATCATTGAATACGGAGGGTAATTTCGGCTCGCTGTCAACCACCGTGCCTTGTTGGATAGCTGTCGCTAATGACTGTTGTCACGGTGCCTAATCAGAGCGTTTCGGCACGCTGGCACGCTGGCTAGGCCCCCTAGGTTGGGGTTGAGAACGGTTCTGTGCACTTAGGACAGTGGATGAAAAGACTTTTTTCTATGGTATGGCTGCAAAAATTACATTCTAGATTTTTTGTGCCCAAATTGATAAAAATATATTTTTAGAGATGTCAAAAATTTATTAATATTTAATTAAATTCTCATAAATCATCAATAAATGCATATAAATATGAAGAACCTATAAACATCTTTTTATATCTTGCATAAGCTCGCAGAATGAGCGCAGGATGCATTCCTTATGTTGTGCTTTATTTTATTAGTTTCAATGATAAAAATATTTATTCGCTTGTAATAATACACAACGGTACAATTAATTACCTTTAAAAGATGCAGCAATTACCAACGATAACATTTATACACTAAAATTACGAATGTCTAAAGCGAAATCTGTTAGCATTATACAGGTTTAAACATTATGAAACTTTAAATTAAATTCTAGTCCATAATGAAATTTCAACAATTTGTATTTAATTTATAAGTATAGATGTTGATAGTAAAAAATTCAAAATTATAGAATAACTGAGATGAAATTTCGGAAACGTATTCAACATTTCATTGAAATTGATTGTTAAGTCTATTTTGTTTTAGTTTTTGATAATCTTTTCAGCTAAGAAAAAAATCACTTTAAAGAATTTTATTTCTTTTTTTTGAGAAAAATCGATTTTATCCTGTGATCCTCTTAAATATATTACAAAATTTTGTGTATTCTAGAGCGCACTAACTTTCAACCACAGTGCGTCTGTTCGACATCCGTTCTGCAAATGAATGCCCTAGAACAGCTCGCTGCAACGCTTCCCCAACAAAACAGGGGGTGCGAAAAGAAAACCGCTGTAAACCATAAATCGGAAAGCCTTCATGAAGTGACAGCTCCCGCTACGTCAGACGCCGACGGGGTGGCCTTTGATCATTGCGTTGAAACTTATACATATCCCTGCACACACTTCATAACTGATGCGCAATGTTGCAATGGGACCCCGTAATGGTACTCTGTCACAATTCAGCGTAAAAATTGTAGGCAGAGTAAGAGTAAGAGGAGCGAAAAAATTCTGAAACACCGACGAGGGAAATACAATTTCATTGCCACGATTTGTCGCCGTAATAAACGCGCATGTACGCGCGTACGTACTTCGAGTGCGAACGATCATAATGCGGCGCACGGCTGCCGGGCGATAGAGTTTTCCCTCCACCGGCCAACGCTTTCGCTCTGGTGACGGTGGTGATGATGTATCATTGCTCGTTATGAGTTGCAGATTTGATGTTGCGTTGCATTCGAGGGCTCCCGGCCAGACGCTTGACAGCACTTGTGCACGTGGCCAATGAGGGATGTGTGGAATGGTTTTTTTTGCTTATTCTGCTATTCTCGCGGATGCTGCGTGTAACAAACCACTCTGCTCAATTAGGTTGCTGAAGAGGTTCATTGCCGGGGTGGTTTGTGGTGTGAGTACTCTAATTTTTTAAAGTAGTGGTTGGTGAAATTCTTTTGTAGGCAATGGATGTTGTTTCCGTTTTGTTTTACAATGGATTACCGAAAGCGACAATACATCTTTTTGGTTACGAAATTTATCAAATCAACCATAAATTGAACCAATTGATTTGATTGTCAAACCAACCATAATTTTATTTTTTTTAACATGAACAAAATTAACTAGATTAAACCTTCTAGCATACGGCGATTTAAGTGACATATCAATAATCAACTGATTCGAATAGTTACAACCCTATTACATAAAATAGTCAAAACTGTCATGGCAAAAGAGTGTCTGTTTATAAAGGAGTTTTTTCCACACCTGCGTTTGGTAATATTCTTGAAGTATATATTGTTCATTTCAACAAATAGAATAACAATCTAATATTATTAAAATAATAATCTCCTATTGCCATAAGCAAGTTAAATTATGGCTTGAAAACAACGAAATTTCATTTGATATACTAACACCCTATAATATGGTATCTTTTATTGCTTTTATTTCTATTTGCTACGTTCTATATTTATTACCATACTTTACCGATCTTTTATTTATCTTTATGAATTTCTGTTTTTTTTCTCTATGTCAAATGTAACAAAATGCATGCTTTAAAAAATAAAAATAATAACAATGTGTCAGTTTTAGTTGACATTCATGCGCGTTATTTAAATTTGATCTGTTTTAATTTTTGTAAATTATCTTGATACTTAATTTTGATTTTTATTTCTTTAATTTTTTTTATAATCTTGATTTTTATATCTGTTTATTACAATTTTGTTTATTTCTGTTTACTACAATTTTGTTTACTTTTTTTAATCATTTTTATATTAAATTCTCAACCGAAGCATACACATACGTGAAATAAATATGTATCATTCAATTCTTACCACAAATATCTTAAAATTAAGTACACTCAAAACTACGATAACCTTGAAACCATCTATTATTTGACGCATATATTATTCGACGAACCATCCAGAAATCCCCGTGTGCTTCACCATCGAATAGCTTACACAGAAACTGATTTCCTGATTTCCCCATTCGCCCGCCCCGTTCACCGTTGCACATTTTCAATTTCAACACTTCAGCAGCACATGCCCGGAAGGCGGACTACGGGTTTTGTGTGTGCGACCGCATCAATATTCATTATTATGTGTGCCGAATTTTCATCCCCGGCTCGGGATGGAAGCGAGCTCCCTTCGAGCGATTTGCTCCAAACGAGTTTTCGAGCACGTTGCGCACGTTACGTTAGGCTTCTCAGCCGGAAGCACTGATAAAGAATGCAAATTGATTTACACGCACACACACACACTCACATGCATTCGCCGCCGTTGCTCCAGCTTATGGCCAGACAAAAGGATGCATACATCAACTGGCCGGTTTCCTGCAATTTCCTGCGTACGGTGTGACGTTTCGTGGAGCCAGGAAAGGTGCCAAATCTGTCTGCGGTTATAGGACGAGACCGTAAAGGTCGTACCGGAGAGGGGAAGGGGGGGAGGGGGATGAGCGTGATGGAAAGGTTTTTGTGTATTTGAATGCAGATGAACCGCATCCGAAAACATGCCGAAGCATATCATTTTCCATCCATCAAAAAAACCGAACTCCGGGAAGAGGAAAACGTTGTTCGAAGAGTAGAAAGAAGCGTCTGGTGAGGGGGTGAGTTATGTACGTTTTACTACTTGAATGTTTTTTTATATACAAGCAACGTACACACCCGTACTCGATAACCACCGGATCTTCTCGTGCTGAGGAAAAAAATAAAATTTTTCAAAAGGATGGAATTTTCACTATCTTTTAAAGCCCTTTTGGTTGGGATGGTCCTTCGGTTCCCTTTTTTTACTCGAAACACGCATGACCACATAATAAAAAAGGAAACCACGCACTGGAAAGCCCGTCCGTTTACCGCCGGGTCAAAGCTTTCAAAACCGTGGCATAAAAACGATCCTGGTCGACTAAAAAATTTGGTTTTCCTTTTCACCACTCGGTGCTCATTTCCGGTCATGGCACCGTGCATACAAACACACAAATGGATCCCTCCCCGGTAAGGGAAGGCTAAAAATAAATAAAATCAAAGCGTAACTCGCGGTTGCGGGCGGCGAGCGAAACGCAGAAACAAAAATCTCTCACCCGCGAGGTACCTTCGGAGTTTGTTTGCTTAGCATCTCTCGTGTGCGAGTTTTTCCGTACCGGATAGCGTATTTCTTCCCCGTTTGAAAACAGGAATGGTTCAGCAGGAGACAAGAGGGAGAGGAGAAGGGGGAGAGGGACGTTTTGTTTTCACCGCCAAAACCCGGAACACAAAGTGAACCGTGTCGATCGCTCTTCAAACAATATGAAATGATTTACGATGGCTGGTTGGATGGAGCTGCGCGCGGGAAAATCGAAAAAAACGTATGAAATAGGCTCCAGATTTTTTTCCAAATATGTTCAATAAAAAAAACGAGTGTGAGGAACGGAGAATTTTTTTTTACGGGAGCGAGAGGGACATAATGCTTTAACTAATCTAAGTGTTGTCCATTTCGGAGGATGCTGTGATGGCGTGGCAGGAAAGGAACGACCCATAAAGGGAAAGTGTTTTAGTACGGAGTGGAAAATCGTTTTGAATACTGAAAACTCGTCTCACTCGCATGGCAAACGTGTCCGCGATCGTTGCCCATCGAAGAGCTTGTCAAAAAATGTCCATCAAATCGGGTATCACCGACGGTCACTTGTCAAATGACCAGTGCTTTTGTTTCATTCCCATCCAGACACTTTGTGCCACACCGTTGAATGGCTGACTGCCACATTCAATGCAGTGTTTAGCTGTGTTATTCAAAACAAACATTTGAAAACCAACAGGAATCGACTGAAAACGCAACTTTGTCTGTTATGTTCTAGGTGTCTTTTTGTATGTTTTTTTTTCTTTTTAGAATCGAATGTTCAATGGAATTTGATGATTTGATGGAGTTTTATTAATCGGGACAGATTTACGGTTGTATTAACTTATTAGATGTGAAGATGAGAAGTTAATATTTAGGAATACAGACAAGCAACGGAATGCAATGTTAAGTTTCTATTTCAAGTTTTATGTTTGGACTTCCAAATTTTAAAAGATTGCCAGTGGAAAAAACAATCAATCTAATCAACAAACAAAACAAGTGTTTCAATGCCTGGGCAAATTTTAGTCTCAAAAGTTTCCATTGGTAAAAAAGCTTTAAAACACTAGAATAAGCATAAATATACTCCATTTATAAACGTTCCTTAAAAGTAAAAAAAAGGTATAAAGTTATCCAAAACTAGGGTTTTGTATCTTTTAAAGGACCAAATTTATTTGCCATGAAGAAATATTTAAAGCTAATAAAAATCATATTACCCCTGCAAAGTTATCTTACTGCTACTGCCAATATTTTCTTTATATGTGACGAATTTGCGTTAAATTGTGTCCAACAATAAGTATTGTTTAAGCTGTCCATGCTGCTTCCATGCTGTCCATGCTGATTATTATTCGAATTCGAAATAAGTTTCTATTTGAATGTTTCCATTAGTTTTATGTAATATTTATATATTTTTTATTGGCCTTTCTCTACTGCCTCCGCCAAGCCTTACACCTCCCTAAACAGTATAACTGTTTAAGCTGCTTTGCAAAATCCGAAAAAGAAAAGCGCACCACCCACCGCAAACTAATTATCGCCCCAAAACATGCAAAACCATTCCGCACGCGGTTCATGCAAAGCTGGCCGCGTGGGAAGGCTTAAATTCAATTTGTCACCCAAATGTGGCGTTCACCGCGCCCAAATTTTTGGATGTTTTATTTGACCGCGCCGAAATTATTACAACTCCCGTGACCTTCCGGAACGAGCGCAGTGAAACCTTGGTGCGCATGGCGAAAACCCCGAGGCGAACGAAATGCGCACGAAAACAAACAAACTCGGTCAGGTTGCGGCCAGGCCAGGCAGACCCGGGTGCTATCAGTTAATTAATCAGCTTAAAAGTGCTGTTCTCACCCGGTTTCGTCCTAATTGAAAGCCATAAAATGCTTAAAACCTGCTGCGCTTTTAGAAGCTTTCATACCGGTTCACTCACACACGTAGCCACACGCACCCACGGAGGGAACGAAATTGCCATCCCCCACAAGGATTGCCTCTTATCTCACGATCCACCTCGTTTAAAAAAAGTTCTGCATTTTAAGCTCCGTGATATGTAAATCGAAACGCCCTGCGTTTGGAACTTTTTGTGGCGTTGAGTTCATTCCTCATTGAAAATGAGAGTTCTCAGCCTGGTCAGGAATGTTTAAGAGTTGTTTTCTGCTGTTGTGGAGTAATCAAACAGGAACCAACAAAAAAAAGCCTAATTTATTGTCACATATAAACACTCGCAAGTGATTCACACTAAGTAGTTTGTTTTGTTAACAGAAACATGCCGACATAAGCCATCGTTCGTAAAAAAAAACTATCCGGTGAGTGAATCCTTTCACTTTTACGAAGTGAAAAAAGCTCTTCCTATCCCGAAAAAAAAATCCCAAAAGTACGTGCAACTTTCCCAACCTCGTTGCTGTCCCGATAACTCCTTCATCGTTGCCTTTAATTGCCTTTTTTTTTGTTTCCACCGACGACACTATCCACACCCAGACCAGAATTAGCATAAATTCCTCGCATTTGCGTCTCCCTCCCACGACGCACCATTTCAAAGTCGCATGAATTAAATTATTTCCGCGACCCCGGGCGGGTCGATGGCCGTGAGAAAGTTTAACCCCCGGTGGAGGAGAAGGACCGAGGCTACAGAACGCGTCGAAAACTTTCCATCCCCACGGGCCTCGTTTCGGGGGTGCTCCATCATTTCCTTTTGACGCGTGAAAAAGAAGAAGCAATCCTCTGGAGGTGGTGGACTTCAAATGGGGACCTTTGGAAGGAGCGTGAGGCCAAGCGTCTGGCTCATTAGCGTAGCGCCCCATGCCATAAGCTTGCTTTCGGAGTCGCCACGAATATCTAGCCGCATAATGCGCGCGTGGAAATCGTTGCACCACGGGCGGGCGAAAACTTTCCGAAACACTACCAGACGTGTTTTAGGGCATAATTTTGCTTCCTTTCGCTCGGTGGTAAATCGTCACGTCGCGGCTAGCGAGCCAGACATGCCGGAATAAAGGAGGGAAAAGACTGCACGAAGAAAAAAAAACGAACACAAATTCAGCACACGTTTTCCACGAGCTCAACCCGGAAGTGCAGCGAAAACTTTGCTGGTTTAATGTTTTTATAGCACGCGAAGGAGGCGACGAAATTGTCGAATTGTGTTTTAGTTTTCTTCTTTTTGTTCGAATCAAACAAATACACACATACACATCGAAACACCATAATCACCATGACGAACGATCGTCCGCATCATTGCCATGTGACCATGAAAAACCGGTAACTCCCAAACCCGGGGGTGAAAATGGCAAACAATGCGGAAAACGCACCTTTCCGCTCTCTTTCAAGTGCGCTTTCGCTCCGGAATGTCCTGCCCCCCGAGCGTTTCACCTTCAATGCCACCCCGAATCCTGGTTGTTGTGCTCTCCAAAAGAACGAGAGAACGCGTGCTCTCGGTGAGCTCGAGAGCAATCTTATGAATGAAGTTTCGATCAATGTCCTCCCGCAGGCCCGGTTTTTCACCACCGTACGCCGGCGATCCAACCCCACGTTCGTCCTTTTTTACGGTTCACGTACACCCGTGAACTCTGCACGGCTTCGTCGAGGATGTTCACCTTTTCTTCGCCTGCGATCTGCTGTCTCACTTGCGCACCCTCCCGATAAAAGAAACAAGCGGTGATGCTTGCCAAACATCTTCACTTCTTGTGTGGCTTTCGATGTCTGTTTTTGCCCGTTTGAGCATGCCGTTGACCATCGATCTGACTAAATTATCCTTGGGAAGTACCTTCGCCGGTTGCTAGGATGTTGCGTGAAAGATTGTTCATCCCTTTTGCGCTTCTTCCAGCACAGCAGCACGACCGGATGGAGTAAGAGCATGCGCAGCGTCCGTCGAATAAAACGCAATGCACACCGAACAGCGAGAAGGTGATATTTCCTCTCGTACACATCTCGTTTACTGCACGCATATTTGTACTTCAACGAAACGCGTTCCAGCTGTGTGTGTGTGAGTGTTTTGCATGATGTTCACGCTCAAGGCGGAACGCAACCTGCGCTGCTAAGCGAAGGGCCCATTTTCAATGACAATAACAATAAACTACGAGACTACGAGCAACATGCGGTGGAAAAATGTTACGTATACCTGCCCAAGACGATAGCATCCGCCGCCTGCACCGTATGGAAAACAGCAGCAGCACCGTGGCCAATCTGGAGGGTTTCCATTTCGGGCAATTTCACACGAATGTTACGAGTTTGGAATGCGAATGCAGGGAGCGGCACCCGCACACACAAATACTGGCCGAGAATTATGTGGAAAAGAAGTGTGATTATCGTAAAGATAATGACCCACCTATTGGATCCACCGAGCCCGACCGGAATCAGCTCTTATTCAGTTGATTTAAAGAAGCAACATTACCTCCATTTTTGATGCTTGCTCTGATTTTATTTAAGATATCATTTTTATATTTCCCCCGCATGGATATTTGTTCCGAAATAAAGCTTATCGTCCGCACCGTTTGAACTGGTGTCCCTTTCAAAGGAAGCCTCAGGACATAATAATTAATTGATTTTAATTTCCAATCATACACCCACACCACTAGCCCACCAGCCAAGCGCTTCTGCGATTGATTTATTGCAGATATTTGAGGTAGATAAATGCTTTAGAATTGTCGATGGCACGAATCCGCTGTCATTTCCATGTGGGTGAGTTTTTCATTGAAAACGGTATCGCAGCATCTGAGTCGGATCCGGGGGGAGGGGTTTTCACCCACGCTAACTGTTCTTTTATGCTGTTATCGGGTGTGCATACTCTTTCCTAATTGATTGTTTTTAAATCGATGATTTTTCATTAAACCTATTGGGCGAGTGTTTGTTTGACGTGTTTTATTAACACGTCAATTGAGTCAAAAATAGATGAACGTAAAAACGCTTTAAAAATACTAAAACCTCTACTCCAAATTCTAATTTGTTTTTTTGTAAAATTTGATAAAGCAAATGAAGCCTTGGAAATGATTTTAGTTTTGGAAATGATCTTTTGCGACATGCTTAAATTTATTTAGTGGAGTTTTATGTTTTATTTATTTTTATAGTTCTTATTATAATAGAAAAATGATTCAACCAAAGAAAAAATCGGATTATATGCTGACTCGATCCAAAATTTGGTAAAAGGTCCCATTTTAATACAGATTTGGGATCCCCCGGGAATTGGATTTTTCCCAGATGGATTCCGAATCTTGATACGGATTTATCTTCGCTTCGATAACACACAATGGAAATATTTGTTCAATTTCGTTCAAAACTGACAGGAGTGAAGTTCTTTGTTCCATGTATTTGATTTGACCTCCGTAAGATGGAGTCTAACGAGATTTGGGTAAGAAAGTTTTAAGTTCTTTCTTCTTAAATTCCATGCTTTTTATCACGAACGACCACTTAGTTCCTTAAAACTTCTGTAGAATATGCAATAAAAATATGATACATAAACTGTTCAAACCTCCAACATTTCACACCATTTACAGATCAATTACTCAAGCCAATTCGCTCAAACCATCCACCAGCGGTAAACAGGTTTTATTGCTCCCAACAATAAAACCCAATTATGTCCAAATATTTAAGTTCGTTTTCCGAGCACGGTGTCAATAACTACCACGCCAGAACTGACACACGATAACCGAATATCCATGATGAAACAATCAACACACGCCGGTTTCGATGGGTTTCGAACCCGGCAGCAAGTAATCTTCCACCCAACGCCCCAGGATCCAGAACAAACAGCAATAAACCAACACCTTTCCGGGTGGCTGGCCTCACAAAACACGTCAACGCAATAGATCCGATTACCGTAAAAAGAATCCATTCTCTGTTGATGCTGCTAAGCCCGTTGGCGTTCGGCAGTGGGATCGGTTTCGGGATGCATTTTGGCGTGTCTTACAGATGTCAAATAAATAACAGTCCAAGCGGGAAGTGATCCCCGCCGGGACAGGAGACACTGACACCAGGAAGCTGGAGCGATTTGTTAGGGGAGGTGGTGTAAGGGAGAGAAAAACAAATTCCACTTTTAGCTCCATTTTCTCCCAGACGGGAAGGGTATGCCTCCCAGCCATCGAGGCACCCCTCGTCTCTTCGTATTTTCTCTTTATGCTCCGTAAGTGCCTGACACTGGGATCCTCTGTTGGAACCATCACGCAAATAGCAAACCCAATAAATAAACAAGCTTTTCGGGAAGTTCGGGGCTTTTGTAAGCGATTCGACAATGAAGCCTACTGACCTGACATCGAGAGGGATGAGCCGATGAGACGGCTTTGAAATGGAGAGCCGAAGTCTGAAGGAAACTTCCTCCATCGCTGGTGAACGATTTGTTCGATCCATTGCCGTGGGGTGATGTTGCTACTGAAGACTTTCTCATTTTAAGCCGGGAGAGGGGAGCATCACTTTGCATTGGGTTGCTGCGTAACTAGATCCAACCAGGGCGCGTCAAAGGTCGGGGCCATGTCGAACCGATCAGCAAACACTGTTGTCCGAAGTCAGTCACCGTACCACTTTCCGGCAGCTTCCAATGCAATCTCTGGATCATGCGTTCATGTAAAATGGGAAGGAAAGTGGTGCAATATTCTTGCACCGCAATACCAAACAACCGCTAACGGGTTTTCCATTCTCTTGAGGTTACTATGTTTCGTAAAATCCTTTCCCCTCCGGCACGGTACTCCACTGAAGGTTTTAAACGCTGCCAGTACGTTTAAACGACTTGAAGCTGGAGTTGAAGCTGCTTTCTCCTGCAACGGATGAATGAAAAATCGCTCTCAAAGGAGCGTTTGAAAAACTTTCCGACAGCAACCGATCCGCCCGACGCGTTCCTCAATTTGTTTAACATTATCTTATCATTCCACTGAGTAGACAAATCCTGCCCTAATTAACTTCAGCTTAGCACACACCCCCATCCCCCACACCCCCTTCCGCAATGGCGCGATTTATGGCACAAAACTGCCAAGATGGTTGCCTGCCGGGGCGTGGGGTATCGCTTTTTCTAAAGAGTTCACCCGCTGGCTGTATTATTTTAATTACGTTTGTATTACACGACGACTGGTGAGCTGATGAACGCTAGCTTCTTCCCGGGGGTGGCGTTTGTTGGGGACGTTACAGCTGCTCACTTAACCTGCAATTAACGCTATCTGCAGCCCGCGAAAACACACACACACACACACATATTTGTGCCGCGAATTCATAAAGTTCTGATATTTAATTATTCCCCTCGAAGCGATTCTTCGCTTAACTTGCTTACGCTCGCCCCACGAGGAGGCTTGTTTGTGAGGGAATGTGTTTTCTTTTTCACAAGAAACCAGCACCGTGGACGAGCTTTTCGAAAGCTTCTAATGCGGACGAACGAACACACGCCTCGTGCGTCCCTTATCGCGTTCGTTCGCTCACAAGTGCCCTGCGGCTGGTATAATCGGCTCAGCACATCGCACCAGGCAACGAACACTTACGCGGAAAGCCTGGCTGGCTGTGCAGATTTAACGTCAAAACTGGAGGCTCGTTCGGTGCGGGAATAGTGTCATTAGCAACGCCTACTGGAGCGTGTTTGTGTGGGTGGGTGTGATATGCTCTTGGTAAATTCTTTTCATTCGACTTCGGAGCATCTTCATTCCTATTCATAACTAAATGAGCTCCTCATTATGCGATTGTTATGCGGATGCTTATGATACACGATTTTTCAGAAAATTGTAATTAAATCAACCAATCTTCAACATTATACTCACTTTGATAATAACAATTTTACAGAATCAACGGTTTTGCTGAAATGTAATTAAAAGTTTTATTTCAGGAATTTTGCGGAGTTAAATAATAACAGATATTTTAGAATATCATCAAAAGGAAGAAAATTATTGATATTGTTGTACTGAGAAATAATGTTTTCAATTTGAGGATATTGATTGTTAATTCGTTTTACTCAGCATTTAATTTCTTAATTGAATTCTCCACAACTCATAAATTCTAATTATTATATACTTTTTTATATATCCAATTATTTTTTTTAGCTTGTAAATCTATGCAATGCAATCTGTTAATACAATTACATTTTTTTAATTGTAACAAAAACTTCAAAACCTCGATCCATTTTTTTTCATTTCAAACGTTTATAAATGTGGAGAATGGTTTCAAAATCTCTTTACTCAGCTATTAACAAAAAAATACTTTTTTCCTTTCGAAATTTCTATAGTTTCAAATATTCGGATGTTTATACTTTATTTTTTGTTAATATAAATTTATTAAACACTAACCATAAAAATCAAACAATATAATACCAAAAGTTGCACGAAAAATATGATATCATCACTACCCCAGCGAAACGAGCGGTGCTAAAATAATTGGTGTCATTGTAAAAATTTACATAAAACATGCTGAAATTAAATATTTTCCACTGTTCGCTAAAGAAAATCGAAAGACATGCTGTCATCAGCCAGAACGCTTAAGACGCGTTGTAAAGTACGTACGAAGCCGGTTCCAACGAGGACCCAAGCATTGGTCGTTTCATGTTTGCTTCCTTCCCCCACCCCATACTGTGCCGTTGATGAAGAGGAGGAAAGTTTTGAAAAATCCCTTCCAAACCACACGCCCCTCGGCTATGGAAAGCACACTCCAGGGGAAAAGCGGTTCCACCAGCGCAGGTGTAGAGTTGGAAAGTTTTCCAACCGGGGCCGGTGGTTGGGCCGGGTCCAGGTGGGAAGTTTCCGCCGAGCGGCTCGGTAGGAATTAATTTATGCTCGTCCTTTCTGCAGCGCGATGCTGTTGAAATGCTTCGTGCAGGATGATATAAAGCGAAGTTTTCATCACCGTCACACACGCCGGCCGTGGTTGGGCACATGTTGCGGAATGCAACAGTACTTAATTGTTTCGACGAGAGACACAACCGGTCCAAGGAGTGGATAAGTTATTACCAAAACATTCCTGACATTTACCTGTGCGCGAGCAAAATATTTCCCTAAAGAAAACGTCACTTTGATGGTGTTTTTTTTTCCTCAATTGCGATACGTAGGAAATGGTACAAATTAATCCACTGCAATAAACTTCAAAATGAAGTCCTCTTCTTCAGAGCCTGAACCGCGTCCTGTGACATAACGGCGACATTTAATAATGATCTTTTTATTCCATCGACCATCCATCGACCATCCATGAAAATTCCATTTTCCTGATTTGCATTCCAATTTCTTCATCTGACCATTGTCTCCGGGCAAGTTTCGGATGCGCCGCACAAGCTTTTTTCACGCTCGAAAGCCCTCAAAGTCAATCAGAAACCGTCGGGTGACAATTTTGCCTCGCAAGTCCTGATCCTTCCTTTCTCAATCACCAATCAATCGTTACTACGGGCGGTTTCGTAATCCTCCGCGAGCCAAATGACCGAAAAGCCACTTCAAGACGCTCAAGGCGAGCCTTTTTTCTTGCGACACCCCGACAACCCCATCCGTGGTTTGGGCTTCCGGGCTCATCGACGTACATTTATCATAATTCCAATTCGCATCCAAGTGCTCTCGAACAAAAGACTATCGAGCAGCACCGCTTCGTTCCGGTGAACAAAGCAATAGTCAAAAATCGTTCCGCCCACTTCCCAGACAGCAGGTGACATCATCAACCCATCGTTCGAATGCTAGGCGCTAGTTTCCGTTCCGAAAGTTTTTCGGACCCGGCAGCATAATTGAAACGTTGCCTCTCCACTTGAGCCGGCTGCGTTTGTGTTTGTTATCAACGTTCGAGCAGCCTCTCGGAAGTTCGCCGACAGTGACATATCTGTTGTTTTATTTCCTGCCCGGGCTTGAAGAACTTTCGCCGTTCGATGCTTCTTACACCGGTGGAAGCGAGCGAAACAGTGGCTCCACTCAAGCGTACTTCCCCGGAAGAAGTTGCATCGGAGTGGTTTTTCGGGTCCGAAGCGTAAGAAAACTAACCCCATCGAGCGTTGGACGAAAACGAAGCGGATAAACCGAAACTTGCCCCATTGTTCAGAGGCGTCCAGTTGTCTTATCCAACCTAGAAATGTTTGTGATAACTGTGACTGAATACTCATCCTCAATAAGCAGTGGAGAGGCAAAAAAACCCCGAAAGTGATTAATTTTTACCACAGCACATCGTCGGCCGATCGTCGTCCTTTGCGTCCACTTCCGGCAGCACCGTGTAATCGTTAAACCGTTTATCGGTGGACATAAATCGATGATAGCGCGGAAGCGGCGACAAAATTCGCTTCCATGGCTTAGTACAAGCAGCGAAAGGCCGAGCAATAACGGCGCGTTTATATTGCAAACTTGACCGGCTTAGCGCGTCAAACTGACGTTTGTGACATTCTGGGACCGGAATAAATATCGTTCTGGAAGCGGTTGGGGACATTGTGCGATCAATTGGTGGATGATGTGCCATAAAACTATGACCGTTTTTCTTCGCCGTTTTCCTGTGCGCATAACGTCCACCGGACACAGTTATTGGAGTTTCATTTTCTTTACGAGCAGTCACTCATGTTTTATAGCGCAACTGGAGCAATTTATGTGCGTGTGTGTGTACGTTCGAGCACTTATGCATATATGTATCGTACATGTTAGAGATTGTCGTTAGTTTCTTTGTTTGAAGATACATTTGATGATTATAAGAAGTAATGGAATTGGAAAATTGTAATTAGTTTATTGCTTCCAAAAGATATTCTTCGTGAATAAGAGTCAATGCTTTTTAATATTAATTATCTCATCCTTTTTGTTCTCATTTCAGGTAAGTCTGCAAGAAGTACAAAACGGTATCTGAATCTAAATGTGCCAGAATAGGTAGCTGAGTATTTCGCAAAACATGTTGACATATGCTTCCAACTACTTGACTTCTCCATTTCTCCACATCTTGAGTAAACAAAGCAAAATCTGCATCTTTATCTCCGAGCCGTCAGACAACTCGTCGTCAAGAAATTCAAATCAAGATGCTTAATTAATGCTTCTGCATCCCGTCTAGCTGCTGTCGTCAAGACCTCACCGGCTAGCGAACCGATAAACGAGTGCATTCTTGACAGTAATGCATGGCGGCACTCGACTTAACGAGTCGCCTCGGCCAACAGCACCCGCGGGTAAAAAGTTAACTCCTGCCCTGTCTCGAAGGTGTCGCTGGAGCGGGTAATGGAAATTTAAATTTTTAATATTCATCACCTTCAACCGAAGGGTGGCCTCCGGGCACGATCGAACGAAGTGGGTGTGCCGGTGATTGTGGTGCAGTACCGATTGGAAATAAATCACTGCTTCATCGACGGGCTCATCGGATCGGAGTGTTTGGTACGGTGCAGTGCATACCGCACATTTCAACCCGATGATATCATCGACACCCTCGGCTACTCCGGCTGAAAAGGTGTGGTTCGGCTTGGATGGCGTAGTTTGGTTGCAAATGCAGCTCGTTCCGTACGGGCACCGCAAAGGATTCATTTGGATCATGCCTTAATACCGCTTTAAAGTGTTGAAATATAACACCAATTTGCGGGGCCTGTGTATCTGTGTCCGTGTTTGATGCCAATCCAATACACCACATGCACACCGGTGCTTTCTTCGAAAGACAAACCGACCGCTATCTTTGACACGGATGACGTGCTTCGGTGCACGGTGCTTCAAGTGCCTATCAAATTGCAAAATGGCTGTTTTACTTCTGGCTGGAATGTACGGGAAGACTCACAACTTTGCAGGCCACGATGGGTGTTTGTTTTGATTATATTGGCAATCATAATAAAATAACTTTATGGGAAAAAAGCAAAGCAAGTGAATAAATAAAAGTAGTTATTCATTAAGCACATTCCGGCTAGTTCAATGAAGACCGTAAATTTAGTCATAATCTATGAATATAAGTAAACAATAATTTACGTATGATAATAATACACTTATCGTTAACTATCGTTACACTAGCACACATACTGGCTGATTATGTGATGAACAGAGTAAAGCATTTTTTATCATTTTTTTAATTGCATACTTCACGGCGTTTTGATATTCCTGTTCATTATTTTGAAATTATTTTCAGTAATTCTCTTTATTAGAACAATAATAATTTAAAGCAGTTATGTAAAAAATGTTTCTTTGTACATTTTCTTATAAACATCTGATTTTTGTTAAACATCTAACCACTTTGTCTCATCAATACAGTATTTTTACATTGTTTAAAGGGTCAATATTATCTTCATAAACAAAAATTAATCCTCTTTTGAGCCCAGAGTTATTCAAATGTATGTACAATTTATTAAATTTATTAAATTTATATAAATTTTAAGCTGTTTCCCATTTTGAGGTAAACAAATCTTTATTATTTTAATCTATTAATGTTATTTCGTAAATTTTACCAACACAACGTTCGAAATGACAGTGTGCTTCACTTTACACGAGAGAAACATGAGACCCTGACCTTGCCTCACAGCATGTCTTCGCCCACCCGCCTGTCATTTCCTCACAATAACGATCTGCAATCAGTTGCATTCAATGAAAACAGTTTCCCAGCAGGCGACGGTTATTCTGGTGTAACGATCAAACAATCAAGCGCAGCATCAAATGCATCCCGAATGCACCATGCGTCTGTCATGCACACCCACGGTTTTGAAAGGAACGCATCACACTCCCACGGGTGATGATAGTGTTAGCTTTTCTTCAATCGGAAAATTAAATCCCTGCATGTAGCACGCGGGTCAGGTAGTTTGTTGCGCATACAAGTGCGGTTTGCTCACTGTCTATCCATTTTCCGGCAGATCCCACTTTTTGTTGGTACCAGTTTCGAAAAACCCATTAATTTAATCCCCGATTGTGTACCGATGACCGAGGGGATGGGCATGGTAAGCGGGTGGTCAGAATGGTCGCGAATTTCCGCAACCGAACTCACGCTAATTGGCGTAAATAATGGAGGCAAGCCGTTTTCGAAGGCTTTTTTACGCACCCTGCCCGGAGTTTGACCGCCGATGGGCGATGGTTTCGAACGTAAATAATGCTTTACCAACCGTGACCGGGTGGAAAATGGTCCGCTAATCGTTTGCACCCGTCGGGCGGGCGGAAGGTGGCTCCATAAATCCTCTAATTTTTGAAAGCCACAATAACAAAATGAATGAACCGTTTCGAGTAGTGTCTTTGGGAGGGAGAAAGAGAGAGAAAGATAGACTAAGTGCTCAGTAGCCCACCAGGGAAGCCAATCAAAATTCTTAGCTCTCCTTCAATACAGGAGCTGGAATAAATTATTCATCTGTTCTTTAACTATAAAGCTAGTTTAATTTCCATTATTGGTAAATGCAATCCAGTGCATTTTTTTTAAACATTAGTTTTTTTATCATTTTATGGGTTTGGGAATGTTTTATACACAAGATTTAGATGGATTATTTTTCATCATTTTAAGTATACAAGACATAAAACGAGTAAGAAATATGAAAATTAAAATACATAATAAATATTTCTACGTTAGTTCTGCCCAAAACCAAATGAAACTATAACTTAATAAAATTACTTAAATGTACAAAGCTGATAAAAGTATGTTTTTAATGAAAGCATTTTTTGTACACCTCAGGAAGATTCCATTTCATTAAAAAATACGTTGTCTTGTGGAGTTGCTTTAAATGTTTCATTATTTTTAATCAATTCAAAAAACGTTCTCCGCATTGGTTAATGGTGCGAAGCGAAACAGACTGTAAATTCATCTAATAGCAAATGTTATTACACCTGGCAATTCTAGTTCAACGATTATTCAATTATCCACTGCATGCCTGCATTCATTCCGCAGACATGGTGGTATTTATTGTCTTTCGATAGCAATTCTATAAACTGGAGCCAATTAATTGAACCATAAAATCACTGCACGTACACAAGGTACACTCCATGAACATCGCTATCATTTGCCGTTCCCTTGTACCACTTTGCCTACGATTTAAAAAAAACCCTGGGCCTACCCCCGGTCGGTAGGATTTTCGCACAGGATATGTTTTTGTTTTCCACCCGCCACAGTAAACGTAAACGCTTTACTGCTTTCCTTCCCCTCCGTTCACCAAAACCGGCCGGAAACCACCGAAGCACGAAAATTAACCCCTTTGCTCTCGATAGCGTTCGCGTGTTACTGATCTGTTTGTGTGTGTGAGTGAGTGTACGCTTAAAACCGTCCCATTAACGTGCCCCCGAAATTCATCCCGAAATCGTTCGGAAAATATTTCAGCTATAAAGGGTGTTTTCCGTGGGAGGAAAAATACATCGTCCCCTGGCGAAACAAGAGCAAGAGCTAGTAGAATGAATATTTATGTTTTAATTAAACCACCAACGAACATGGTACAGCGAAGAGACGACGATGACGACGACGAAGGTTTAGCCTTCGATTTGCCACCAAACGTACAAACAACGGCGATGTGTGCGGTGGAAAGAGCAACGATACTGTTGTTAAAAATCTTCGCGATGAGGAGCTCCAGTTTTTCCCATTAACATATACTCATACCCCATCGCCCGTGTCCTTCAGCGCACGGATCGTAAATTATCCAACTCGATTTCCGGCAGCGGCCGGGAATGATGCAGCGGCCGGAGAGAATAAAAAGAACCCGGCGTACACGTTTTTGCACACGAACCAAAAACGCCAGTTAACGTTCAATTTGTTGCCTCGCACTGGTGTTTTTATTTCCACTGCGAATGTCAATATTAATGGTTGCGTGAAATCTAGCGTGCTCTATCCGTCTGGATGCAGCCAGCGTGGAAATGGTGGGACGGTCCGGGGCCCACGCTTTAATGGAGATAAAATTGTACGATATTCAAGTGGATCGGCGAGTTGGCCATTAAAGTGAAATAAATACTACCAGCGACGCATCCGCAATGGCTGCAACCCTTAAGCCAGCTCGAATGAAGCGGAGATATGGTTCTAAGTGTTGCGCTGTTTGCTGTAATCCCTAAACGATTTTTTTCAGTAAAGCCTCCACCGGACTCTGGGTACGTTTGTCATCCCGAAGGATAATTTACTTGCCGCTCAGCCACAAACCGCAAATGCTTTTTGCCTCCCCTCGCAAATACGAACACCAACGATGATGTTCTTGTGTTCTTCTAGACTGTGGCGTTTAGTTTTCGGCAAACTGGAGAGACGCACGGGGTTAAGGCCTACTAGATCACAATGGTACGGCTTATCGTAAATGATGGACATTCCTTGTTTTTGCATAAATCTCGAAGTAAAAGTAATTATTGAAATGGTTTTAAATCCAATCTTTCAAGAAGGACTTCAAGTATCAAGTATTTCATCCCCGTTTTCTAAAATTCTAACTAAATTCGTATTTGTTTACCGATTGCATACTTTTAGGCGTAAATCGGCATCTTGCTTAGAATGAACGCTAAGCATAACTTATCCTATAAAAATACATGTAATATCATAAATTACTTTAATGCCAATAAAAAAATGGTAACAGATAGCATATACAATAAATTATATTGATCTTTCACACTAAGGACTACTCTTTCATCATTTCATGGCTAATTACTCAATAAAAATATTGAAATGTGATGTATATTATGCGGTATCATATTAAAGTAGCAACTTTTTAACATAGTTGTGTCACCTTAAATAAAATCATGGTTTGTTACACATTTCCTGTGAGAAAGACATTTACACCAACATTTCTAAACCTTAGCTCATCGTGCAGAAGGTTCGGTCGCATCTACGACTGTTCTACACGCGCGTTTTCAACTCTTTGAAAACCGAACATAATCTGGGTAGCGGCCGAAACATTCATTAAACATGTCAGAAGCTGCTTATGCCGTAAACCACACGCCCAGTCCTCCCTTCTCACACTCGGTCGGTCCCTATCACTTGGAGCTGTTCCACCATCAGCGAAGGATAACATATCCCCGGAATCGGTTTTAAGCCACCGACTGGTTCCGCTGGCATCCAGGAACTAGTAGCTGCTTCATTCAGCCCCCGAGAGAGTGTGTGTGTGTTTGTCTCGGTTTTTGCATCTAAAATGCAAATTATCATCAGCACCTTTTAGTTCGGGCGCCCAGAATCGAATTATAAATCCGTTTCGCACCAAGCCGCCTTTTGTGTCTCTGCTAAAAACGGGCATACACTCGCCTAGTGTCGGATCGGGACCAACGCCTCCGGTGTTTGAATGTGTGGGTGTAGCTCGAGAACAAAATGAAAATTAATTATTATAGACACAACTTTTCGACACCGAACGCCTCGGGAAGATCTTGTTCCGAGCGTTATTGATGATGGCTTCGTGAGACGATTTTTAGACTTCTGCAGGTAATGGGCTGACCACTCCTTCTCAACCCTCAGACATTCGACGGAGCACTGAGACTGTATTAATTAGAAAAGTTTCAACAACCAAACGACCCCAAGAACGGCTTAAGATCCAAAGCAGTCCGCTTCCGCCGGGCTGAGATGAGATAATACTGCCGAGAAAGAATCGACTCCCGTCCAACCGCACGAGGCACTTCAGCTTGACCACTAATAAATGTTCTCAATCCTTCCGGTAAAATCTCGGACCATGTCCGACGCAACCGTACGGTTATGAGGATTAGTTTCATAAAAAAAACATAGTTAAGATTAGAACTTACGACCCAGACAGACTTTGCGGCACTGGTGTTCTTGGATCCTTTCTTATCTAGCCCAGTTAGGAAGCGAACTTTATCGGAGTTTCTTTCTTGCCGTCATATATCCATCAAGAGTACGTTTTTTTTTTTCAGCAGAAATGATTGTGATTTACGTTTATTTGCATTCAGGAGATTATCCAAG
Organism: Anopheles farauti; assembly: GCA_000473445.2. Classification (NCBI taxonomy): domain Eukaryota; kingdom Metazoa; phylum Arthropoda; class Insecta; order Diptera; family Culicidae; genus Anopheles; species Anopheles farauti. Next base: position 325,923 of record KI915058.1, on the reverse strand, counting down.
AATCAGCTTTTTCGATTTTCCAAGCATTATACGGTTTTGAATGTAAACTAACGATTTGAATGGTAAAATAAACACGATATTCGTTTTAAGGAAAACCGGGACGGTATTTCATTTATCTCCGTTTTGCTACCCGACCGAAAACGATTCAGGACCAAGTAAGTCGCTTTTTCTTAAAAAACAATTCGACAATTGCATCAACCGCACGGTGAAAAACGTGAAACTCGCCGGTACGTGTTTCGAATTTCTCCGACCAGCGGAAAGAGCAAACCGGCGGCTCACATCCATCAGAGTGTTTATACCCGGTAAATGTTGGGACATTGGGCCCAAAATCCCTCCCTAATCTCGGCACACAATGGCGCACCGCAAAATCTTCGCCGCCACCGTACAATTTCCACCGTAATCTTTCCGTGTTTCCTCCCTCACGAATATCTCATTCTTCGGGTCATTGCGAAAATATCGATTGTCCTCGGGTACGTCTCGCGAAAGTGTCCGGATCCCCACGGGCTCCGGGTCCGGGTCCAGCCGACAATCCGGAAGTCGTTAAAAGCGAAAGTACTGCCGTATGTAATTCCGGCAATAAATTTATGGCATCGTAAAATTCGCCTCGCAACCCACGCAACCCACTGCAGGCGACCGGTTGGAGGTCCTGGCAAAATCTGTGACCACATGCGTTATGCTTTTGGTCTCTACCTTCCCCACCGAAGCGTCCTCGTGCTGTAGAGTGTGGAGAAGGAAAGCAAAATAAACCCAGCAGCTAACTCGGCATGTTTTTTTCTTCTTTCTCGGCTTCCTTCCCACTCGAATTTACGACGATCCTGCTGACGGCGGGAGTGCGACGACGGAATTTTAATTCGTTTTCGGTGCTTGTTTGTTGTTATACACATTAAGCGCATCGCTACAATAACAACCGCAATTGAAAGGACGATTTTTCGCTTTAGCAACGGCCTCTTCGCCTCTTTCTTATCGTCTTCGCTTGTGATTGGTTATTGATTTTTTGGCTTGTGCTCGGCCTCGGACCCGTTTGTAGGCCCCGCTGGTCAGTCCTTTATCGGGCTCGGGACCAGCAGAGAGGGTGGATTAAATCTAAATTGAAAGTGTACAAACGTAAAGCACTCTCTCACGGTGAGCGTGAAGAAAAAGCACAGAAGCACGCGTTAAAACCCTTCGAGTAATCCAATGCCAGTCACCTCCATAAATCAATACGGTTCGTTGCCGTATCAATCAATTTCACGCTACCATCGCTGTGTCGCTCGTGTTCTTCCTGGTTGCTGGCCACTTTCTTGCAATTTCCACTCGATCAACTTATCGGTGTATTGGTCAAGCCATGAACTGATTTATCGATTTCAGCTCCAAAGAAGAAAGTTTCCCGAAGGTCACCGGGAACTGGGAAAGCACCCGATTGCTATTAACGTAGCAAAGGTGAGAAAAAGACGCTTCGGATCCGTGAGCGAAGGCGGAATGGTTGAAGATATTTTTAAACGAAAAGCTTTCACCCCATCTACACACTCGCGGAAGCTTACTTGCACAATCCGACGGGAAGCCATTTCCGCCAGAGCCGCGTTAAGGGATAGCTGCTTTCAGTTGCTTCTTGGAAAAATAAACAGATAAATCGTGCCGTTGCAAATGCTACGATGGGTTGGCATTCACGGTGCCTACTATGCTGTGCTATATTTAGAATAAGGCGTCTTCAATACAGCGCCCGTGAGGTGGATTAGAATGAATCGATTATTTGCGGGCTTAAGCGATAACAATACCAAATACATTTGTTTGACATTTTAACAGAGTTTTCTACATGAATTGATGAATGGTTTGATGTTATTAAAAAAATGGTAATGCATTTCTTAAAATTACTCTACCAACTACAGCGGAAGTATAATATTTATAGAGTGAGCATACCGTAGCAAATGAACATATTTTTGATCGCTTGAATAAATCCAAATTCCTTTAAACAATTTATATCTTTAACAAATAAATTAAAATAAAGAGAGTATTTGATGTAATTTAATTATGTTTAAAATGGGATTGATTGGTTTTCCATGTGACTACACGTACCTCCCAAATTTATTAGGGAAATCGGCAATGGATTTATCCGAAACATCGGCAGACACGTCGTGAATTCTCACGATAACGGACAAGTCGTCCATAGTGAAAGGGATAAAGTAATCCCTTCCATAGCACTGGACGGTGAGCTTTCCGTCGTTCTCCACTGAACGCGCCCAAATTTCTCGACGGCCTTATCAAGATGAGACCAAACGAAGTTTATTGCTTCACTTGGCTTGGGTCTCAGCGGGACCAGCGAGAAGTCAACTTTGGAACGTTTTCCGACTTACCGACATACGTCTGAACACTTTCACTGTCACTAAGCGAAACGGTGGAACAGTTTTTTGGTTTGTTTTCCATAGGAAAGTATTCATTAATAGGGTATTTATTAAATGCAACAGACAGTAGCTTGAAACCTATTTCGCCACTTTGTGTTACTTGATAAGCAAAGGAAACATTGAATTTTGGATTGAGTGTAATTTATATTTTTAATTGAATATATTAGAACTAATATATTAAAATATTAAGGCTAGCTAAAAATAAATAAATATTGCACGAATTAAATTGTAACAAATACTGTATCAAATATTGCGCCAATATTACCCATGATTTATTTCAAAATTAAACACACATAAAATCAATAAAAACCGACCTCAGCACCGAGTGATGTTACCATGATTCCTCAAAGATCAAACATATGGTATCTGTTTTCGAAAATACAAGTGTACCACAGCAAACAATCAGGGATGAAAGTACAACGTAATCAAGTGTTCCGACATCAAATAGTGTAACAAACAAAGCACTCTGCACGTGCATCGAAGCGACGGATTTGCTTCTCGCTTACTATTCGCCCTCCAATCATTCCCCTCCTCGAAGCGAACCCTTTCAGTGCCGTTTGTGAGCAGTATTTTTCAACGATATATTTGTTTTTCGTAATGATGGATCGTACCGGAGAGGTATGGGTTACTATCATGTACCAATCGGGACGTTCCGTACGAGCAGGGAAGATGTGCAACTCGCAGGCATTATGCCAATTACGTCGGCTCAACGCAATCGACTAACTATCCGCCCAGGCCCGGCGTATCCTGTCTGCCATTTGGTCTCGAATGCTTTCGAAGTTTTCTCCCGATCGTTCCTCGCTCGCTAAGGTCACGGGATGGGGAGCGAATGACTCTTTCAACCTCGGCACAAACAACAACTTTATCTACATACCCTCGGTTGCTCCCTCATTGCTCCAGCAAATGTTAACTTTCCCAACCGTTGTGGATACTTTCCGGTGCGCCGAAACCTACGATATGTGTTTATAAAAACGAGCAGTTTTGGTGTTTGAATACACCACCGTCTACGGACGGTGTTTCGAGCGGCGAGACTATCAGCCGTTTCCGGTACACGTCGGTCACCAGCTCGACTTTGAATGCACTGTCAAACGATGGATGGGAAATTTGATGGAAAGTATCTTAACTTTCCCGACCCGCCGGTGCTGCGCTGAACAAAATGGCCACCGTTGGGAAAAGGATTCAAGTGCCGGTTGCGGAATTGGCTCGTCTGGCAAGCCACGAAGACCAACCGGGCGGCGTCTGCTGTAGCGTTTTAATTCGTGACCACTTGGCAGCTCCTCCCGAACTCGCGGGTCTGAATTTGTTTCCTTTTTTTTTTGGTGGACGCTACAAAAACCTTCTCGTATGCCGGCACGATCGCGCTGGCGTACTGAGGAAAAGCTACAAACTTTGGTCCCGTTCCGTAAGCACAACTTTTCGTCATCGCGAACGGAAGCAGGTACCTCGGTCGGGGTCTACTCGTCTGAGTAAACAAAATTTAAATTGAATTTCGACAGCCATCATCGCCGAAAACGAATAAAAAAAACGAACGAACCGGTACGATAAAGTTGTGCTCACGCCTGGACGTCGTCCTTCGTGACGAGGAGATTTTTGCTATTTTTGGTCAACGATTGCACGGCGAGCTTCTCATACGGTGCGGGCTTAAGGGACAACTTAAAATAGCTGCTATCACAGGCGCAAGGATCGCCTTCGGTGGTTCACGCCCAATAACGATACACCCATGCTTCCCATTCACGGGCAAGTTTGTCCTTGTGAAGTGATGTTATGCGTGTTCCTTTTCACGTTCGCTTTTTTGGCTTGCTCGATTCCAGCGGGGGGATTCGTTCGATCGAGAGAAAAAAAAACCCACCGTCGAATCGAATCGCACGGTAGTGTGCCACAACTTGCTCGTTTCATTTTTCGTTTCTTACGTCTTTTCCAACAAAATATTTTTAACAACCCCGTCTCTTCATGGCAGGGGCATTAGTTAGAAATCGCACTAAAGATTGCACAAACTTAAAGAGGTTTAAATCGTCCATCTCACTCGCCCTGCTTCTCGGAAGGTAACAGAGCCTTCTCGTTTCGGTCCAAATCACTGGAAGTTACCTCCCAAAAGCGAAAGCACTGCTTGATTTGTTGAGCTTCCGTTCCACGCTGCCCGGAGTGGCAGATTTGGCCTCATCGAAATTGAACCAATTAACGATTGGACAAACATGCATTTGCGCGAGTAAGCAATCGAGTCCGGGCAGCAGAGTGAACGACACTTGACGAGCACGCCTGCTTCCACTCTAACCAACTCTCGAGGGCCGTTTCGTGCCGGTTTGGTTTGTTGATGATGACGCCAGATTCGTGTGAATTCGGGACGCGGGTGAATTAATTCAATCACGATAAATCACGAAAATTCGCACCTACGTCAACACGTCCGGGTGTTGTATGCGCTAAATAAAGCGAAGCTGCGATAATACTATTGATTTGTTGATTGTTCAGGGTAGGAGCGTCTTGGTTTGGATAAAAGAGTCATTGTTACCATTTAATAATTATATTTCCAAACATATTCAACTAATTAAACATAGTTTATTAATTTAAAACAAAAAAATCAAATATACTGCTTTATACTTTGACGAACCTTCGAGGGTTTTTTGCTTTACTTAGTCATTAGCAAACCTTAACTCTTGAACTATATTTGCTACTAATTATTTCACTTTTTATAAAACATTGTATCAAATTGAGCATATTCTGAAACAAATTAAAGCTGTAATTTTTGTGTATAATCTTAAATCATTAGATCATGCATTGCGAACATCACGTCAATAAAGGTTTTTTATAAAAAATTGCAAAGTTTTTAAAATTATGAAATTGTATATAAAACGAAGAAAAAATGCTAAACAGATGGATGAAAATTTGAAAAAATGTTCCGTAACCTTCCCTTCGATTTCATGGGCGCAACTCACCTAAACAGCGCAGTAATTTTGTATGCAAACCACATTTCACACGACATTTAATGGCACTTTTACATGCACGAATACAAACACCAACCGCTTTCCTCTTTGCGAATTCCTAAAATAACCTTCGCCAAATCGATCCACTAAGGTGTGAGTGTGTGAGCGAAACGACTAAACCGATAACTTCGTTGACAAAGTGACGGCGTATGAGGGATTTTTGTTAGGGTTAAAGTGCCATTAGCCTGTTACCGAAACAAAGGACCCAGTTGGGGTGTCCAGAGACGCGTTCGGGCGTTTATTTTCGGGCTTAAGTCTTTGAAGTGTGAGATAGGAAGCACAATAGCTTCCGTGTACGATGTGGACTGCTTCAGTCAGGTGAATTGTTTCCGGCGAGAATCAAGCTTCCGTGTCAGCAGATCCGTAAGATTGCAAACAATTCGTAAATAGTCGAAAACAGCCAATGGTTGCAGAAATTTTAGCACCCGGTATCAATCCGAGGACGCTCTGAAAAACACACTGGTACGAACAAAATGTTCTTGTCTCGTTCCTCCTGTGAATCCTTTTCCTGTCTCTCGTGGGCAGAGGAAACAGCGTCCAAGGAGTATTTCCACAGCAACACAGCGCAGAGATATTTTCGGGGACCTATCCGCGGGCATTAGAACATCAAGTTTTCCCGCAAACCTCTAAACGGTTATGGTCATTATCGTTCGATCGTAATGGCTCTTACCTGAAACCGGTCTGGCGATAGTGCATTCGTTGGAAATGGCCTATTATTGGGAATTTTCTCTACCAGGTTTCGGCATGGGATATCATTTATTTTGTTTCCCCTTTTTTGGGTGATAAATAAGGGTAGTAAAGATAAATAATTAACTCTTATATCAACGGCAAACGGTATCCGTAATGAACTACATTATTTCTCGTAAAATAATAAATGCATGGAAAAATAAAACCAAAAAAAACGTTCCATCTACTTGCAATCTCTCTACTTCCCTAAAAAGACACCTTTTCAAGCAGGAAAAATTTGGTGTCACCTTTTAAAACTTCGCATCCAATTTGTTCGAGCTGCATTTTCCGCGCGCAGCACTCGTAAAGTCCCGATTCTGGGTCAGATAATGGTTTTGATGGGTTGTCATAGGCTTTCGCCCGTCCGTCAGTCATCAAATCTTACGACCACGCGACCAGCCTTGGAAGGCATCGTCCCCGGAAATGGTCACTCTTCCGCCCGGTAATAGCGTTCCCGGAGAGTCAACGTCGAGTTGAGGCAAATGAGATTTTATCCACGATAAGCAAATCGACATTGAGTTGGACGAGTCCCGGGGCTCCCCAAAATGTCTATGTCATGATGTCGAATTAATGTTCCGCCGGACGGGATGTCAGAAAAATGTGACCCATAGGTTTGTTTTTGTTTTTATTACAGAACGAAATTACACAGAAATGCGGTAGAATTTATGTTTTGATCTAATTGAATCAAAAATAGCTAGTTTTATTTTTTTATGTTGCAAAGCAGCTAAATCTTAATAGATTTTCATTTTATTCTTTACGATATTTTATTCAATTTTACTGTTTTATTTGATCTGACTAAAGAAAACATTTCAAAAATAGGTATACAAAATAAATAAAATCGTCATTTTAGAAATTGAATCCAACGCAATTCTCCACAAGAAAGTAAGCCATCTTCTTAAATAATATCAATCGATCAAAACCGTACCGTTATTTTTGCAGGTATTTGCCATGCCTTACCTCCAAAAGTTCTTAATTTATTCCACAAATCGTGGCGCTTACCGTTGCATAAAATATGCGCTCTTAAGAACTTCGGCACCGATTCTCGCCCGTAAACTTCCTCGTGGATACGCCATTTTCCGACAATGATTGGCGTTTCCCTAAAAGCCTATTCTCGCACACATGATGTTCTACTTTTCGGTCATAATTTATGCAATTCCTCCTGGTCGCCTCGAAACCATCCTCACGCCAACCATTCATTACGAACGTGCAAATAGTCCTCCGCGTGCCGCTCGGAGTGGTGTTTAAAAATTTACATTGCTTAAATAACAAAATAAGCTATTGGAATGTGAGGAAACATTGGAGGTGAGGGCTAATGTGCTGCGAGGGGAAAAGGTACGTTTCGTGCTTTTGTCTGCCGTTTGCACCCGTCAAGTGGAGTGCAATTATGCAGCCGGTGACACCGTTTTGAATAAATAATCGGCCAAAGATTGGCAAACTAGTATTGGTTTGCAGCGTTCACTTAGGTTTCGTAGTAATTACCTCGCAATTGATCTTGGCGCCTCAATCATGGCGCAAATCATAAGCATTTGTTTTACGAGCGGTACGTGCTAAAACGCTCGTATCTTCCATTCGTGTATCACCTGGGCGGAAGCTTCGCAAACGTTGATACAGGTACGGTAGTTTATGGCCCGGCGGCTCCTGTCGTGACGCTTCCGCTGCTAAAACACGTTCATTAATCAACCTGCCTTCAGCTCGTTCCACGTTCCTGTTTTTTTTTCATTCGCTCCATTTGTGTTTCCTTTTCTCCATCATCGCAGCAGGATAGTTGTATTACATTACTACATCCTGGCGTGCACGACCCGGCCGAACTCCCTCCCGCAGCAGTTTCCAGTTAAAAGCATAACGATCCATCATTAGCGATCGAGCACAAAAGGAAGGAGGCGCGAGGAAAAAAAATCTCACATCCTTGCGAGCTCTCCACACCCATCGCTTGTCGCTCGATCAAGAGCCATAGAATCGAGAACGGAACATCTTGAAGGATAGTTTTCTAGTTTCCGGTGTGTTTTCTTTTTTTTATTGCTATTTTTCTGTGCTTCAACGATCTTCTTCCGAGCTCGAAAAGAGGTGTGCGCTTCTTTTTCAACCTCGGCGAATGCGACTGGTCAGCTGGAGGTAAAAACGGTTCGAGTCCTGCAGGAAGTAATTAACATTATTTTCCGCCGCCATTATTTTTTATGCCAATCACACGGCTCGTCATGCATGCTGCAATCAATCAAAGTCGCTGGAAGTCGGTGCTTCACTTCCAATTTCAGCTTACAACAATCATTTGCACTGTTGCAATGTAAAACAGTTTCAAAACATTAAAATTTAATTATATTTGAAATTTGGTTTCGTCTCAAAACATTTAACTTGATTTTTTTTTATCTACTTCAATGCAATTTCGAATTTTTTTCGGATTGAAACAAACAAAAAAAACAACATTATGTGCATTCCGTTCAATAATAATGCATAGCGAACGTGAAATATTCTTATATAATATTTAAATTATCTCTGAAGATAGTTTAATACATAAACGTTATTTATTATAATTAAAAATTTATAAACAAATAATAAATTGTATAAAATTGATACCCATTTTTTTTTTATTTGTAAAGGAATAGTGAATAAATTAAAATGATATACCTAGCGCTTCCTTTCTTAATTTATTCTTTTATTTTTACCTAAAATAAAAATCGTTTTACACATTTATCACCAATTGCTTTTTTATTGTTTTATTGTTGGGTTTTTGCCGAATATGAAAGTAGCATATTTTATAGTAACAATTTAACAAAAAGTGTAATTTGAGTAATGAGTAATTAGTAATAATGAATGAATAATAAGTTTTTCATGAAAAAATACCCCAAACATTTAAGTGCATACTTTGTTTTAATAAACCAAGTATCCTTAAGACTCCCTTGGAAAATTATTAGCACAAATGAATTAATTTAATTCATGCAAAACAGTTAATTTTCATTTGAAGTTTCAAGAAACCTTAAAGAAATTATAGAGAAAGTGCGAAAAAAACTTATAACTTACATTTTCAACCCTGCCAAAGTCGACTAAATGTAAATGTAAATAAATTGATTTCACATAACTGCCATATTTAGCTCTCCACTTCAAGGGTTGATTAAAGAAAATATCGCACTCCTGCAATTTAATTTATTAAAATGATTTTTCCCCACCAGTCATTAACAGATTGCACGCCGACCAATAATATCGATAACGAGACTAATAAACTTCGTTCGTTTGGTTTCTCTCCCACAGCGCAACCGATGATGTGGAAAAATCGCTCGAGCTGCTCGATAAGGTCCTGTCGGAGTTCGAGGAGGAACCGGACCGGACAAACCACCACCACAACCACCATCACCACCATCCGGCGGTGGAACCGGACAGTCCCTCCCAGGGCCACCAGTCCGAGGACGACGGTTACATGAGCATGAACGGAAGAAGGTATGTTGTCCATCGGGTGTTTGGAGATTCATTTTTTGTTTTTATGCCTTAGATCATTTTTAATATCATAAAGCACCTTCGGAGAGGAAAAAGCGTATGTAATATCACTTTTGAAGTCGTTCCTGGACTTTGACGCAACGAACAGGCTTTCATTCATACTGTTCGGGCATGAGTTTGTATGTGTTTGTGGGCTACAATGCATGTGCTACACGCCTTCCGGGCTGATGGTTTCAATGGCTGGTCCACTTACATTGCAGGCATGCATCCGGAGAGCAATTATGGCATCACTTCCGCCTGCTCGCATTACTACTCACAGAACAGAATGAAAGCTCTCTACAGGAAGCCCATGACTAACCGATCCTCCCACCATCCCCTCTCCTGCCCCAGCAGCCGTGCGTGCGTTGTAATTTTACCTTCCGGTGCAGCATTTGCATTTCTTTCACTTTATATTTACTCACCGCCCGTGGCTCTCGGGTCATTGCGTGAAGGATAGGCGAACATTAGGTGACGCCTGGTGGCTTCGCCGGCCCAGTAAAAGCAGCAAATGAAAAGAAACAAACACGAACGAAAAACTCACAGGCCGAGCACGGACGCGGAGACGTACATGCCGAGGCCGGCTCGTTTACTGTTTTGTGTTCCGCACACCTTAAGTGCACTTGTGCTGCCGACTTGCACTCATACACACACACACACACACATCCTAATGAGGCTAATGTTTAACGAACCTACACGGTTCCCAACGAACACGGTCGCAGATTTACGTGCCACGGTGTCGGCCACGAAAACGACGACAAAGACTGGGGACCCAAAAAAAGAAGAAAAAATCGCTCCACCAGGTTGGTTCGTTGACATTCGATGTTGCACCGCCAGCGTCCTTTTCGGGTTGTTTCGGTTTATGGACGGCCGGGGAAATAAAGTGTGAAAAGTTTTTCCATTTCTTGCTCGAACGCTTGCGGTGTGAAAATGCTCATCGACAACAAAAAATTGATATATCGCCCGATTGAGGAGCTTAAACTTTGAAATAAAGGCGGCCCGTGGTATGTGGTATGAACGTTATGGATAGTGAGAAATGAGACTGATGCAGTGAGAGAAAATAGAAGGAAATACTTACTGCAAGCCATAAGAACCTCATAGAAAGTATACTAAAAATAGCTATCAGGCAATAAACAGAATTAGCAAAATTACTGGAGGGAACCTAATTTATATATTTTGAAAATGTATATCTTCATTTTGCATGACTTTAATCGTTTTTTTGGGTCGTTGGTAAATTATAAATTCAAGCTTACAATACAAACTGAATGTTATACTCAATGTTATGTCCATAACCCTCAATAAAAATATCTGTTTTGAGAGCAAAATAATTACAAAAAATAGAAAACAAATAAAATTATGTGCCTAGAAACGTAAAACATCAATTCGCACGAATCAATTTCAAATGATAAAAAATCGCTCTCTTCGAGTGGAAATTCTCATTCAGATTGCACAAATCCAATAAAAAACATAATCCCAGGGCTCATAATAAATTTGATGAAAGGATATCATGGATTTTTACACTGTAAACTGTCAACATATAAATTCGGTGGTGGCATGGTGGTGATCATGCTAAAACAGAATATACGATTTTCTTTTGATTTAATTGATTCCCTTTTTTTAAACATATTTTTATGTTCAATAAGCCAATTATAATACAGATTAGTAGTAGTCAAATATGACTCTCTACACATTTCCCAATAAAAAAAAACACATTTTAAGATTGTCGTAATTATATTCAAAATAAATTACAAACACTAAGTTTAATCCTCTTTAATACGCGAGCGTGAATATAAAAATACAATTTTCCCAGTTAATATTCCTCTCGATCTTCAAGCGAATTGTTAAAGCCTGCTTTCATTCACCCCATCCAACATTCGTCATTTTGGCTGCTAACATGGGGCAGTGTTTTATTAAATTTTACGGTGTTTAAAACATTCAAAGCATTCGCACCGCAAAAGGAATTCGTACGAGAGCCGAGTAGCATTCAAATTCTTCAACAACAGCACACACACAAAAAAAACGCTCCCGTGCACATTCTACCGTCCTTGGGCTTGTTGCATCGTAAAATTGTGCGAAACACAGCCAAACCGAGCAAAAACAGGAAACAATGAACAATCGAAACAAACCGGCGAAAGCTCCCAAAAACTCCGGGGCGAGCGACCATGCAGTCGTAAACCGTGCCCATAACCTCTTTACCCCTTTGCCAGCTTCCAACGCAATGGTAGCGAAGGAAAACGAAGGCATAATTTCGCTCAAAGCCACTCCAAACACCGACCGTTTTGCCGTGTTTATGTGCCCGGGCTAACTTTCTTACGCTTTCTGGAGATATTTTTGCCGGAATCCTTGGGGCGTATTTTGGAGCGCGACTCTCGGCGCGTCTTGTTTTCCAGTCCCCGGTAGCGACTGATGTCGAATCGGTACGATTCAAAGCGATTTTCCGGTGGTGGATTTTTTTCTGCCACTGAACAAAAAGCTTCATCGCGGCCTCCAACACAATAACATGTCCCGCTGCCTCTGGGTGCTCTCGCAAAGAATTGTCACTAGCAGCTGGAGATGGGTTTTGCTTTTTTTCGCCAACAAGCTTTACGACTACGGAACTGGAGGTGTACTTTTTTACGACCAAACCAACCGAACCAAAGGGAACCAAAAAAGGGAAGGCAAGGAGTAAAAATAAAGTGAGCCATAAATGAACCGGGGGCTTAATAAATTGTCACATAAACAGTCAGCTCCGTCCGGGGAGGATTCAAATATTCAGCTGCCCGTACGCATCGCGCCGTTCTATTTTGACGCGTTACTTGTAAGGGAGGAAATGGATTGTTTATGTGTGTTTCCATTTTTATCTCCATGCAAGTGAGGTGTCCTTTTCGCTGCCAGGTGTTTTATGCTTGGCATCCAGCTTTAACATTTCTTTATTTTTGGGATTCAGATTTGCTGCACAATATTGATCGGTGAAGCTTAGAAGGTTTTTTTTGTATTTTACTCAAAAATCTTTCAATGGCTCTCTCTCTTTCTCTCTCTCTCTCTCTCTCTTCCGGAAGCGAGCGATAACAATTTTATGTGTCTTGCATCTGTCATTGTTTATGGATTCGCTTAGCAAGATGAAACTATTCTGTATAAACTGATCTTAAAATAAACAAACAATAAAAAATTCCTGAAAAAGAGAGAATTTACAAAGTTGAGCTACAAATCGGTAAGAAAAGAACATCAACAAACATGCGTTTTATATTTGTTGAGATGAACATGCTTAGCTTGATAATATATTTTCGAATCTTTTGTACCTTACTATTTAAAAATTATGTAAAAAATTATTATTGTTTCCTTCGATTATGTAGAACGATCTAAATATGTGATTATGTACAGCATTCAAATGTAGATTTTTTTTATATGCATTCCTAATTCTCATCAAATAGGGAATGGAATAAAATCGCCAACGTTCGTGAGAAGCAAATTTTGCCCATCCAACTTCGATTGCCAAAATACCTACCCAACGTTCGGCTCGATCCTCCACCGAAATCATTCGTTTCCGATCGGAAACATCATCAAACCCGAGACGATAAATCAGTCCCGGGCAGCGTTGCACCGCCGTACTGACACTTCCTTCCTCTATTTCTCTCACGCCGTCTCTTGCAGGGCCAAATTTGTACCTGATTTTCAACCGACAGACGAGGCCACGGCACACACACGCCCCCAGCTGCAGCAAGGCTTACAACTACACGAGCAGCCACAACAGCAGCAGCAGCAGCAGCCATCGTTGCAGCAGCAACAGCATTCACTTCCTCTTCCGTCGGACGACTCGTACTCGCCACCATCGCCCGAGGAAGCGGAACGAATAATTTCCAATTTGCTGCCAAGGTAAGTAAATGTGACGAATTTTTTTCTCCACCACCACATTTACCATTTCTGCAGGCAAGAAAGAGAATGCATCCGTGATTGCATGAAGACGAAAGAAGCGTATTGTCGGACAGAAAAATGCGATTCCTTAAAACGAGTTTTGGTTGGTGGTGCATGGAACGATGGAGAGCTTCACTGAAACGTATGGAATCGTTTAAATCGAGTTCTTTTTCTCGTGCTCCTATCTTTCCATCTTGTTGGACTTTACAGCGCTTTTTCCCTGCTAAGAACAGGTCCTTTTTGGCATGGGTGGATGTGTTGGTGCTTTGATAACACTTGACTGAAAATACTTCCAGTGAAAGAATCACTTGAGGATGTTCTCTGTGACCTCATAAATGAAGTCCATACTGGGATAAAAAACCTTGCATCGACTTTGTGGCGATCATTCGAGCTGTTCCTGGTGAGGATCTACTGATACGTGACAAAAATTAAAACATAATTATAAATTGATTCGTCTAACAGTGACATGCTCGAGTTATTTGTGCTCATTAATTGAACACTGTCTGAAAGCAGATGATGAAGCAGTCAGAATTAATTAAAATTAATTGGTACATTTATTTCCACCCCATGTTCGACACAATCACACGCCTGTTCCGCCTTTAGTTTTCATTAAAATATTGCACAAATGTTCGGCTTCGCTTGAGCGAACGCAAATGGGCTCCATTCACCAGCTGCACCGGCACTATTTTGGGGTTGCATTTGATGCCTCACAAATTACTCATACAAGAGTAAAGCACGCGTGGAACAAAAGCCACACAGCGCGCAAAACAAAAGGACAACCCGCCCCGTTGGTTCCTTCTTATTTACACGCTTCCACCCCCATCTAGCAACAAAGGGTAGAAGAGAGTATTATGTTTTTCCTGTTTTTGCTGCTTTTTACGTGCGCTGTTTACGTACTCGGGGCTAATCAGGATCCCGCTCATTTACATCTTTATTCCTGCACGACGGAGAAGAGTACGATCACTGCACCAGACGGCAGAGGGTCTCACTTTTTTTTACCTCACAGACTGTCTTCCCAGAGAGAGGAAAAGAGAGAGAGAGAACATGAGCTGAGGTTGACACAACAAGGTAAAAAATTAAAAACAAACACAAACAAATACGTCTGGCAAAGCCGACGACTTTAACGCTTTCCGGGACGAGTCGTTTTCACTGCCGTTCGTCAGCCGCTCCCCGTTTTCTGGTGGGATGGTGGGTGAGTATGTAAGGTGATGATGCTGTTGAGTTGATGAAAAATCATGCCCGTGTCGTAGTGGAGCCGTAATAAGCAGCGGTTTACGGTACGAGGTTGTAAACACAGGCGCCTCAGAAATGAAACACCAGGCAGCGAAGGGAACGCGGGAAATGGAGCAGCGAGGAAACGAATGTCAACATAATCTATCCTCCGGGGAGTATGTGACTCGTCCAGCGGATGGGCTTGAAATCTGTCTTCAAGAACGACCGGCTGATGGGTGCGAACGTCAAGAAACTATGATAGTTTCCTATCGGAAAGACTGTCGCAACAACACGAATCTGCTCATGGAGTTGTTAGAGAAAACATCTTCATTTCTTGCGAGCAATGATTTGCGACATCTGCTACATGAGTCCCGTTCAACAACAAAAAAATTATTACAAAAAATATGTCTTTGTAATGGTAGTCGAAATTTGTTATAAAATCTAAATATTCTCCGAAGTATCCGGAGAAGTTCAACCATTTTAAAGCACCTAAACAAGTATCATCTATGCAGCACACAACTACCCTCTTCCGGGTATGTCGTGCTGGTTCCGGATGTTACCCTGTGTGCTAGGAATTTGACGGTCTACATACGTTTGTTTGCGTAGTGAATGAAAAACGCAAACATTCCTGACGGAAACGCCCGAGTCCCGTTCGTGTATGTATGTCTGCAACATAAATAGAAGCGTGATTATTTTCGTCTCTACTCAAACACCGGTGCATCTCGTGCTTTAAGTCATTCTATGGAGTATCTTGCGATTCTACGATTGTTTAAAGAAAAGGAGGTTTCTACGTACTGTTAAATATGTTGATAACAGTTTAAATTTTTATCAACAATTACTGGCTGAACATGAAAATGTATACTCAACTTCATGAATTATTGCTACTGGAGCAACAGTCCATAAAAAAGTATGTGACTGCTGGTTTGCAGGAATTAAAAGTTTTTTTTTTCAAATTAAAAGGCTCTGAGACAATTAACAAAAATCTTTCTACACATATAGAACAATTTTGGAATATTTTGGAATATATTTATTGATGAAATCATAAATACCGAAAACGCCAAACAATTAGCCTATTTATTGGACTTTAATTTCACAACACAATAGAGAAAATTTTTGCAGGTTTTTTCTTCTCTTTGGATTTTGATTTTGTTACAATCATATTTACTTCTCTTTGGATTTTGTCATCGGAAATAATTATAACGGTCTCATCAATACTCTTATCACGTGAACTCTGAAAGGAAAATATATAAATAAAATAAGTATCCTAACGATATTTAAAATTTAACAAAAATATCATAATTTTGCACATCTTACATGCAATTTTCTACAGAAGATGTTATTTTTAAAGAAAGAAATGTGATAGGCAACATTTCCTGCAGACGTCAAATACTGTACTGGCTGCTGTTCGCTTTCTCTTCGGGAGGTTTAAAGCATTGCCTGCCTAACTAGCACCATGCGCCTCCATGATGCATTAATAAGATTATTTTAATAATATAACTAAAATTTATAATAAGAATAAAAATAATGCTATTATCCTTATACCAGCCTTATACCAATGATTTACACACATTTATTTACATTGGATTGATTATGATTCCCGATGGAGTTTACTTTGCAAAAACTATCATTTTCTCAATCTTTTACAAATCGAATATAATAATTAGAGTGCAAACAAATTCGATCCACGCTAAACACTGCTTGGCACGGCATTTTTATCTTGCCCTGCCTTTCAAAACACGCACCCAATACCGATAGTCAGGTAATTGAGACATCCGCCGTATTGTTTGCTCCGGGCGCACGGGCATAGTTAAAGGTTTCATCGATTAGCTTCCGATTGGTAGCTTCTTTCCGGTGGCACACGGCCACGAATTGACATTCGCTGCGCCCAATCAACAACCACAAAGGCACGAGCGAACGATGGCGCGAAAGGAAACGACCTTGCGGGCTGTGGAACCATAAAAGTGTCAAATCGTTACAGCGTCGGTGGGAAATTTGATATTGACCTTTGTCACGTCATTTGCAGACGGCCGGGAGCAGGAGAATTAACACTTGTTTACGTAAGGGCAAGGGGAAGGAAATGTATTCAGTGTATTTTAATAGGTCTCCGAAATGGATCTTCACACCGAATCCCAATCAAACAGGTTCACTAATGGCTATCGAATGTCCGAACAGTGAAACATGTGACCCAGGTTAGTGTGGCCGTGTGGATCGGAAGAATGAATAATACTCTTTAAAGAGACTGCTGGAATACATTATTGGTTTATGTGAATAGAAGGGTAAAGATTTTTTATAAACACGCCAAATATGTTGAAACTCTGCGCAATCATACAACCTACCGGTGGAAATACTTTCCGCGAAAGAAAAGTTTTAAATTTAATCATCATCCACTCTTGGCACACTACAGCAGATTGCAATTATCGTTTAACATGGCGAAAGCGGCTAACCAAACCAACCGAGTCAACCACCTAGCACCTGGTCGGCAGAATACATAAAGTACAATAAAACATTTCGCCAATGAACAGAGGTGGCTGGGTCAGACAAAGTAGCTAGTGGTTTGTAAAAAAAAAGAGAGAACTAAAAAAAACACTCAAAACAACTACAGCGCAATAACTTTGTTTCTAACAACCTTTTTCGTTCCCGACACGATCGGTTCCCTTAATGTCGTCGCAACGATAGTTGGAAAGTTTTATCCTCGTCCACTCAGCCCGGCAGGTGTTCTTGATACTCGAGCAGAAAGCTCGCTTGTCCCCAACGATGACGTTTGTCTCTTGATGCAGAGCATCCTCCCCGATGCACTCAGCGGGTGAGGAAGTGATGGATGTAGTTATTTTTTTTCTTCATGCATTCATATTTCCGCCATCGTTGGTTTGAGAATTGGTGTTGTTTTTAATTAAAAGTTTTGATCAAAACCGCAAATGTGCAAATGTGCGGGTGTTATTGTTTTTGCCCCAGCGCTGGTAATGTTTGTACACCATGTGGAATTTTTGTTCATTTGTGGGGAAGAATAGTAACACGACGTGAAATTGTAGTGAAATTTTCTTTATTTTCAGTTTACTTTACATCGGATAGCATCCGGTGGATGAAAAAATTATTGTTTTAGCTAAATCTATTTTATTTCTAGCAATATTTTTAAGATAGATTAAAAAATACGCAGAATTAACAAAAAATTACAATTTATTTACTCATCCTTAATTTTTGCGTCGTTGGTTCAATCTATAGTGTTTCATAAATTTCATAAATTATGTTTCCTAAATAATTTAAATTAAAAATACATCATGGATTTATATGGATTTCAGTTTATTGCATAAATTTGTATACTAAAACACGGAAACAAAAATCCAATATATACAAAAATGAGACAGTAGAAAAATAAAATAAATTAATAAGAATAAGCTTTTCAATGTATTTTTCGTTTTCACTTTGTTGTTAACGGGTTTTGTAATCGTTTTGACCACTATGGAGATTTTTTATTTTAAATTTTTTAACGCATTTTGTTGAATTATTCGTTGCCATTGCAAAATAAACAGAATAGCAACGAATAGCATTTTTGCTGCGCCTATAGTTGCAAATTTCGATTTTGGCTCACTCACACTCTCGAAAACTAAATGCTAACATTGACATGAAAATCCACCGTCCAAATGAACGATCATAATATGATCATGTATGGTAGCGTGTAGAACACAGTTTTATATTTTTTGCATATCACTTGAAAAATATTCACATAAATTTTGAATATTTCAAACAAAAATACAGATAAGGATATTGTTTCAAAGGAAATTTCTATATACTTTGAACACATTTATGCTTCAATTTTTCAACAAACTCCATCCGGAAATAGGTTGAAGTTTCAAACAGCAGCAAACATGAAGAGTAAGCGTAGTGAGTGCTCTTCCCTAGAGAGACATGCTGCGAATTGTCTCAAAATTTAATAATATAATAATACCGCTACCTATTTTATCCCATCAGCCCCACCACCGAGGGAAATGTGCCGAAAATATGCTCCCCTTGCCCGAGCGCGGCAGTTCATTTTCTCGCACGACCCAATTTCATCCCGATACACTCGCCAACATCGCTCAATCAATGCCAGAAACCGGTGCCAGAAACCGCCCGGGCAGCACTGGCACGGAAAATTCGAACGAATCTCCCTTCCCCTCTTCGCGAATGTTGAAACCACGGCAAAGTCCGATCCGTTCTCATAACCTGTCAGGCAGCGAAAGACGCACGTTTGGTCGTTCGACGGGCTGACGATGACCACAGGATACCGTTCCATCATCATCGGTTGGTTAAATTGAAAATTGAGTTATTAGGTCATCTACCAGCGGTGGGCGACGTTGGTTTTGGCACAGACACAGACACAGTTTCTACGTGCATAAACCGGCACAGCACAGCTCGTGCCCTATCTATGGATGCTCCTAGTTGAGCTATCAACAGTCCAGCTCCCGGTTAGACCGGCCCGGGAAAGAGACATCCCACAGGAGTAACAAAAATAGGCAACAATAAGCCTACAGACGGCTTTCGGACGAACCGAGTTGGCCATCTCGTTCGTTCTGTTGATCCCGATTCCAAGGATGCACATCGTTGTTCAAGTGCACCTGCAGAACGGTTTCGTCTATCTGGATGACCGCAGGATTCGATTAAAATGAATCTGACGTAAATCCGTAGCTTTTAGCGGTGGCTTCCACCCATCCTGCTCCCTGATTTGGTTTATTTATTTTAAGATCATACAATCAAGGTGAAACCGATTCTGTATCGGTCAGGTTGCTGTGTCAGTGTGTGAGTCGTTGGAGGCTTTTTTCCAGTTATTTACTTGGCATCCTTTCCGCCCGACAAGTGACAACTACATTTCGTGCGGTTTTTGTGGCAATATGCAAATAAATATTCCTGACAGCTGATTGAAATGTTGGGTCTGCTGGATGATAGTGGGCTTTGGACAAGAACGGACCGCAATTCGGGTCTTTTTTTTTAAACTTCGTTTAGCTTTTGATGCATATTAAATGGATTTATGTTTAAGAAACATCACACAGACGGTCTTTGCCACGAAATATAGGCCAATGTAGGGGTTGTGTGATATTTTCCGCATTAAATCTATTATTGACGAATATTCACATAATCGAGAAGTAATTAGATATTATTGCCTTCCATCGGCTCACCGAAATTCGAGCGAGTAATCAACGGATTCGGTTCGATTCTACCGCAATGCCGCTGCGGCCACGTTCCACGTGATGTATGTATCGAGTGGTTCCGATACGTGCAGCGAAAATTGAATTTTTCAACACAACATTCCCGCCCCAAAACCGCATCGATCTTTCGCGCTCGGTGAAGCGTGAAGAAATGTGAACAGTGCGACAAGAGCTCAGATTCACCGACACCTGCAGTGGCCGTATTGGCTTCCGTAAATATTTAATCGCGCCCAGCTCACCGCTCGCCAGTCACTCGTGGCAGGTATTTGCTGTCCGAAGTCGGTCGAATTGTTTGCCGTGCCGAGAGGTCATCGTGAAATAGACCTGCGAGCGATGGACTGTGGGTCGCTTTAAATTATTCACATCCAACCGATGCTGAGCAACCGCCGCAATGCCCAAAATGTGTATAAACTGTGTACCGCCGGTCGCAAGCGAAATGGAGCTAGTGTAAGCGAAACATACTCACGGGACTTGTCTATCAAGAGAGCCCAGTTTGTTTCGTCCTGCCAGCGCAGCGCACTCACGCTAACAACGATGTATGGGCATCCGCAGCGTTCTAGATACGGCCAGTTAGGGCAGCGACGGGAATCGCTTGAAACCTTGGATTTATCTTGCAATCATGGAAGATTAATCACCACCCCCACCGATGAGCCAACCAAGAGCTAATGGCTGTTTAATGCTCTGCTATCGAATAATGTTCCTTCCCGGACTCTGACGATCGGTATCGGTGGAATAGTGAAATGATACCAGAACGATAGCAGCCACTCGTTTGCTTAACGTGGAAAATGGTTCAATTGATCCGATCAGCCTAGAACTCATCAAATTCTAACGATCGGAAATTACACCGTTTTCAACGCTGGCAGATGGCAGCCGGAGTCAAACGCTTTATAGGTTGGTTCAATATCGAGTGAAACTGTGCAAATGCACACATTGCACTGATGTCACTATTTGTGAGTATGGTTGTAAAAATATTGAAGATAATTTTAAAATCTCAGCGTTTGATGTAGGAGATGATACAAAGTTGTAAACTTGAATACGAATGTAAAGAGAATATTTGTTCTCTTTAGAATTTATTTTAACAAAGAAAACTATTGAAGATTTGACACAAAAAAACTGGCGGTGTTTCATTATTTTATATTTTTTTCAAATATTTCAGGCAAAGGAAAAAACCAAATACAAATAAAACATCTGGTTGAAAGATGTAGAACAAAATACCAATAATTATATAGATATATTTTTTTTAATATAGAAAAAAATAGAAAAATAAAAGCTAGAAAAATTATCAGTCAAATCCACTCATAAAAATTGGGTAGTTAAAATATTTCACAAGCATTTTAATGAATCGATCGAATGTTCAAAATAATTTTTCTTTTTTTGAGCATAATTTTTTCATGAAAAGTTCAACAACCAAAAAAATCAAAATACATCGAACAGAAATAATTAAGCTCTTCTTACAAAATAAAATGACACTGTACTATCTGTCGTTCAGTTATCAAATATTCCTACCCTGACACTCGATCGGCTCTACCTCTAAAATGGTCCTAATCAATTTTGAAGCAACATTACAAAATCAATTATTACAACCATCACATGCATTTGTCGCTACTGTCACCCACAGTGCGAATCGTACGATGTCACTGGGCGCTGAACCCGAGGCTCCAACATAAATGCAAAAAAAAAATCTATCAAACATCGCCTATAACGACAAAGGGTGCAAAAAAACCTGCATATTCGATTTCTACCCCGTACTCCTTCTTCCACGCTCTTTGGAATTGCCTTCGACAGGCACGGACATACGGTGTCTGATTTGGTGTCTCGCAATATTGCCTACCCGGCTTGTGTTGTACAAGGCCGTAATCCAATGCTAATATCGAAGTCACGAGGACATCCGTCTGTCAACCCGAAAGGGAGCCACCTGAACGACGCTGGCACGTACGGTGGCAAGCCTCGAATGGAACAGGGTGGTTGAGCTCGAGGGGCCACGGTGAGATGGAGGTGAGATCAGCGAAAATGGGCTGTCTAGCGCCTGTGGGCTCGACAGCCACGTTCTGGTTCATGTATCAGCCGCCGGCTGACTTGACATTTTCACCAGCCTGCCACCACTGCAGACACATTAAATATTTGATTTACCCTTCCCGACTACTGCGACCAGGTCGCACAGGGATGTTAGAAAACTTATATAGGAGATAAGCAAGCGTGAGCATGCAGAGAATGCTTTGAAACTTTGGTGTAAAAGGTTTGAAAACTTTTGATAATATATCATGAAATTGAGACTGTGTGGAAATTGAATTTTATAATTGTTCATCCGATTCCAAAAATGTTCTATCTTAAAAAATAATCATGATTGTAAAACTTCACTCACTACTACTTCCTTCCAATGAAAAGAGCTTTTTTATGTACAATTTTATGCACATATGTCGCCCGGTCCCTCCCAGCACGGTTACGACAAACGCCCACCAACGATCCAATTTTCATTTCCGACCCGACCCATTGTGTGCGCCGTGTTGAAAAGCCTCCCGTGTCACCGCGATGTAAACGCGTTCTCCATCCCCTTTTCGCATATCTCGGTGTGCAAATCAACCGTCACTCCTTCAACCGTGTTCTCCCGTCAGGGAAGAAAAATCACATCCCACCGCCCACGCCAGACGCCAAGCGCGGGGAGTGGATTAAAAATGCAACCTTAATCCGAGTGCAACCACTCGAGGATAGAGGCGAGCGGCAACAGGGCGCTCTCGCTCACACACTTCCCGGCAGTGGCTCGTAAGGCACGGTTGTTGAACTTTTCCTGTTCTTTTCTTCCTTTCCTCCGCGAGCCTCACACAGCCGTGCGGAACCAGTCTGACTGGCAGCCTACCAAAGGCTCGGTAGGTTCGCCGTACGGTTGCTGGAAATATGCACAGACACAATACGAAATCGCTTCCGCATCCGGTCGCCCCGCTTTCGCTTTAATCCATTTTGCCCCGAAGGATCCGAGGCGCACGACGACGCTGACGCCGATGGAGGCTTCTGAAACCTGGCTGTACATTTTCGTCTCTCGGTTAGTAGGAAAATAATATCCTCAAAGTCGCTACCGCCACCGCTTCACCTCAAGTGGTTTAATCCTTGGCGCTTTCTTCGGCGACGGCGACTGTACGAGCGACTGTTCTTTTCGTGCACCCAACGAACCATCCCGGAGATGGTAAGGGAAGGGAAGATTATTGCCGAGTTGATCGATAATTGTGTTTGGTTTGGTCCCGGGACGCTTTCCGAGTTTCCTCTCGGCTTGGTGCACCAATTTATCCGACTGACTTAGTTTTGCTCTCTTACGAGCCGCTGTAAAATACGGCAATTATTTGTAACTGCCTTTCATCCAACGCTTGCCAGCAGGCAGGATGCTTTCGTATAAAGTTTTGATCACTTTTGATTGATTTGTTTTGTTTTTTTTTTAATGAAGAGAACACCTAAACATTATTCGATTTTTGCGAGAATGGTGGATGTTGAATTGTTTATTCTTTTCCTCTCAAAAACATATGCTCTCGTCCTGAGGAAAAGCTTCGTTCACATCACTCTAAACCGTCTGGGGTGGGTGGCTTGGATGCGAAGATGCGATGGAATCAATTAGTCCATCAAAAATCGAACCCGGCTTGATCGATTCAGACCGGAGAAAGTTGAGCTTAATTTATCGTCTACTGATTAGACAGGTGATTGGAATGATTGGTAAATTAATGGCAAAACATTACCGTAAGTGTGCCTGCGCTTACTTTGGAGGGGATCACGGGCCGGATATTGATTGACGGGACATTAACCTACGTTTGGTGGATGGTTTGATAATAAATTATAATTATCTTGTTTGTTTTTTATCTCTGGGTATCGTTTAAATTCATTTTTCAGCCGGTAAACAACTTTTTCAAGAGAAATAAATGACCCGATGGATAAGCAACGTTTGAATAAGTTTAAATAAGTACTTAATCGGACTAGATAGTGAAAAAGATTATCCTATTCTTAATTTCTTACATTTAGTCTCAAAACTTATTGTAAAAAATGTTGTCTTAACACAAATGATATTCAAAGAAATGAGCAAAACTTCTCATGTTTACTAATATTTTTAGTGTGAAATAAAGCGTTAAATTAAAATTAAATAATCAGATCAGTAAAAAACTGCTGGAAAAGTCTTATTCTAGTTATGAAGAGATCCATAAAATCAAAAAAAAGTTCCTATTCCTAGATTGAAAAATAGTAAATGTCCAAAGATCTCTTTAAATGTTACCAAAATAAATGTTGTTTTTATGAATCTTTGATTGATACCAATTCAAAAAAGTGGATTTAATTATATCCATTTTAATAATAAATGATGAAGTAGAATTTAAATTTAATATTAAAATTTTGTAACATTTAGCACTAAGCCAAGATACACTCAAAAAATTAAAAATTAAAATATCTAAACCCTAAAAATTGACACATTTTTTCCCCACACATACATAGCTGAAAAACTAAAGTCGTTAGATGATAATCGCTACCTTCAAATACATTCTTTTGACATAACATACGAGAAAATCAAGATTCTTCGTAGTCACTCGAACAGGAATGCATTTAAAAAGCTTTCGTGAAAACTTTACCGAAGCACTAGATGAAAAATACTGTCACGTATTGCAAACTACCAACCTGTTTGCATACTTTCCCACAAGAGCCGTTCCAAGAATCTGATTTCGTTCTAAAAAAACCCATTCTAAACCAATTTATGCGACTCAAATGCGTGTGCGCGAAAGGAGAGACAAAATCGACAACTTTGTTAAGGAAACTTCCCCGACTGGGAGATGTGATTCGACACAAAACCCAGGCAGGTGCATTCGTTAGGATGCTGCTTCATCAAACAGTGAAGTGCAACATCAGCAGCGAGACGATGTTTGCTTCGTAGATGTCTAGTTTTTTTTTTTTTGCTAACACAGATTCTATTGTCATTCGAGAACGAGCCAAACCAAATTTACCTGACGAGAAAAAAACGAAACGGTGATGAAAGTGCGTGTTTTCTAAAAAGAAAGTAATTGGCGACTGCACGGAAGATCGAACCAAAGAGACATACAATTTTGCCTGATGAAAAACGAAGCCAGAATGTGTGGAGCTAGAGATTCTAACTCATATTTGTGATGGTAAAGCGAGATGAAAAACAGAAAGCCTGTAAAGAATGTGACTAAAATTATAACCTACGTCACTTTCCCTGGTTCGGTAAGCTTCTTAAGAATCCTATTACGACGCTCAAGCTTCACGTGCGGTTCCACAAAGTGTGGCAACAAGTTTTCATAACACTCGCAATCGTTCATCACGTACAACCGTCGTGTCACTCGTTGCTCGACTTCTCCGTCCCGCGGTTCACGCTGCATCACAATGAAGTGTCAAGCAGTCTTCAACCTTCATCTTGAACAGTTCACTTCACACCAACGTCAGCGTCTCTTATCGGTTCCTTTTAATCACCGCAATGCAAGAATTATAAGGAAAAAAAAGTATTTCCCCACGCTCTCCCACCAATCTTACCGCATTTAGGGATGAAACCCGCGAACGATTGCTCTCAGCGGACCGACACAGCAGCAGTGGGAGAAGCAAACCAATTCGGAGCCATTTATCTCCAGTCGCAACCGCACGCTCCCGTTCCGAAGTCGTTTGCCGAAGGTCGGAAAAGTGCAATGTCGCGCCACGTGTCTGCAACGATGTTCCAGACACCGCGCGATGCCCGGGTCTGTGACCGTCGTCGTTCGTTTCGCTGGTTTCGCTTTCGCATACCTTTTCGCCAGACACAAAGAAACCTTACCAGACCTACGGGAGCGAAAAACTTTTCCCACACGTTTTTTTCCTCCCCGCGTGTTCGAAGACACGCAAGGACAAGGCTGCTGCATGCCCGCATGTGCCCGACCTGGCGCTAGGCGAAACGTGCTGCATCGTTGCAGCGACGGTGGCATGCGCTGAAGATGTTCTGATTTATCTGGCTCTTGGGTGACGCGTTCCTTTATCTTCTCTTCCGTGATTGTCTCGGGTCCAAGTTATTATGTCTATCCGGCAGTGAGCGGGACGAAAAAGCTTTCTCCTTGTGTTTGTGTGTATTTATGTGAGCAGTACGTTAGCAGCTGCGTTTTATTTAGAACTTCCAAGCAAAATGGGAAGCTTCTCATCGCATGCAGCCGCATCCGATAAGGAGCAGCTCCTTCGCTACCGAACAAAAAAAAACTCCCCGCCAAAAGAAATCACTTTCAGAATTCGATTACCACCGAAAGTAAAAAAAAAGTTTTTTCGCTCAACTTATTTGCTCTTCTCGCTCTCTTCAAACAGAATTTCACCAAATACATCGCCCAAACGGCGCCCGGTGGCAGAAAATGGGCAAACGGAGTGGCGCAGCCGGAATCAATCGATTCGCACCTCGGACGCGATCAGCATCGGCGACAGTGACACTTCCGGTGACAACAAACCGTCCTCGCACGACGAAACCGTCATCAGCAAAAGTCCAACACAAACAACACTGGTAAGGCAAAGCGATTTGAGACATTTCTTAATTTTTTCCGGTCGATTTTTGTCTGAAAACAAATAGATTCGATAGTTTCGATTCGTTAGTTGTTTCTTTTTGCTAACGAAATTGTTCTCATTCTTTCGATTTTATTATGATATGTAAGGAATTTAAAGTTAAATTTTGTTAATTTTTGTTTCGTCCTGTTTTCATTCAAAAAGTTTCAATGTTGTAAACATTTTAGCACAAGTTTTAACCTGTGTTATGACCAATTAAAAAACATCTTTAATGAACCGTAGAATCGTTCCTAGTGATATAATTATTCCTCATCCAAATGAACTCTCTGGTTTACCACAATTTTTCTTCTACTTCTCCGTGCTTCTAAGTCTCTGCTAACCTTATATCTAAATCATCAGCAAGTCCTCATCGGATTTCTTGTTAACATTTTAACCAACAAAATTCATAGATTCTGTTAATCGAATGAAAAAAATTAGTTCTGTTAGTGTTGAAGTAATTCGTTTTCTTAATTGTTATAATTAAAATAAGCATACCATTCGCATAACATAGATCGAACAGCTAACGATCATCATCTATAAATATTTTAGGCATCTCTAAAATTATACTATCTCTTTCCCTGCCCTGCGATAATTTTATCCTGATCACATTTTAATTCCCTTTCTAATCTCCAAAAGCTCTACTCATCTGTATCATCTCCCGGTGCTTAAATATATCCGCCGTTTTTTTTTTGCTTGTTCTTCTCACGTTTTGAAGGCAAATTTAGATACTCCAACGAACCTTATCCAAATGCGTGTCATGTTTCCATCCCACCATGCCAGCACACGCCTCACGCACCATTTTATTTCGTTTTTATTGTGTGACGCTCTGTGTCGTTCCACCCTCCACCCTGCCACACGTTCCCGCTGAAAGCTCTACGAGCTGTGTGCTCCGGTCCGAACCCGGTGGACCAGCTCATGAGGCCTTGGAAATGGATTATCACCTCCGGTCACGGTGGTCGAGTACCCGCGACCGGAAGTGTGAACCTTATGTCACTTTCAATCAACCTTTACGCCCGACGGACAACCAACGCCGGCTAGCAACGACTTGCACGGCACAAATTTAGTCTCGTTTTTGGCTTGGACTCAAATAAAGTACCATTTTTAACGGAAAAGGCACTCGGGAAGAGTGTGGTACAGGAAACGGTTGCGTGTTATTTGCAAGCAACATTCAGCGGTTTGTTTCGCATGGTTTGCGTTTAGGCAGGAAGGCAAAATGAAGGCTGGATGTCGGAGCTTGAACGAACGGGAGACGAATCCAATTGGATGAAATTGAATAAGGGAAGAAAAAAAAGCACACCGAAAAACGAACCTTTGTACGTTGGTAGATTGATGTGAAGTCTTCCTTTTTCTAAAACCAATCCGTCTCACTTCGGTGAGCTTCAACTCTAGAGGCACGATACTTCTTAATCCTTTCGCTTTTCGATGGCGAACGAATGGAGACGCCCGGTTGGCCACAAGTGTTGTGAATTATTGATATTCGTTTTTTTACTCTCCTCCCGTATCCGACACGTTCAGCCGGCAAATGATGATAGGTTAGGAATGATGGTTCTTCTATCATCATCTTGCTGGTGATATTACGCACGGTTGTTCTAGTTCTGGTCGCTGGCTCATTTACGCCTGCGGTTTGACTACTCAACCAATCGACAATTGACCTACCTTCTTATGCGGTTGTACGCAAAGCTGGTTTCGTTACCATGCGTAAGTTTTTTTTTATTTTCATTCTTCTCCTCTAAACGACATATCTATGTTGTATGTGGTCCTGAATAAATTAACACCTCTGCTGAAGAAGATACCTTATTTTCATACCGTAGCGTCAGAGGTATGGCGACAGAAGTTGCTCTCGAGCTAAGCGAAGTCGAACCGTTTTTGGGAAAATTTGCTCCTACACTAGTTTGTCTATGATGAGATGGTAGGAGATGGAATTGTTTTACCATAAAATATTTGAATTCGTAGCAACGTAGCAATCGTGTTCGATCAATACGTGGCTACGTATATGAACAATAATTTTATACTATATCAACAGTAACTTATCAGAAATTTTATCAAAACATTGTCAGCCAAAAGATTCCATCAATACAATAAAGAAGGGTATGGTCATTTATGTTCATAGAAATATCTCAAGGCTTAATAATCTAAACTTCTTCCTGACAAACATGTTTTGATACCAAGGAAGGTTGGAAGTTTTATTAACAAAAGTCATTTGTTTGAATTTTCTAATTTCAAATTTTTACTCTAATTTTATTTGACAAATATACATCAAATTTGTTCCGAAATTTTATACCAGCAGAGTTGTGAATTTATTAACGTCTGGAGAATTATGTTAAGATAAATAGCTGCAATTATTTATTTTAGCTTTTCATCCACTATCCTCTATCTAGATCCACTTGATCTAGACACCGTGGGAAACTGTTTTTTAGATTCTATTTTTTTTCGCTCAAGTAACAGGCAAGAAATCCGCACAGCTAAACGCGAATGGTCTGAATGTGCGACAAATATTATCCTTCCGTAAACGATTCTAATAAATTAAACTAAATTTTAAATTGGAGTCGCGTCTACCGCGCCGATTATGCTATGTTTGCACGAAAACCGTCTGCTTCGCACTTGGGAGAGATGAAAAAAAGCTCCCAAGCAACCATCAGCCATTTCCTTTTCTTGCCTCCAGGGAGATAGAGACAGGAAGAGATAGTTTCGCTTAAGAGCCATTTTGTATTCTTACTACGGTCACAGCTTAGTTAAACATTCGAACATTCGGCTCACATAAACGAGATGAACGTGGGGATAGTTTTTCGCTCTCTATCTCGACTATTTTTTCCCTGAAACATAGAAGAAGATTTCGGGAAAACGGCGATAGAGTGTCCACGTTCGTTTGCTCCTCTAAAGTAAGATCGGACTTCCGAAAGACTGTGTTCGTCCTTTTTGGTGCCATTTTTTGTTGCTTTCGAAGCTGCTTTCCGACATTTCCGTCTATCGGCGATGGAATGCAGAGCGCCCTGGGAAGGGAGCCGACAAAGACGGCATGAATGCAGACGGAAGCATAAATCACATAAAAATGTAATTTCTTCCAACCAGAATCCTCTCGCCCTTCTCCCAAAATGGCAAAAATCACAGCCGTAATCGGACGCTCCCGGGCGAACCGACGGCGCACCATCGACAAGGAAAAGAAATGTTAAATAAATTTCTTTGCTCCTTCCCCCGGCGGGCGGACGGGCGAAATTTACTCGTAAACACAAAACAGGGAACGATGGCAGAACGCCGCCGCCACCGGTTCCGATGCGCGCGTCAAATGAAACGGATGAAACAAATGATAGTTTACCAAGATTTTATGCCACAGCCGAGTTCCTTTGATAAACATTCACCGAGGCTCCAGATTGGGTTGCTATGGGTGGGAGCAGGCGGTGTGCCCACCCGCACCCCATGCCCCAGAACAAAGAATCTGGGACTGGAGGGAGCTGTTTACTTGCCTCAGCTCGTGGTCGCGTGCTAATAAATGGCAGGAAAAATCTGATCTGCGTTTTTATGGCTCACGTGCAGCGTGCGCTTGGGGAGGAAAGCAGTTTCGAGATGGATATCAACCCTATTATCGAGTAATAAGGGACGGATTCTATTTCGTTTTCGTTTTCCCTTTTCCCCGAGTTTCTACGAAATGGAATCGCTTGCCTTCGAATATGCCCAGGGCTCTTTCGAATCGGCTGAGATATTTTATTCTTTCTATTTGTCATCATTTTACCTAGCGTTTTTAGGACCATTTATCGTACCACTTCCTGAATCGTTATACACAAAAAACTTCTAAGGAATATCGTATCATTCACTCCATGCAAATTTGTATAGTTCAAAGTCGTTCAACTGTAAAGAAACGAATTCTCAGCTCCAGCTAAGGTAGCAAAAATGTCTTAAGACTTTCTCTCTTTTTTATGTACATTTAATCACTATGCGATGAACGTCGTTTCAGCAATAAGTCTGAAGAGGGATTCATTTTGCTTGATTAAACATTTCGGCTGCAGTTCTTTTTGATCGAATTGATCGGATTCGAAATCGTTCAGCATTGTGAAGAAAGCTTCTAATTTTAAGTTACATTTCCTCCAAATTAAATTGCATTTCTTCTTTCAAATTGCTTTCAGAAGGAATATTCAAACGAATTATTTGTTTCAATCGATCGTAATACCCTTTGCTGATAATGAAACCCAAAATAATGTTAAAATATTCACTAAGTTTTAATTACATCTTGTTACATCATACATCTTGTTTCTGGAAAGAAGTTTATGATGTTCTAGTTTTAAGCATTTTAAACGATTTTAGATTTGTCACGATAATGTTTTGACTGAGGAAGAAAAAAACATTGTTTAGAACATACTACATTTCTAATGTAATAGATATAAAATATAATCATTTGAAATATTATTATATTATTAACAGAATATTATAACAACGGACGGATTTTCTAGATTTTTTTAAGTATTCTTAAATTTGTAGGGAATATTTTGAATCTCATATACATTTTAGAAGACTTACATCGCACTTTCAAATATTTTCTACAACTCTGCATAGCATTGGTTGAGACATCAATACCACCAATCAATACCAATACAGATTCATTTTAAGTTACTACAAAAATAAAACCCAACCATCAAATTTAAAAGACAAATGGATCAAAATGCAGGCAGTCCTATCGGTAGTTATATTACAGAATAAGAAGAAACTTTAAAATTAAGCACAATCAATGATTTTTTTTTTGTTTCTCACACCATATCTTGTTCTTCACCAGACGAAACACTCTTCCGCATAATTTACTTCCAAATTTACCGCTATAATCGCTACATTCGACACCCACGGCTATAAAATTTCCTTTCTCCAATCTCGCCTCCTCTCGTCCGCAGCCAAAGACGCGTCCACCAAATCCGATGCCCCAGCGCTACGCAAGTCTTCCATGTTCGAGTCCACCCAGGCTGCAGGATTTGGCCGAATTGAACGATGCCGCCGGCGGAAGTCTCGACGGTGGCCGGAACAAGCTCGGCATCGGTATCAGCGCCGTACACGATGCCGTGCTTCGGGGGATGGCCCGGTTGCCTGGTAAGTCGTAAGGCCCTTATCGATTGTTGAATTATGCATACTAAACTCCTCACTCAATCATTCGGTTTCGAGCTATTTTTTGCTCAATTTAAATTCATTTTTTCTCAAAACAATCGCACTCTACGAATCAGGCGAGGGATCCACTTGCGGGGAACCATTTTAATCGTAATAATTAGCCTTATGATGAATATTTCAGCTGAAAAGCACTAGCACTGAAACTCCAGAAAAAAAACCGAGCGAAATATAACCGTAACGTTCCTGCTTAATCGTGGTTTACGGTGGGAAATTAAACTTTCATATCCTTGCACAACTTTTTTTAACCACATTAAGCCCCGGTTCTACCGTTCTATTCCCCCGAGCGCTCAGGAAACCGGGTTTTACTTCACAATCCACGAGCCATGCTAGCGATTGCTTTCAGTACAGCAAAAGCGCAAAAAGAAATGAAACAACATGTTAAGCTTTTTCCGCTGCTCGCACACTTGCACGAAGCTTCGGTTGTGCTATTTTCGTTCCATTTTCCGTGTGCCTTTATGGCGCATGGAGACCGCGCGTTCCGTACGATTGACATTTGAGCGGTTCCATCCTCTGGGGTGCACTTTTCACGGAAGGGAAATTATGTGCACCTCGGGAAACGGGGCAGCGAATAATCGACACGAAACTAAACCCGTAGGTGCATGCCCGCCGGCAACAAAGATTAATGAGATGGGCTGCGAACACGCAGTTCTACCGACGGTAATGCCGTGTAAGTTGTTGGCGTAATTATCCCGAACGTCCCAACGCTTCAGTTCGCTCGATTACAGCGTTATTCGCAAGCGAGCGAGAACTTATTTTTCGAACCACTGGAAGTAAAAGAATTAATATTAATACAATATCAAGCCGCATGGAAATGGAGAAAATTAAATTACCAATTAAATGCTGTTTTATCTTTTGAAAGATGGCACTGAATTTCATTGAATTTTCAAACGATATAATCTACGTTTTAGTGGCTTCGAAAGAGATTGTCCTGCAATCCATACAGGCAGAAAAATTGTATGAAACTTATCAAGCCTAAATTAAAGCAATATTTCGAGCTTAAATATTATTTAAATAATATTCAATGAATAACAATCGTAACTTAAGTTTTGTATTGGAATTTCTTTGAAAATAAAATAATTAAAAAATTGCATTAAAAAAATTTAATTGCTCTCTCACCCTTTTTCTCTATCTTTCTGTGAATACTAATAAAATAAACTGAAAAAAGAATATATCAATCAACAATAATTAAGAAACGCAATAAGATGTTTTTTTTTAATTTGAGAGATTTATAGAAATTGTATAGTTTCTAAAAGATTCTTGTTTGTTATAAACTTCAGATAGAGCTATACTAGGGGTAGAGACAGCTATACTAGAGGTTTCAATTCAATCAAGTTTCTACGTATATTTACCTGTAATATTAAATTAAACCTTGAAATTAATATAATTTAAGCCGTAAATAAACATTTGCTACGTAAAATAGAGTGAATCAGTAAACTCGTCCATCGCCTTATCGCGCATTCATATGCACCATTCATATGCAAGATCTTTGAAGCGTATTAGCCAAAGAATGATAACCTCTAGGCATTGAACATTGAACATTTTTTTACCAGAAAGCTATACATAAACCCAAACAATAGATATTTCAATGGCAAGAACGAATCCAAATAGATTGAATTTTATACACTTTATTCATTTCAATTCGTGTGGAGTACGTTTTCATTTTCACAACAGCTCCAACCGGTTAATATTTGCTTGGAGGCGAATAACGTGCACTTCTTTGTGTGGTCTACAAAACAAAACAAAAAAAACTCTCTCACTATAATTCACCAATACATCGGCTCCAGTCGGTGGTTAAAGGTGCAAGCGATACTTACCGGCGGTAGGTTTTTCTCCACCCTCTCGAAATGATAGCGGTACTCCTCCAGGAGCCGCTTCGTTTCGTCCTCATTCGGTGCGATGTTGAACTTGTGCACACCGGACGAGTATTGCAGCGTACCCTGCCGATCGGAGGGCTTTTCGTATATTTTCGCTATCGCCGCGTGCGGATGCTCCGTCGTGGAGCTGGTCGGTAGATCGCTCTCTGCGAAAGACACACACAATCCAAATGAGTCCCGACGAGTACGAGCGTCCAGTGACAGTAACACCTAAAACACGGCCATACCGTTGCTGCCATCGTCTTGAAGCACAGGCACACCAACAATG
Organism: Anopheles farauti; assembly: GCA_000473445.2. Lineage (NCBI taxonomy): Eukaryota > Metazoa > Arthropoda > Insecta > Diptera > Culicidae > Anopheles > Anopheles farauti. The sequence continues at coordinate 292,287 of KI915058.1, read as the reverse complement.
GCGCCAATTAAAAGTGAACCAATCAGACACACCAGTAAACAGTGGCCTGCACCTACACCGTCGTGTCGAACCATCGCGCTCGTAGAATGAACCGGCAAACCTGCAACAGCAACTTCCTATCGGAAAGTCCGAACTGGAACTGAAACTACGACGGGCAAGATGCTCTCCCCGGGCAGCACTGTCTATGCTTCTTTGCTCGAGGGATTGTTCCTGTTCGCGTGGCCCGTAGACTGCGCCGCGCTCTATAAACATCTACGGGGAGTCCCAAGGCGATAAGATGAAGCGGGCGAAAATCATCGTTTAATCATTCGTTTGATTCGAAATCGCTCGCAGTAGCGTTGATTGAACGGTTCGTTTCCTTCGCTCTGTTTGTTTGCCAATAATGGCGCAGACGCTCATCAATTTGATGATTAGCTTGAGCGATTTTATTAAAGCCAATCTCAAGCGCAAGAGTGATAGCAAACTTATAGCTCTTTAAAACTGTATTCAGTACGAGCATTATCACCTCTTTTAGTTATTTTATGGGGTTAGTAAATCGAATAGGACGGGTGGACAGGTGTCGCAAATAAACCACACCCGTCACAAACACAATGCTACATTGTAAACACGCCTCGTGGACTATAAATACGTACAGCAAAGCTAACCCTTCACACGAACGAAGTGCATTTATAGACCTCCTGCACAACGAACGCGCTGATTTATACGACTGCAGGCGACCTTTTCGCCTAGCCTTTTGTGGCCTTCCAGGTTTGGCCTTTTATGGCGTGACGTGTTGTGCCGCGCCAATTGTAAATCCTTTCGCAAGGAGGGCTCCGTTTGGTGGATATGACACAACGCCCCACCCGTAACCCTTGCCCCCGAATCCGGCCGCGTGCCTGCACTGATTTACTGGCTGCTAATAAAGTTTTATGATCGTCCGGCGTGATCATAATGGTGGTCGGAAGTCAAAGCAGCACCATTTCAATGCGTCCGCTCGATGCGATATTTGAGACACCGTCGGAAGGCTTCGGTGCGCAACAGGGTTTCCCCGGGTTTTGCTACCCTCTCCGGGGTATATTTATGGTGGCGCTGGGCAACGGCACCGGGAGCGGGAGGCGTTGATGAGAGTTTTAGAATGATAAAGGTGAGCATGATTAATGAGCTTGTGTGTGTGTGTTTTCCCCGCTACTATCATTTCTATCGCTCAGTTCTGCCTTTAATCGTGTTCTAAACATCGAACTTCCAAAACCGAGGGGTAAGAAAGAATCGTTTTCGTTTGAAACCCTATCTGTTCAGACGGTGGGGAAGGGGAAGTTTCGATGGATTTGCATTTGAGGGATTTCTTTGGGAGGAAGACGTTGATTGCTTTATGGAAGAATAAAAAATGTAGCTTACTTTGGTTGTCGTGGAAGGGTTAATGTAAGAACAATACCCTAAATATCAGAATATAGCATGATTTTGTTCGACAAAAATCATTTATCAAGGGATGACTAGGCTCATTTATATCCAGCACTCTTCATTAAGCACCTTCATTTTATAATATTTATATCAAATTTGTTACCAGGTCGTTGTGCAAAAATGGAAATTTGAAGCAGTTAGTTTCAAAGGAATGTTAAAAACTGAGCTACAAACAAATTGAATAACTATATCCTTGCTCAAATTCAAACTATGACCTATTACCTAGCTTTTTACTCCCAAAACGCTTGTAAGTGACGGTTATTATATGAGTACGCATTCTTAAAACAACTTCTCCTCAAGATAAAAAATCGATGAGGAAGAATTTTGAATGCTGATGGACATTTTTGAAGGTTTTGATCATTATTTTAAAAATAAACTATCATAAATAATCTATCACCAATCACATTACTAGATCGTTGCATTAGAAGATACATTAGAAATATCGTAAATTTTTGTAAATTATCCACTATAGCAAATTGTACAAAGGCATAACGCTGTACCATTAGCCAATTGTTTTACTATAAGCCAATAATTGAAACTGGTGTACTCGTCAGTAAATGGGTTTCGTTAGATGAAGGTAAACGAATAAGCAGAGCGAAACAAGTCAAAATCGAGATGGGAACTTTGTCATAAATCCTGTAACCTGGCCGTTTTAACTAGTTACGAAAAAACGAATTTTGGAAGAAAACTGTTATATTTTATGTGTTGTATTGTTATACTAAGTTATATTAAATATGAACGAAACATTAACACGTTAACACCTATTTCACGTATTTTTCTAAATTACCTTCAATTACACCTAAGAATTTAGTTAAAAATTTATTTGAAAAATCCGCACCTTTCACCATTCCAGAACCGATTCTCAACGAACACCCGGTGACGATCTACCCCGGCCGTGCGTCCCCAACGCGCCGCATGCCCCCGCGCACCCTGTCCGGTTCGATGGAACGGCACCGGTTTCCCACGTCGGACAACTCCACCTCGACGTCGCAGGAAAACTCCTCGCCCGAGAACAACGAGTCCGAGTACAACGAATCGTCCCTGTCACCGACGCACGGGCACCTGCAGCCGCTGCACGGTGGCACCCCGGTCAGTTCGCTGTTGAATCGAATATTTCACCAGAACGTGGCGGCAGCGGCAGCCGTCAGCTCACACCTACCGCCTCCTACCTCGACCCAAACCCATCACCTGCACCATGCGCCCCGTGGCCATCGGCTGGCGCCCACGGGAGCCATCGCCTCCAGGGCCACCGGACGGCCGGACAGCGACGACGAACGCTTCTCCGACGATTCGCTCGAGGAATCGTCGCTTCCGCCACCTCCTGGGCCGGTAACGGTCCCTCCGCCACCTTCACTATCGGCCCCAGTCACACCTTCCAAGCGGCACAGCATTGCCTGGGAGGTAAACCTCGACGATCCGGCCAGCTTCGGTGATCCACTCGCCACCACACCGAAAAGCTCCACCGCCGTCAGCTCGAAGGTAAGTTCTTGCGAAGCTTGTGGAATAAATATTCATTTTTCCCCTTTTGGTGAGAGGGTTAATCCTCCCCAAAAAACGCCTCCCTCCTGCCTCCCTTGTTAGGGACAACAATTATTGCTTTCCAGCGTACCACCACCACGCCAGCAAAACAACAGCTCCGGCACATCGGGCCTTTCATCGGCACTTAATGAGCCGTGTTAACGAAACCGATTTCGATAATCTACATGCTAGCCTCGTTTTGGAAACCTAACCTTTTCTTTTTCTTTTGCGGCGTGTGTTGAAGCCTAACTCGCCCAACCATTCACGGTGGGATCGGACTGCGGGAAAGGATTACAAAATATGGGGCACGTTTTTTTTGTTGTACGTGACCGGCAGCGGACTAGCAGGCTGTTGCGTTTTACTGTTGCGTGTCGAGTTTTATGGCCATTTGGGTTTGGGTGCGCCACGGTTGCTAGTCATAATTATTTTGGGATCTTTTTTTTTGTTTTGGTGCCCTTTACTTGTGCGACGGTTGGATGTTTGTCTAAATAACTTGCTAGCTGCTTTTATTGGTGTGATTGCTATCAACATGTTGCGATACACGAGAGATAATGACAATTGGATTTATGGTGAAAATGGAGAGTAAATTCATTCGCTATCACTCATTAAACTCATTCAAACTAATAATAGATGCAGTAAGTGAGTATAACGAGATGAATTTCCTAGCTCATTTATCTACTCACTCCTTCAATCGCACACTTATTGTTTTTTTTTTCGGAGCTGAGTTAAATAAAGAGTGATAATTTGCGAGAAGATTTCATCCTTCATTATCGGTAGTAAAAATTAACTGTCACTCTCACAATATTCTCACACTTTTACTAGGAAATCAGCTTTTGGCAATATTTTTCGAAATAAAAAACCAATTTAATTAAAATAAAATAAATTGAAGTAAGTTGAACTACAATTATATTTGCTCACTTCGTTTTTAATACTTTAATACTGCAGTAATTTGATGTTTCTTTTTCTAAATTTATATTTTTGTAGAGGGAAATATTCCTTCACTTAAAAAAACCCAAGCAAAAGGAAAATAAAAGAGCACGAGCATGTTACACCTAAGATCATGTAAACAATGCTCACAACAAAAAAAAAAGTTCCAATTGCGCCAGTCATTTCAGCTCGAAAGATGTGCATATGATTCCCCTTTTTCTACACACCCTCCGCTACATTTGGTCTGAAATTTGTTTTAAATTATGCACAAACTGGCGCGCCCGCTAGAACGTTTGATTTCTTTCCCTCCAACGCTAGTTGATGCGCAATTCAAAGATGATTTATTATTTACCCACCCATAACGAGAATGATAATTTGCGTGGATGATTTAGAGTGATTTGAAAGGCGTGTGTTTTGTGTGGCTCTCAAACAACATTTATTTTTGTGCTCCGAAAACTCCAAAAGCTGTTAACCATAGCTCTCCAGATCGATGATACTGCTGACATAACGAAATATATTTCACACGACCTTCAACCACGACCACCACAACAGGCACGTGCTGTTAATCATAAAAAACGGCAATTTCAATTATGAGAAGTATCCCATGTCCTCGCAGTAACCAAGCAGGAGCTTTCCTTCATTCGTCTCTTCACGTGTGTTTGAGCGTGACCATCAAACCTGGAACGTGGAACCCAGCTCCCTGGGGCCTATTTTCCATCCTCATATGTCGTTTTTAACAAGCACCATGAGCCAAATGGCGGCACGGGCAAGCCGATGGCAAGATGAGCGAGAAAGAACCAAACTACTTCCGACGCCACTATAAACACGCGCCCGAAAAACCCCTTTTTTCATGCTACTTACTTCGTGGTAAGGGTTCATTTTTTTTTTTGTTGCTGTCCTTCCACTAGCTGCCGTTATCACACTTTTCATCTCTATTTATAAAACGACGGCGATGTGAAATATGAGACCTCGTTTCATCTCACGAACGATCTTTGCGCCACGAAACAACCACTGGTCCGGGAGGGTTTGAAGAAACCGGGGGTTCTTCATGGGTTTGGCGAAGGTCGCCCGTATGTTTCGTAACTTTTCGCCCAATTTCCCTCGATGGCTCGCATCCGTGCCGGGCTTCGATGGGCCGCTCATTCGGTGGAAGGTGCTTTATTGGTAAGTTGGCGTAAATTTATGTTCCGCACCAGAGCAGAATGCCTAATCGGCGTGTGCTGGCAAAGCAATCGCTCGCAAATTGGACCGGAATTACTTTGCGTAGACACATTATTGTATTATGAACATTTTTTCCACCATTTTACTCTGATTATTGTCATTGGAGTAAAGTAAATCTACGTTACTTTTTTATTTTTCCATCGAGATACAAGCATCTCGACGACTTCTACCATCTAGACATGTCCTTCACCCCTGTCACAATCCACCATTTGCTTAATTGTATCCACTTCAAAGTGGACATCGCAGGCTCCACATAAATTTTCGACCACCGGCTCACCGTTTCACATCACCGAACACGAATGACCTTCGTTCCCGATGCGATCGTACGGCCGCACGAGACTCTTTTTATTTATGATGCTCAATCCATGGCGAAAAACGGCATCCGCACACACTGTGAATGTGTCCGCGCTTGACATAGGTTTCGGCCAAACGAAAAACGGCATAAATAAATATTTAAGTAGCATATTGGAAAAAAGAACAAAGACAAACAATCGCCCGTGGAGACGCCTGGTGGCGGGTGAGTTGACGCGGATGGCTGAAAGGAAAAGTATTGCCCGGGAGAAAAGATGTTTGACATCCGGAACGTTCCAGTTGTGTCGAGAAAAACGGAAGATCCAAGCAAAGGGTACCGATTTTATCATCCTGCATCGGATGAACTTTTGTTTTACATTTGTTTTTTCGATCAAGTAGCTTTATGAAACAAATGACGGAAAAAAGGGAAAAAGAGTTTAGCGACAATTTTCTGCTATTGTCATTAAAAATTTAGCAGACTTGCTAATGTTAGCCACAAAGTTAATTTTGTAATGTGTTTTTCAGTTCATCGCTATAAAGCATGTAATGTCCAGAAGCTTTCAGCATTTTCAGATATTTTTTTTATATAATCCACAACTTCGAGCGCTGAAATATCGAAGTGATGGGTGATTAAATCATCAAAATTAATACTTTTCAATCCTTGTTTTAAAATATTTGTTCCTTTTCGAATTTGGTTGGAACAAATACGATTGAAGGGCTAGTTGGGAAAATTAGTCTCAGCATTGTTGGATACTGGCAGTAAAAAGTCCAACCGACCTCATACCGATTGCCAAAGCAAAGGCATTGTTTGCATATATCCGTGCCATAATTGCTATCTTGTCATGCATTTGCTGCCAATTTCCCTCACCGACCGCACATAAAACTTTACCGGCACGCAGATTCCTTGGCGACGCGAAATTCCGGCAATTCTGCGGCATGCACTCGACATGCCATCGCCGGTGCAGCTCATCGAACCGTGCCGATGCCTATCGGGCCCGACATTCTCCGGCGCTTTTTCCAAAACCTTTTCCCGCTCGAACGCTAAACAATGAACTGTAACACCGGCCGCTGCTCCGGTGCCGGTGCCACGCGTTATCGTTATGCCGTCTCATAACTCATCTGCATATTTCAATGAAGATGCCTTCCGCCTTCCCAGACAGGCACAGGCGCAAAACCCATTATGCCGTAGTCTCGTAGTCCTACAGGCCGCTCGAGACACACATCCACGCGAAGAAGACACACTCGAGCGGTGAAGCAGCCTTTCGAGAGGGTGGGAGCAAAAAAGAACTAGCACCATTAATCCTGCCGGTTTGAAAGTGTCCACCCGGAGCAGATCGTATCAGCCGGCCGGCAGAAAAGGTGTTTGGCCGAAAAGCTTGCCGCGTTTGGCCTACTTTCATGTCGTTCACCTGGCGAACCACTTTATAGACCACTCTGACCGACCGGCGACGTTGGGGGTAGGAACGATCGAAAACCTAGATCCCGGACCGGTTGCTGCTTTCCTGGTGGACACTCGATTTCCGGCCCGCCATTCCCAACATGGGGTTTGGTGGCTTTTTTCTTTCTTTTCCTTTCCTCGGTGTCGCGAGGGAATGTGTGCCTATGCAAAACAAAAACCAGCAGCTTTCGGTGTGTCTACTATCTCCGGTGTTGTATCGTTTGCCGACACTAACACACACTTCTTGCATTTTTCACCCAGCAAATAATTCTGTTTCTGTAGCGTTCTAAACTGAAACGGTGAGTTGTGCACAATGGGAAAAGCGGTGGACAAAACTGGAAAGGTTGTTGATTTATTTTAAAAAATTTATTAGATTTCAATAAAGCTTTAAACGATATTTCGATACGGAGTTTCATATAATTTATACTAAATTTATCCTACGTTTGTTCTATGTTTATTAATATTACTATTTACCAACATTTCTATAAAAATATTTATTTTAAACACATTTCCTCGCCTTTTTAACATCGCCATCAACGAGCAACGCGCTCGTTTCAAATCGTACTCCCTTAAGGATTCCTTTTCCCTTCGCCATAAACATAAACAATGCAACCGATGCCGCACTAACCTCGAAACCAGGCCCTTAATACGTTCGCCACACGCCTCATTGAAATGCACCGTCACGAAATCCTGCGCCACGGACCGCACACTGCAACCCGGGCAAAGATGGCCTATATTTATATTTTTCTCACCTTCCCCAGTGGCCCCGTGGGCTTTCTAAAACATCCGCGTAACCATCCACACTCCACACGGTACGCACCGGTGTATCGAACCCGAACAAAAGGGTCGTACAATGAATGGGGGAAAACATCCCAAGTTAGCACCTGCTCGGTGCGATAAGCATGCAGAGACACCGGCAAGTCAGATTTGGTTCGCAGGCTGAGTTTTTCCGAGCTTTTTTCCCGTTGCTTGTGTGTGTGTGTGAATATACGTATCACACCCAAGAGTGAACAGCGCTGAGCAGGTGCTAGGATTGTTTATGGAAGGTGTTAGTTTTTATTCCCCTCGACTGCACCTTTACAGCACAACTGGCAAATGTGGGCTCGCATTTACGACTATGATGGCCTATTTTCGTTGCCGATGTTAAATTGAAAGCAGTTGTGTGTCAATGATTTGTCGGTTAACATGACTGCGGTCCGAAGGAAAATTAAAAAAACGGTATGAATTGCAACTCGCAGCTGATTGCTGGAAGAAAAAAATTAAAAGCTGAGTTTTCGACAATCATTTTTTATACTATAACTACTTTTGAACATCTGATTATTTCTACCTCGTCCATAATGTAGAATTTGTGAGGTACATATCAAACGTTTATGTTAAAAATATTAAAAAAAAGATCCCATTAATGATTTGCTCAAATAAATGATCTCAAAAAACCACCAATCATTGCAATGTAAACATGCTTGTTTATTATGTTGAATATGATGGTTTTTATACCGTTTTGAAGACATTTTTCTCAGTGTTGCGAAAAGAAAAAAGAAAAGACTGATAACTTATACAATTACTTAAAAGGGTTGTTAAAATGAGACACACAAAAAATACTCGCAACAATCGTACACAAAACAAAAATATTATATTTTTATCTAAATTTACCCACCGTTTTAAGACCAAGATCAGCAAAGTGGAGCATTTGTTGTAAAATTATATCTCAATATTTTGTACACAACTTTTGAGACTCAATTTCACTGTCTTTTGTGTCTTTTGTACCATAAAATTTTCACTCAACTCTTCACTTTCGTACTCTTAATAACTACAACGAGAGCGCTCCTGGATCATTATAAGCACATTACTACCACCGTGAATGAACCGACGACCATGCGATGGCAAAATTTAAACTCTATTTCTTACACATAAGCTCACACGTCGAGCTCGAGCAGCACATTACCATTTTCAAGTGTCGGGCCGCGTAATAAGGAACTCCCAAGATCGGAAAACTACAGCCCCAGCTTTCCCAACCCCCAAGAAACAACCGAGATACGAGCCAAACTTCTGCCGGTACTTGCTGCATTCCTTTGTTGTCTGCTGCCAAATGCAAATTCCACACTCGCGCGACCACCGATGTTCGAATGATAATGTGATGTCTGCCTCCTCCGAGCGCTGCAGGAAGCGTTCCAAACCGATTCCAAAGTGCCGGCAACCAGGAGTTACCATTATCATTCGGTGCGCCTCCTTACCACCCTTCGAGATAATGCACTTTTAGTTGGTGCCAGCCGGGATCGAGTTTAAGTATTTAGTCTGGCGGCTCGACTGCAGCTGGGGAAAGCTGGAGCTTTCCCAAACTAGAGGACGAGAAATAAAATGGAGGAAACCCTCATTTCCCACCGGGCCAATGTCTCGCCAACATAATGGAGTGAAGCCTGTGAGCGAAATGAAGATAAAATTCGCACGGCCGGACGGAGTTTGGTGGGTTTCGGGAGAGAGCCAAAAGCAACGATCGAATTATTGCATTTAACAGCGAATGAAAGCATTCTCGGCTGTGGCTGGTGCATTTCGTTTCCGCTCCGCTTGCACGCATTGTTTGCATTCGCGTGCACGAGAAAACTATGCACCAAACCAGTGCCCACTACCTTAAGGAAAGTTTAATTAAAAGGCACTGGGGCAGCAACTGACAGCGACTGAACGGTGCGACGGTGCTTTTCCTACCAAATCAACGTTCAACCCGTTGCATAAGTTTTAAATAATCTTTCGCACACTCCAACCCGACCATTATTCTTATCGCCCGAAAGTTTCGCTAGCTGCTGTTGCAATCTGTTGATTTTGTGCCCCATCAGCGGCAGAGCTGCTGGTGCACAAAGTTTTGCGTCCACAGTTCCCACCATCTACCGGCAATAGGTCAAACAAATTTGCACCGAACGGACACTTGGCTTGGCGCTATAAAATGCATCTCGTTGTTTCGCAAAACTGCAACACTGGCAGCCTTTAAGAGGAGCAGAAACGCAGCGAGCAAACGATCGAGTGACAGCTTCATCCGTTATTTAGCACATCAATGTCAGCATTAATATTGCAAAGTTTTCCACTCGCTACCCCCGAAAGGAGCTGGTTCTAGACTTTCCGAGCTTTTGCTTGCACTGCCCAGTACCGAGGCGCGATTTTGTGCAATTATTTGCGATACAATCTCACGTTTTTGCCACCGCCCTGTTGACACACGCCCAGCTTTGCCTTTTGCATTTTCGATGGCCATTTTCGGTGGCCATTTTTACGCTGCGTGCCGTTTTGTTGGAAATACACTCGAGCGATGTCCGGCGAGTTTTGAAACGTTTTCCCACTGGCAAACTAAAGCAAGTGGAAGCAGCATTTGACGCAATTGTTGGGCGTTTTTTCGCTCCGTTTCTCAGGAATCTTAAATGATAATGCAGAAATAGCGTTTCTGACAAGACTGGAGCGGTTTCCGCTCGAATTTGCACTCTCAAATTGTCCCCTATTCCTTGACAAACTGCCCTAGTTAACCGATTTAGATTACCTGCCTGAAATGTGGTTGACAGGAAATGGTTGCAAACTAGCATGTGTGGTGGTGTAACACACAAAGACTAACACTTGATGCTGAAGGATCCACTCCCGGGAAGCATGCGACCGAAATTTCATTCCAAGACGCGACTACCTGGTTCATATGTTCTGGTCTGGTCGGGAAAACCGCCACCAACGACGAAGGACACTCACTTGACGTGACCTCAAATGTTCCTTATTCCGGTGCCCCTATCAGGCCAAACCGTCCGGGATCATTAGCTTCATTTGTCAATGTCCTGAACTCTCACTCTCATTCACTCTCACTCACTCTTTCTCACTCGCCTCACCGTATATGGTTCTAATACGCCATCAGCAATGATCCCGGTCCAGGAAAACATAAAGGTCACACCACACACACGGTGTACCAACCTTCCGCCCGTTTCGTTGGCCGAAACCAGTTTCCGACAGCTATCGGTCATGCAGTGAATTAGTGTATCCTTCCAATGGCACTTCACTAATGTTTTTCAACACATGAGCTCCGGCTGCCTTCGCTTAACCCACGTGACACGACAGGTAGATGCCGAAAGTAAATTAAACTGAAAATTAAATTAATCTAAATTGACAGCCGGACACACTTCGAGCCAGTTTGCACAGTGAGCCGGAATTTCCCTGAAGGGATTTTCCCTCGGACCGCCTGGCTGGCACACGTTTTGGAAGCTGTCCAGAGTAAAGATGCGATTTTTCGCGTTTTACTTTCAGGAATGTTCGAGAAGCGATCGGTATGGAAAAGAAAAGATTCGGGGGTCACCTTTTGGGTAGAGACACCACACAGTTGGAGAGATTCCATTTAGAGTCAGGTGCAAACATTATTTGAATATTTCCGAAAATGGTCTACTTTAAAAAAAAATCAATAACTGAAAACATTAGTCTAGATAATTAGACATCCCAAAAGAATTAAGTAAAAAATTAATCGGCTCGAAAGCTGATCCAAAAACCATCAATTCAAGACTTAATTCTAATCTCAAGTCTGGCTTTCCATTCATCCATCCATAAAAAATATATTCAATTCCTGGATAGAGCTGAATTCTACAACGAACCGATTGCTTCATCAATCTAACGCGTCGATTCAAAAAAAACCAAAGATAATATATTTGATCAACGTGGTGGAAGTTATCCAAAGTTCTTAAATGAAAAATTTGATCAGATAGGAGTTCGATTCCAATGGAACAGAATTTATAACATTCTTATGATAAAGCTATCTAAATGGAGCATGAAACACGTGAACGTCACAAAAATAATTTTAAAAATATACCACAAGGTTGACATATTGTGATTATTAAAATGAGTTATCGTTCATAAAACAAATTTCTTCTTCTTCTTCTTCTTCTTATTGGCGTAACGACCGAAGTCATGCCTGCCGTTTTACCGGCTTTCTAGACTGATTTTTTACCACCTTAGCTGGTTAGTCACTCCTCGCTAGGGGGAGACGGTCCGAATGGGATCATGGTACCGGTCCTGTCATGTAAAGGACCGGCGCCGCTACCACTACACCACCGGGCCGCTCAAACAAATTTATGATGTTTATAAAACGAAGCGTTATGAGCAAAGAGCTAGATAGTGAAAGTAGCCCTCTAAAAGCCATAAAATAAGTCTAATCTCACTGAAATCTGTAGCCTCTCATGCACGACTCTTTTTCTAAACATCTGCCAAACATTCTGATGTATTGTTGAATATTATCTGGTGCTTTTTGCCCCCAAAAACAATTCAGTATTCAAAGCGTCATGCCCGTTCATGCCAGGCCATGATTTATGCAAACACGGTCCGCGTACCAAACACGGTCAAAGTTTCCAGTCAAATTTGCCTATCGAAGCGGCTTTGTTAAGTTTCATTCCGTCATCCGTCGTCCGTCAACGCCTCGTCACAATCTCTCCTCTCACCGGTTTCCCTCTTTTTTTCCCACAGGTGGTCGGTCGACGGAAACTTGGCCCCAAGCACGCAACCAGCTCGCAGTCCAGCCTCGAATCGACGCCGAGCAACGTCAAGAGCGAATCGAACGAATGGCCCGACCCGCCGGACATACCCATCTGCAGCACGGAGGACGAAGCGGCCTCCATATACTCCGATTCCGGTACGGCTTTCCCCGAACGCACGCATTAGCCCACCACTTCCTAACGACTTGCTTTGTTTCTTTCTTGCTCTCCATCGCTCCGAAAGACGACCTCATTCCACATATCCCGGATATTAGCGGGCGCGGCACGTACATCATACGCAAAGGCCGCCGGCAACGGCAACGGTTGCCCAGCGTGGATGCGGAAACGACCAACAACGGAGTCCCAGTTTGCGACGACCAACCGCTACCGGTGCTCGCCGACGATCACATCCTTCGCGGGCTGCCGAGTCCCGTCTTTCCGGCGTCGATGATCACGCCCAAGTCACGCCACAGCATCGATCTCGGGCTGTCGTCGTGCACCGGCAAACCCGGCGGCGTATCGCTTCTGAAGTCTTCACCCACGGTGCCGAACCAGAAGCTGCCGAGCTCCGTGCTTTCGCCAAGGTAAAGCCACACTGATTAAGTCAACAAAACGCGCACCGAAAGCCCGCGATTGCCAGCATTCCACCTTTCATCTTTTTTTTTTCACCGGTTCCCAATTTCATGATTAAAATGGCTGCTTTGGGGTGTTTACTAGCAATAAAGCCGCTAGTACAGGGTATATCGAAGAAATGTTCCGAATTTTTAACCATTTTTTAGTATTCTTGACAATTTTACTTATTATTCGTAGCAATACTTATTTTAAAAAAATATGCAAGAAATGCTCAAGTAAAATGAGATGAAAATATCTACGATTCCAAATATTCAAAATTCAAAATGTGTGTTTGTTTCAAAGTTTGTGTATTTATTGCATGTTCAAACCTTATTTTATTAACATCTTGTCCATACCTGTGTGCAAACCATTAAAAACAGAGTGCTTAAATCAGTACAAAATATTCCTTTAAAACGCTAAAGATCCTAAATTATTCCGTACATAGTCAGAACTTTAAGCATTTTACACGCTAAAAAATGTAAAATAAGTCTAAAACCTGGTAGAAACGATTTGACCATTTTTATGAAAGCGTTAAAAACTCAGAACAAGCCTTAAAAAAACGTCAATACACCCTGCGTTGTCTTCATCCACACCATCCACAAAAAAGTAGGCGACAACGAAGCTTCAAAAGAACACAAAAGCTCAACTAGCAGCACCTAGTTGGGATGAATTCGGTAGCTGTGTTGTTTTTACCTCCGCTACTTGTTTACTTCCACTCCGGCAAGCACACACTGCAAAGCGCTGTGCGGCATCGTTTCACAAAATAAGAGGGCAGCATCGTTTTGGTGCGAAGCTGGCTGAAAAGGTTTCGCTCGTGAAAAGAAAGCGCTCCTTCGTCCGTTAATAACGTTTGCTGGGCATGTATTTTTTTTCCTTTTTGTTTTTGTTTCGGTGCAATCTTGCTGATGAGATGAGCTAGTTGTTTCCTCTTCCGGAAGGACAAACATAACCTTAATCAGAGAGAGCGAGCTACTGCAGCCCGTCCGCGTTGTGGGCTTTTCTCGCCCGCCAACCTTCCACCCCGCACTGACCGTCACCGTTTGCGTTTACTTTCAGGTCACGATTATCATTAGACTTAAGTTCACCTACTACCTCAGAGCTTTCAACTAATGTTATAAAGATCACCACACCGACTGGTAGCTATCCTTCGCCGGTAACGACCCATCACCATCACGTCTCTTCGCCGCTTGGACAGGGACCGGGATTACCGATGCACCACAGCAACACCACCACCACCACCACCACCACCACCGTCACGCCCCTGAACGGCCACATCAACAACGGCACCGGCAGTGGCAGCAATAGCCTGAGCAAGTCCGTCAAATCGACCAGCAACGGCACCAGCATTGTCAACGTCGGCCCGGTCGGCCCTTCGGGCGCCAATCAACCGCAATCAGCCGGTGCTGCACCGCAACCGGTCGTGTCCGCCCGGTACACCGAGTTCAAAACCTACAGCTCCACGTTCGATGCGCTGCAGGCACTCGATACCTCGTCCGGTGGTGCGAACGGTGGAAATGGTGGTAATGGTGGATCCGGCGCAGGAAGCTCTGCCGGTGGTGGTACTGGCCATCTGAATGGCTGCGGTCCGGGCGTATCCAGTGCCGGTGGTACGGACAATCCGTTGCTGCGGGTTTCCTCACTACCCACCATTACGCCACCGTTAACATCCTCCGCAACAGGTAAGATCATCGCACAGAACTTACAGCGTCTCAAATGTGAACTGGGACACTCTTTGTTTATATCTCGACATTATGTTTGAGTGCTTCAGCAAGAATTAATACTATAATTTGAACAAAGTTTGATAAAATAGAGAAAATGCTTGTGTTAGTTCCGCTAGCCGACCACAGAGGGCGCCACATAACTAAAGGTTTTTTCGTTGTATTATGTCTTACGATTATGATGAAGCATTTTATCGATAGTTTTCTAGAATTTATTCCAATTTTGTAGACCAAACCCAAGCGCTGGTGGAAATGTATGTTCTAAAATATTGATTTCTGCCTCAAAACTATTTAAAATATATTATTGAGTAATATTAATTTATAGCTTCACGAATCCGAGGTATGTGCAACAGTTTCTGAACGTTTGGAAATAAATTCACTAACAATAAATTCCAACCTTTAGATTTTTGACTGTCCCTCTTCGAGCTTGAGGTAGAGCATATGTGTTTTGGAGCCAAATAAATTGCTTACGAGATTAAGCAGGAAGGATAGCATTCATTCGCCGAGCAAACCAACCGCAGTAGGGTCCTGCACGCTCACTCTTGCCGGCTTCCATGCTAATTGGACTTGGCTTGAATGTCCTCGGATTCGCAGCGATTTTTGCTGCCCCACACCGCTTCTTAAGAAGCTTACGCGACGCACCGTCGTCATCAGTTAATTAGAAGCACCAAGAATGCGAAATTTTGCTACATCCGTCTACCCGCCGCTTGCCGCTAGCGAACTTCTTTACAAAGAAAATGAATGTCCGCCTTGCTCCTCGAACGCCCGGAGTAGAAAGCTCCACTTGGGTAGCTAATTCTTCCCTCCCTAACCGAAATGACAAAAAAAGGTTCAAATTAGAAAAGTGGTTCCACCCGTTTGGACTGACCCAGGTAGGAAGCTTTCTGTCTAGCGCCTGCAGCGGGTTTGATTAGACCAGTCGTCGGGGACGTTTTTCATTCCGGCCGTGCAGGCATTCAAAACAACAAAAGTTCATCCCCATCCCAACATGGCCGGTGGAATGTTGGAGAAGGATTGGATGCCATTAGAGCGGACGAACGAGGGTCCATTCTTTGGCAGTTATATTCTTTCAGGCCCGTCTTCACTCCCCAGTAGGTCAGTCAACGTCATCGTATCACCTGAAAAGGAGTGTTTTTTTCAAAGAAGAATGAAAATGATTGCAAAAAAGTGTACGGTAACAAATATACCCTTATCATATCGACCCAGTGCAAGGAAATGTGGAAATTTTTACTCATTCCACTAATGGTTTTCTTGTAGGTTCGTCACCAAGGCAGATAGTTTACGGGAGTTATGAATTATTAAAGATGAGATGAAATAAAAACGGATCATCCGTTTTTAGTCCTTCTAATAAAGCTATTACACTGGTTTAAAAAATATTCAAACTCATCTAGAACACCTCTTAAATCGCCCTACGATAAGTTTTGAAACGATAACTTTCACGCAACGTAAAAGCCTGCACGCAACACGCTAGCATGTACTGATTTCTTGCATTCGATTTACTTCATCCACAGCTGAAGGTTTAGCGACACCGCGACGGGAACTAGCGCCACCGATCGAAGAGGACGAGGAAGCGGACAGTGACACACAGCGAGGGGCCCCGCTGCGCAAGATAGAAGATAACATTAGTGCTTTATTACGTGGTGATATATCCGTTGCTAGAGTAGCCGGTATGGTTCGCGCCTCCCAAACACAAGACCGTCACCGTTCTAATCGTAACCATTTTGCCCTGTTTGCAGACATACCTCCAGCGAGACGTCCACTAGGTTTTCGTCTAGGTGTTCATAAATCAGAAAGTGCCAAAGAAATGCTGCTCTCGCAGGCAGGCCTCGGACCGCTGCCCCCATCGCCACCATCATCCAGCCCGGAACCGGTGAGTTATCGGCGTGTGCGTGCAGCGTTTGGAAGGAACGGCTGCTAATCCGTATGGGTGTGTTGTTAAAACCGTTCCGTATTTCCAGCAGGACAGTGACGAGTTTCCCCCATTGCCTCCATCGCCAACGGAAGAGCCAGAGGTCATCCATCAGATGCACGGCATTCGCATCAGCTCGCGAAACCGTGGTAGTAATGGCGCACCGAATGGTGCCAGCAAGCACGAGCAGCTAATACACGGCTACCGAGAGGAGCACCCACCTGCGATTCCACCGCACCGTGGCCCGTCGATAAATACGCTTAAAACAAGGTAATTTTCGGAGTCGGTACGATGTTGTAAGAAGGATGATCTGTTGAAAAAGTAGGACAGTGAGCTGGAGATATAGATATAGATATAGATGGAGCTCCATTATCCAGGTACTGGAGAACAAGTGGACTACGTCTTTCCGAGTAGTTTAAAAAGGTGTAACCAGGCTCCTAATAGACCTAGTCCTAATAGTTGAAGGATTCCTAATAGAGGAAGAAATAAGCTCTAAACATAAAACATGGAGTCTTAAACCGCTTTGAAACTAACTTCCATCCCCTCGTTCGCAGGTCGATGGATGCCGGGTTCAGCAAATCATACCGCAATGGTTCGTTCGGTTCGTCGACGTCCCCGCACGCCCCCGGTACACTTCCTCCCGATTTGCCCGGTTGCAACTCGCGACGAAGAGTCATCACCGGTGGCTACCAGAAGCGTACCGCCCAAAGCCCGCGCGAGGAAAGATCGCTGCAGACGTCCTGTAGCCTACCGGAGACACCCATCTTTGCCCGAGGGTAGGCATCGAACCAACCCCCATCGAACCCTGGTAGGGGGATTCGGATCGTGAGCGAATTAATATCCTCAATCTCCTCCCTCTGCAGCTGTGACATACCACGAACACCACATCGACGCGCACCGGAAGTTCCACCGCACGGTAGCGGAAGCCGCACGGCACCCAGAACCAACTCCAACACCAGCAGCCTCGGCTCGTCCGTCGTCGGTATCAGTACGTATCGCTACCGTCTCCTCGTAACTCCCCTCTCTTAAGATGTCACTAACACACGCTCTGCTGCACATCTCCAAACAACAAACACATCCCTTGGGTGATGGGCACCGGCCGTGCAAAAAAAAAACCCGAACCTGTCCACTAATCCCATTCACCGTATCGTAACCGCCTCTCTTGTCTTGTTTTGTTCCGTTTCTCTTCCCGTTTCTTGTGCAATGCTCGGCGACGCCATGCAGGTGCCTCGACCACGATCGGCAGTCGGCAGCGCAGCATCAGCCAGGCGCTCGCCAACGGGGAGATGCTCCGGCTGGCGGGCGGTCCCGCCCGCGGCTGGTATCCGAAGCAGCGCCATCCGCGACCGGCGTCAACCGAGAACCTGGACCGGCTGCATCCGCAGGGATCGCTGCGCGCCTGGGAGGCCGCGGGTACGGGTAGCCGCAAACCGCTCACCCTACCACCAAATCTCACACCCAAATTTTTCAACAAGTCACCGCGTGAGGCACTGCGCCGGGTTACTAGTTTGCTCATACGCAAAGGTACGGTAGGGCGATTGATTCCACACCCATTCGTAAAGAGGGCCGTTCCGTTTTGTTCCGTTCGTTCGAAGTAGTATGCGCACCGTGCGCTGCGGGCTCGATCGTTTATGCGCGAATCGTTCTTCGAAACGCGAACCCCTTCCGTCTACCTGTCTCTAACTCTAACCTTTGTTTTAACATTCCCGTTCTAAACTTTCGCTTTTTTTGGATTTCTTTCGCTCCCTTAAAGCTTTTATGTGTGTGACATAAACGTTATAACTTTTGGTTAAATTAAAACTTTTCTTGCTTTCCTTAATTTAAATTAAATTGATAACTAAAAAACTAAACTTTGGTAACCGGTAACAATCTCGTAAAACGTTCATTTCAAATAGCTTGAACACGTTTCACACAACATTGCTCGCAAGCCGCGATACAAGTCGCCGGGCGAAATCGTGAGGCGAAAATCGCTGTCAAATAATAATGAAGCAACCACGTGCTTCTGTTTATCTCACACTCGTTTTATCGGCCCGGTGACAGGCGGGTGAACTTTTTCCCCGCAAGCCCAAACGCATTTCCATTTGTCTGCGATTTTGATAATGAAATAGCAAATATCAAATGAAATTGATTCGACTGTTCGAAACAGGTTTTATCGTTTGATTTGAACTTCTCTCGATTGAATTTTTTGTTGTCTCAATAATTTTTCATAGTGAGGGGCGTGAAAGATGAATGAGCACGAGAGGAAAAGTAACAGTGAGAGAGATAGAAGCTGCGAGTTTTTATGTCGCGATTCTAACTCGTCCTTTTTTGTGCAGGTTTCAACTGTTCGCAGTATTTTTCCGATATGGATTAATTTTTGTCATTTTCCTTATTTGGTTTTATAATTTTCCTTCAACAATCTACTATCCTTTAATTAATATTCAATATTCTTACGTTTCCCAAACATCGTTTTCCTTTTCAAATACCGTCGGTTCGTGTCACAATATAAGCGAAACGCGCAAAAATTTCTCTTTCGAAAACATTCAATTGAACCACAAAATCGTTCAAAATTCAAAATTCGTACCAAATTGCCCAGTTGCCCTAAACGCGGATAAAATCGTCCTAGCCGTAGGAGAGGAAACACAAGCGACTTGTTAAAAATGATCACCGCCGCACATACTGTAGCACCCCACCACCCCCCTGTTCCAATCCGTGCCACCCCTTTCCCTCATAATCTGCACGTTAAATAACCCACCAATAACTCACCGATCATTGCATTCTCATTGTTCTATCACCTATATTTTTCATTTTATTTATCGTACATTTGTGTGAGTGTGTGTACCTGTTTGTCTATAATCGGATATGACACGCTGCGGCGTAATCTTAACAGCTTCAAATTAGTGTTACACTTTGCCAGCGCTAGCCACACTAATTAGCCAACTTAAAAATCAACACACGAAACGACGTTGGGTGCCTTCTTTTTCCTTCGAATTGTGGTTTTTGCGAACAACACAAACACCCACACCCACACACTGAGCATGGGAGTTTTCGGTCGAGAGCAATGTGTGTGAAGAGTCCGATCAACCCTGATCGCATCTTGAAGGGAAGCCGGAGCGTGAAGCGGAAAGTGAAGATTCGCGAGCCTAATTCAATCAAGTTCTTGCTGTGTTCTAATCATTCGTCCGCGTGTGCGCGCTTCAGTTGACGCGCTAGGGCTATTAAACGTCTGCCTCGAAGTGTGTTTAGAACGGTTTCATCTACTTCATTTCTTCCCCCAGCCCATTTCGACATGTCCTGCATTCGTTATCTTTCGCTCTATCGATAAATTACGGAGCACCAGCTCCATCAGCCAACGTCACTCGTCAAAGTGCAGCTGGATTTCGATCCGTCCGATAACGTGTCGACGATATCCACTTTATCCACCCAAATTTTGCTGACTGTTATCAAATCCGCAGCATGCCCCGTGCGCGCGAATGGCGTCCGTGATGGTACGTGAAAAAAAAAAATAAAACAAAAACCAACCGATGTTTATTATTCCGCCGGCATCGGGCTATCGGAAATCGGAACGGGCCACGCTTCGTCGCTCAATTTTCTATCGTCTCGCTTGCGCCGCGTTCGCTGCCGGAACGGAAAGCATTGCCGGCTCGGTATGGCAACGTCCAGCGGAAGTTGGCGCCGTTGGGGCCTTTACACGCGGCCACACATGCAAGCAGCCCGTGTGCATCGGAGAATATTTTAACGCTGGACGTGGAATGGAAGTTTGGCTTGCAGTTACCATTTGCTTCTGGTTGCAGCATGACGTCACCGCCATGCCGAAGATCTCGCTCGCCCTGTGGACGTGACCTCGATTCTTCGCAGATGAAAGTCAACTCTCGCCTTCCCCCCTCTCCCCCCAGGTCCCCCCCAGTCATCAGCGATCATTTCACTTCGTTACTTTGATAAAATCGTTCTCCCTCCTCTCGGCGAGATTTTGTTTGCTTCACGCAAATTCGAACCATCCAGCGCCGGCCGCGGGTGTGCCTGCAATAAACAAACCGTTTCCGCGCCGGCCATGGTTTCGGTGCCGGGATTCGCGTTATTTACTCACTTTCCACCATGTTTTTTTCGGCGACGACCGCGCGCAGATGTTCACCACCGGGTACGCGCGATGATGCGATCCGGGACGTTCAGTCCCGAGCGTTTCGCGTTGCTTATCGCTTGATGGAACGCACTGTGAGACGTTGAGTTGAAGCTGAAAAATGTGGTTCACATTTCGCTCAAGCAAATGCGCTGCAACTATTGGGTTTACCAGCATGTTGAGGAAGACTTTTTAATCCCATATTTCAAAGGTCATTTGAAATAGTAGATGCTCAAAAACCAGTCAGCAATATTGGATTGATGTTTGTGCCGCTTTCAGGAAGAATTAATGACAAATCTGGTAACTGAATTTTCGTCTCAAACATTCAAAATTGAAGTGTTTTCATAGTTAAGGTTCTCTGTAGACGAAAGGAATGTAAAAGGTCCCATGAACTAAGAACCGACACATTATTCCAGGCAATTGACTTCTTAATTTATGATTTTTTTTAAAACTATTTCATCTAATGCAACATTTTCAACTTTTCTCAACAAAGCTTATTCCTTGTTAAACGCTACCAATTTACTTTTCAACCCAACGTGCTTCCACTATTTCGATATTTACCTTTCCTGCGTTGACAAATCGCACAAGCGGATTCCAAATCCAGCGTTATCCATCATTCTGGTCGGGAAATGGTGTGAAAAAAGTGCGACAAAAAAAAAGAGAGCAAACATTGCGCTCGTGCAATCGAAATCTCCACATCAAATCGCACGACATAATCGGGGCGATATTTATTTTTTAATAAAATCGTGAGCCACTGGTAAAAATCGTGCTTTCCATCCCGCCGGCATGGGTGAGGTAATCGGGGCAGGCCATGGGAATTTGCATCCAGTGAGTGTAGTAATATTGCTGTGCTGTGCTGGGAATATTAAACAATGACACACAAATTTTCACAAGTTAGAAAAAAATATTGTCATCCATGCAAATCCCAGCAGCAAGGTACAACGCAACGAAATTAAATATTTTAACCACTTTAAAGTTCCACCAAGCGTCTAAATGCGGATAAAATTCCCGCTGGTTGCTTGAACCGTATTGTTCCAGTGCTCGGCAACGGGGTAGATGCCAAACCAAAAAGAAAAATCAAATTTATTCGAAATTTTTGGCAAATTTTTATATGAAGATTTAACCGTATTTATGTGATTAGTATATTCACGAAGATGTTTGGTCGTATGAAAATTGACGTAAACAATTAATTTACACCAAACGATGAATCTTCCTTTTCGCCTGTTTTATTCAAAGAGTCCGTATAATTCCGTTTCAAAATTCAAATTATATACTTTTATCATGCGGAACTTTTAATTTAAAAGAATGAATCATAAAATTTCCCTCATAAAACACTGCGTATTTTCCACCCAAATGCCGCAGCTTGCCGAACACTGAACAACACAAACGGTACAGTGATGCCTTTTACAAAAAGTGATCCCTTTCCGCACGGGCAAAATTCCTGATCCGCATCGTTTTTAATGGCGCACGGCACGCAAATCGGCAGCCCCGGGAGGGAAGAAACCGGAGTGGGTTGCAGCGAGGGCGCATACTTTATCGTGCAAATGGTGTTAACGAAATTCAAATGTCCGGAAATTCTTTTCCACCTAAAATTCGGGCCATCAGTGCCGGTGGGAAGGGGGGGGGGGGGGGGGGGGGGGAGGTGTGGTTTAGAAGCCAACGCCCAGCGAGATGAAGCGAGGGGAGGGATGAAAATGAGGGTTTGCATTTGCGAACGGTAATGGGTGACAATGTAACCTGAAGCACTGGAAAGAACTGGAATCGCAAATGGTGCTCGGGCAGAAATCGGGCGAATAGCTTTCCCGTTCTAATAGCTTAATCCCACGGTTACCGGGAGGGTGGGATCTGGATACTAATGTCCTACTTTTAAGCGTGAAAACACCCGCACACGGGAAACAATGGCAACACATTCACGGGGTGTCCTTAGCCCGGGGACGAAATAGCTTCAGTACACGCAAACTCCCGCGTTGTAATCTTCCGCCAATTGATACCGATTGGGAAGCTTAGCGGAGCATTTCTTGTAGTAAATCTGCTCCCCTTTCCCTTTCTCTCTCTCTCTCGCTCTCCCACTACTTCCACCCGAGGATTATGTCGAGCACGGTTAACCGATTGCGGAAGTCCTTTTTCGGAAGGGCGGGAACGAGCTTGATTCCATTAATTTCCATTTATCAATGTGGTCCATCCGGTGCGCGAATCAAAGCAAGCGCGTTAACCTCAACCCCATAACCACCACAGGAGCCCGAGGTACAGTCATCGCCATTGGCAACGCTTTCCTTTCCGTCGGGCGGGCATGTGAGTGTGTGTGTGTGTTTGCAGCGGAAACAAAGAAACTCCCGCCGGCGCACCGGGCGGCGAAAAACTCATCCTTTCGGGGTTTGTTACACGAACAAAAAAAAAACGCCACATGTATGCGTGTATGTGTACGCGTTTCTCCTTGTTGCTACCAGCACCCCTTGGGTGGAAGGTTTTTTTTTATACGCCAGAAATATCACCCAAAACGCAATCTGCGGCACACACGCGCTGAAGAAAATCAAAGCGATCCGCGCCACCGGATGCGGAGTGATACGAAACCGTGTTATGGCATTATACGGCAGTGGAGCCGTCGTCAGTAAACGACCACCCACCCATCCCCACCGAACCGGAAAAAGGAACCGGCACGCCCGCCTCCGGCTTTGCTGGTGTGAGTGAACGCTGACTGGATGGAAAGGATATCGATTTTCACTTCGCCAGCGAAACCAGAAACAGCCACCCTATTCCGCGTCCTTTTCCAACGTCTACTACGATGCACGTATTGGTGAGAGAGCGTAACCCACCCAGCTTGCCTCGCTGTGTGCGTGTGTGTTTTATTTGCCGGATCAATTTAATCCTCTCTCGCTCACCAATACACGCACGCACACGCAACGCCGCGACCGTGTACACGTGCTACAGGCGACTGTTTGTTTGTTTGTGCCGAGGCCTGTTGTTTATTTGCTGTATCCTTTTCAGGACTGCTTTTTTTCTCTCCTCCTTCTTCTTCTTCTTCTGCTTTTCTTTTGTCTGGTTGACAAACGCGATCGAAACCCTACGGTTTGGTTCGCCTCGACAGCAACAGGATTACGGTCCCGGGTGGATGGGGAGGTCGCAGCAATCGCCTTTCCCTTTGGATGGCTAAATTGCGGTTATATTTCATCTGCGGCTCCTTTCTCCCACCACCGGCGAGGACCAACGTGCCTCCTATCCGGTCTTCTCACAAATGTGTATGTGTGAAGTTGCTGTCAGCAGCCGCATTGAAGGGATGTTACGGGGAAGGAAATAAAACACGCCAGTACAGCACATTCCTCGTTCGGTCCTCGTTCGCTCTGGAGATGGTTTCTTGCGAGATATACCACCACCCACCGCCGCAAACATATTTCGCAACGACCGGCGAGTGCGCGCGCACCGAAACATGGAACCCCATTCCCGGTTTCCGGTCGGTGTCTCGTCGTCCCGTTTGCCATCTTGCGCCCGAGCACGGATTTCCTCCGTTTTTTTTCTCACGCGTGAGATGACTCGAAACCGGGTTCACTCACTCGCATACTCATCGAGGCTCACGTAAGGGTTTCATTCCCGCTCGCTGCGCCCCGACACTGTTGCGTCCTCATCAGACATTCTTATCCATAAAATATCCTTCCGTCCGTCGGCCTCGTCGTCGTCGTCGTTGGGGTTCCCGACTTTGTGTTTGTTTTTTTATTATTATTTTGTTGCTCCTCCCGTGCAACAGGATCATTGAACGAAACGTACCCGCGCGTGTGTATGCGTGTTCACGTTCGTCCGTACCGAATAGTATCCAGCCAATTACGGGCTGTGGAGCAGGTTTGGCATGTGACTCCTCCGGCGAGACATACAAGATAATGAAAATTCTTGTCCATTTGAAGAAATTGCTATCTATTTTTGTGCATTTGTTTCCCCCCCCCCCCCCTGCTTACTTTGCTGCGTTGCGTTGGTTACCGGGCAGCACTTTCACCACCTTCCATCCGGGCAACCAGCGGCTTTACGATACATTTCGATTAACTTGATAACTTTTCGTCCACCAAACGCTCGGTCGACCTTCCTCATTTTCTTCCCGCGGACGAGGCCGTGGGACGACGCCTTTTGGCAAGCAGTTCAATTCCTAGCCCACAACACGCCACCCGAACGAAGGGGACGAAAAAGTTGTTGAAGAAGTTTTGTTGGGTCTTGTGAATAAATTCACCCGGCAACCTTAATGCGCTTGATGAGATTGTTTACGGTTGTATTTTTTTTTCAATTCCCTCTCCCACCCCAATGTAGCCACTGTTTCGTCGGTCGACCAAACGATGGAAAGGCAGATCAATTTAGAAGTTTGTTTTACTGTCAGCATCGTTTATTATTCATTCGCCAAAACGCGCGGTGAACGAGAGCACGAGCGAGAGAAAGATTCCAGGGATACACCTCGGATTCTGGGCAAAGTGTGTAGCCATTTTTCATCGCTGACACAATTTCCAGCGGTGTGCGCTTTATTGGAGAACCCTCAGTGCCTCTCGTTAAGTATTTCCCTCGGAAAAATTGTTGCCCTTTTTCGAGCTTAGAAACCGCTCAGCCTCATAATGCAAACCTACGTGTGCCTACTTCCCATCCTTCCCCACATTCTGGCTGAAATTGTCGAACCATTTATGTTGCGGTAAAACTTCGAAATGTGTAGGAAAAGATGCCAATTTTGGCAACACTGTTGCCACGCCTCGCACGCATCGCAGTAGGCACCGCGTGCCACACCATAAAACCATGAGCTATTATGGGTTTGCAAACAGTGGCTTAAGCGTTTAACCGCACGCCGAAAAATGGAACGATTTTTCGGTGTTTTAAGGATATTTTTTGCTGCGAAATGCTTTTAATAGCTCACTTACAGCAATGTAAATACATAAACATACAATTTTCATGAAAAATCGGGTTTCAATCGGTTCGAAAAATCAGTTTTCAATTTTAGTAGCTCCTTTAATCTTTATGTTTTTTTTTAATTTTGAATTTCTTTTAATTTCAATTTTTTGTTTTCTTAGTAAATGCAGGCAAAAAACTCACTTTACTTTTCTTTAAAATAACTTTTTTCAATCTTGTCATTTTGAAATATAATTTTTTGTTAATTTTTTTTATAGTAGCGTCCATATATTACCTTACATTATAAGGATACGCTGAAATATTATTTTCACAAAATCATTTTCGGTGAAAGATTTTTTTTAAATTTAGTTTATTATTGAATGATACTGGATACTTG
The DNA here is from genome assembly GCA_000473445.2 of Anopheles farauti. Classification (NCBI taxonomy): domain Eukaryota; kingdom Metazoa; phylum Arthropoda; class Insecta; order Diptera; family Culicidae; genus Anopheles; species Anopheles farauti. The sequence continues at coordinate 266,404 of KI915058.1, read as the reverse complement.
ATGCTCCTTTAGTGTTTTTCTCAAAGAATAAGCAATCCTAAAGCTATAAATACACTATCTTCTTGACGGTTAAAAACCATTTCTCGTATAATTTTCTTCAGTACGGTTGGAACAAGAAAATTTTCGCTTAAAAGAACTATCGAAACTCTCCGACTTATCTATTCATGGCGAATTATTCACCAAGGTGTCCGATTTCGTTGCTATCCCACTGTACCAAACGAGCTACCCCACATCACGGCACGGTTTTGTGCGTGAAATTCTCGGTCACGGAAGCGACCTTCTGCCGGGGTCCAATTGCTTCAAAACCCTCATCGACAACAGCAACAACAACACATAGAGAAAAAAAACCCTCCATCAAATGAGGCCACCGCCAGTAAAACCGACTCACTTTTGTGGTGATAGCACGTCGCTTATCAAGCCATCCCCAGTGCAGCCGAATTCTGGCCAACCGGGGACTGCATCTGCAGTTTGCGCGGGGGAGAGAAAGAAAGAAAGAGCAGAAAAAAAGCTCCGACCGATAAGAGGCTGACGGTTACGCCTGAATGGTGGGGTGTGAGGGGCGAAAGGGAGGGCTTGGGGAAAAAATTAGCATCCATTTCGGGGGGGCCCACGCAAACACACACACACCATCGCACTCAAAACAAATGCTCCGGGTGAGCTCACACGCCCAGCCAAGCGGTGATTGACAGGGTTCGGTTTGGGTTGGGCTCTTTGATTTGGGCCCCTTCCGCCGTTGATAAGCGCGGTCTGACCAACAAGGGCAACAAGTGCACGCTACATATTTTCAACTGGTTTGTTTTTATTTCCGTCTGGCCTATCCCATCGAGCTGGTTTATCAGTGTGGAATGCAGTATCAATGCAGAGCAGCGAATGCTCTTTCCGTGCATATAAACAAACAAACAAAAAAACGCTTCTTCCCTTTTCGTGTTTAATGCAACTGCACCGTTTTTGTTTCCTTTTTCGTTCCTCTGGACACTGATGGACGCTCATTACAAAGTACGGAAATTGGACTCGATCCTGCTTCCGGAAATCGCTTCCTTCTCACTAATCATCATCATCATCATCCCCCGTAGCGCAATCATCTCGTCCGTCACTCTGTCGCTCACCAGTAACGCTTCACTCTGTGCTCTTCGCATATGCATCCTGATTTTTTGTGTTCATCCTTTCACCGTCTCTCTCTCTCTCTCCCCATTCCCCTCGGAAAATTCGCTCGCCTCCGGCAATTCACAGGCAATTCCGGAACGAAGGAAAAGGAACCGAAAAAGGACAAGGAGCAACACCATCACCATCATTCGCAGAATCCGCAACACTACCACTATCAGCAACAGCAGCAACAACATCACCGTGATTCGTCATCCGTCTTCCTGCAGCGTTCACCCGGTTCCGATGGTAAGTAACATCCATTTCGGTGATTAGTTTTTCCCTGATTTTTTGGTGATTCAAAGTGTTCGTTTTAAGGTAAAGTCGTGTATTCTTTCGCCTTTCCATCCCTGAACGTATGTTCTAAACATCCAATCCACTCGCTACGATCACATTGTTGGGTGACTCAAAATGAAAACCATGCCTCTTATCTTGCCACCAGATTACCTCACATAAAGTGTTCGACCGAAATAGAACGTGATTTAACACACTTAACACCAGCTGTTTCGATTTGAAACCGTCCTGCATTTGCCTCATCGAAACAAAGAGATTCAACTTGCTGGAAGGGAAACATTTGATGTCTTTTATTGGGCGATATTATTGACCCAATTGCAGAAGGAGTTATTTTCATCGTCAGTTATCAGTATCGTTGGGTAACGGCAAGAATCATAAAAGCGTTCTTTAAACATTTATTTCCTATTCAAGTCGACTGCTTTAAGAAAGCCTTTACGATGTATTTATTAACCAATGGCTAACTATTTTTATTTAAATTGTATGTTTACTCTTAAAAGTTTTCCGATAAAATCCCAGGAAAACGAAGAATACAATGAGTAAAATTAGTTTCTCTATTCGTCAACAGATGGCGTCATGGAATAAAACAGAACTACTTTGATCGATTTTGTCAGTATCTGTCAAGCTTTCTAGAACAAAATTATTGCTCTATTGAGTTTAATAATTTTTTTGCTCAATTAAATCTGATTTCTTCAGTTCTGTAGCTCAGACTGAATATTGTTTGCAAAACGCCTCGCTCATTTTTCTAAAAAATATATCCATTTGATAATAACTAAAAGCAATATTTGATAAAAATTAGATGGTTGTAGAAGGTAGAAGTACTAATAACGTACAAACCAAAAATAACAAGCAATAATAACGACCAAATATTCTACTTATGCTACTTATTTCTCTTCTAGAAATTACAGAGTCTATAAGGACAGCTTATTTTTCAATCATTACTCTAGACAAATTAAAGTCTATTTCTTGAAAAATCATGGCAGCGATCATAAGAAAGATGTGTACACTTCAGCATTTTCCAACCAATCCGGTTCGAAGGACCAACATTAAGAACACATCCACGTCATTTCACTTTACTCAGTGGGTCCTTCGCGAAGAACTTTGGTGAAAAGCAAACATATCTCCCAGAATAGCTATCTCCACCGTTCCTAGGGCAATATATTTCAATTTCCTCTCGCGAAAAGCTACCTCCAGCGAACGCGTCTTCGCCGTCAGCTCGGGTGCGACAAACTATCAAACTCATCAACCGGAAACGTTTGCGCGATACAATTTCACCAAAAAAAAAAAAGCCCCGAAACCTCTCTCACAATCGTTCACCATCGTGCAAACGCCGCAAACGCACCGTATCTTATCGAACAAAAATCTTGGGCCCAGTGGCTGCGATGGAGCATGGCCAAGGGGAGGGAGGACACGTTCGATTAGTTTGCAGCACACGTACGTGTGTGTGTGTGTGTGTTGTCCCGCTGCCGGGTGATTCACGGGCATAAGAGTTCATTTTCGGTTCTCCGATACGCGGTTCGCCCGATGGCAGCTGGCCGTCCGTGGCATGGGTCGGAACTTGACGGAGAGGAGGGCGTGCGATAACGGGCTGGAACGGAACGACGGAACCGCGCTTATCACAGCGTTGGCGCATATGATTTTCCCGCACGCCCGGAAGCTTATCGAACATCGAAGCAAACGGTCTGCACCGGCTTCTTCCAGCTTCTTTGGAAGTGCTGGCTTTATGTTTTCCGTGGTTCGCTTTAAGATACCCCACTGTCGCTGATAAAGGTAGGCAAGGGGAACAAGCACAGAACACTTGTTTTTCCTTCGCTAGGCGGGAGATTGAGGGCGTTAAATTAAATTTGCAGTAGCTGACAGCCCGTGTCGGCTGACCCTTCCGCCGGAACGATTTCTCTCAGATCCGATGCGGATACGCCAGTCGGACAAACCGCCTTTCCATCAGTGTCAGTGTCGGAAACGGCATGGGGATGTGCACTTTTTTTCCATCAAAACTTTGCTTACGCTTAGGTGTTGGAAAGAAAAACAGCGAAACTGACAGCTTCAGCTATTATGATGATTCATTTTAAGCTCTCCCGGTCCACAAAACCGGCAGCAACATGCAAAACGAGCCCGGTCGGTTCCCTCCCGGTCCACAAGAAACCATCAACAAGACGATGAACTGATGGGGATGCATCTCCCGGCTTCACCTACACCAAGCGCTTAGTCATCGTCCTTTGCATCGGCTGTCTCGTCCTCGTCCTGCCATCTGTGTGTGTGTGTGAGTGAGTGCCAACCTCGCTCGATGCACCGCTCCCTTGTGTGCGTGTGTGTGTGTGTGTGGGTGTGTGGAAGTCTGCTCACTTTCGCAAAACAAAAAACCCCAACCCCTGGGCTGGGTTATGTGTTCAGTGGCATCGGTGGTGGCTTATGTGGCCAGCCAAGCGCGTGTTCACCGAAAACCCGGCATGGCTTTTACCGGCCGGCAAAACCGGCATCGCGAGGCGAGCTGTACATAAATGGAGCCTCTCCCGGGGGGGGGGTGGGAGGCCCACAAACACAAACACACTCATTCCGCAAACCAGAGACTGCAGCATTCGATGCACTCTCTCGGCATCGATCGCAAAACCGGATGCTTCCAGTCAAAAAGGATGGATCGCTCGGAACGAGAATGAACGAGTGTAAGTGTGGTGGTGTCGTTGTCGCATGCGAGCCTTGCCGGTGTGTAGGACTCGCCGCGCCCAGAATTCTGTCAATATCGCTCGCTCGCTCGCTGCTGACCGGAGAAAAGGAAACCCGGACCCGGTCTTCCAGCGACCGGAGTGCATTAAAAATTGACACTTTTTGGAAGGTGGGAACCGTCCGGACATTGCCACCCGAAAAGAGTCAACCATGTTACCGACGCGACCTTTTCCTTCCGTCTGCGGTCGGGCGGGAAGGAGCCTTTTGCTCCCAACAGCCCACCTCCCCGCCTGAAGGTAGGTAAGGGTCATTCGAGTTCAATGGCACTTGCCACATTACGACTTGGGGTTGAGCTGAGCGGGTGTGATTTTCACGCCAGGGACGCTCACACTACTCTCACTCATTCTCACTCTCTCTTCTAGTGTGGGAAAACTTTCGCAAATAAGAATGAAGTAAATGGCCATTCGCTTGCGAACGCTCCGAACCGAACCGGCAATGATCGGTTTTTTTTTTGCACGCGAACTTTAACGTCCCACCTCAAGGGGATGCAAATGCGATATGGCTAGCGAAAGGACTATTACTGGATTGGAATGAAAGGGCTTTCCCTTAGCCGGAACGTCTTAGGATTCTTATGACACTGCGTGCTGGTGTCTGGCGATAGTTGGCTCGTTATCGTCTCGATCAGCGGATGGAGTTTCTCGAACTTTCCGTTCCCTTTCGGTGGAAACGGCTTGAGGCAACCGTTAAAGTTGATCGAAACGATACTTGCGGATTTTGGTGCTCAAAATAAAATAAAATACAAGCTTTTGAGATGTTTTCTTAGCTATCGTCTGAATTTTTTATTCCATGTTTTAAATGATTACAGCTATTTGTAAAATTATCATCGATTGCTCAACATCTTTTTACTATAGAAGTTCAGATTATCATTTGCATCAGGTTTTTTGAGCTCATACCTTCCAAATCTTTCCAATAGTGTTATGGTAGTAGACTAGTTCCAGGTAGAACTCAATGGTATACCTATCTAAATTTATTTCTACACTCACTTAAAATACATTTTTTAAGTTTATTTTTCTAACTCTATATCTTTAAATTATGTTTGAAACGCATCTAAAAAGCTTTCAAATATTGTACGCCACGGAAGAAAGTCAACTTACTGTCGAACCCAATTCCTATTTAAAAAAAAAGTAGTTTATAATGCAGCAAAAATTCCAAATATTAATAAAAAACAGCCATTTTCGTTTGCTTCCACACATATTCCACATTTCAATCGAAAGGCGAGGTTTCCCCCCGGTAGCATTCCATATGCAACGGCTGGATTAATACAACAGTTGTAAACAGGGGACTTTCATTTCGAATGCAAATTAAACACGGCCAGTCTGGAGTGGATGCAATGGGACCCAATGGGATGCTAGCCGAGACTATTGAGTGTGTTAAATATTCATTCAATCGAGCTGAAACGTTACCTCTCAACCCCGAGACAACTTTTTTCCAATGGTTGCTAGGATGTTAGAGTGAAATGTGGAAAAAATATATATTACATATTTTCTCTTATTGCAAAAATGCTATCTCGCGAAATAATTTCCCATAATTTTTTATGTGAAGAAAATAAAACCAACAAAATTATTTTCTCAACCATTTTACGTTGTGAGCAAGTGGCTGGTGTCGTTAGAAAAATCGTTCACATCATCACTATAATATTCCGATGACTCACACACATATTCAAAATGGTCTCCTCCAGCATGAGTCATGCGTTTGGTTTTCTCCAAGCAAGATCAGAAACCTTCACCCAAACCGAACCCGGCGTTGAGATCTTCCAATCGAAACCATATGTTGCCACAAGCAATGTGAGGCAGTTCTGGACGACCACCAGCCCTTTTGTCCGTTCGCTGACTTTTCTTCACCCGTTTATCGGAGCTAAACAAGAATTGACGATTATGCTGCGAAGCGAGAGAAAAAGAGAGAGAAGTAAAAGACTAAAAGAGAGAGAGCCGAAGCCGAATCAACATCCAAAAGTGGAACTTTGTTCCTAGACCATCAATGCGCTGGCTCGATAAACATACGCGCCAACCTTTTGGATGCCGAAATTTTGCTAATGATTTTTCCATTGTGTTTCCCTTCGGCCTGGAGGGCGTCGTCCACCGTATCGGGTGACAGCTTTGGTGGTGAGAAAACTGTCCCTTGTATGCTTCCACCCGGTCATAACGACCGAAAAGTTAGTCAAACGCTGCGTTCGGGGAGGAAGGAGGAAGGGAAGAGGGGGGGGAAGGGGTGATTGAAAAGGATAAACAATTTAGCATACATTTTATGTCGCTAGCTTCCTGAGCGTGTATGAGTGTGCATTTGGGAGTCTGGAGTGGTGTGCTCTTTTCAAAATTATTGCACCCAATCTTGGTTGGTTCTAAAGGATGCTTAAGAAAAGATTCGTTGACGAACTGAAGCAATGAGTTTTCTGCTCAAAAAGAGTTGTAAATGATTTGTTCTTGTATGATTCATTTTCGGTTCACAAGCACAAGCTTACTTATAAATTGAAAAGAAACCAATTCAAGAATCTCCAGAATTCTATCTCAATTCAACAAAAGCTGGATTTCAAAGAAAAAATAACATACAATAGGAGAACTTTACTCGAATAACGATAGGAAATATAAGTTAACAATCCTTCAATTATTAAACGATGACTTCATTTATGTTGAAACCTCAGTGTATAATTTTCATCTCTGCTGATGTCGAAACCGGGTGGAATTTAATCAGCTTGCTATTAACATCAATTTTTTTATTGCTTTATTATAACCTCATTATTTAGACTTCCATTTTATACCTTACAATCCATTTTATTCCATTTTATACCTTAGAGAGCTACAATCTCTTGTAATAAGAATTTAATTCATTTTCACATAATATGATTTTAACTATTTAAAGTTCAGTTTCATATTCATAGCTCTCAGAATAAAAAGGAAGCACGGCCCATGAAATGAAGTATGAAATAAAGACCCATATTTCATACCTTTATGAAAATTTGAAATAGTCTTTATAAGAAATTAACCAAGCCTTTTATGTTCCATTTCTATGTGTCAATACTTGGGTTTCCTCCTAACGAATAAAAAAAGCGTACTTCACTTCATAAAACCGCTAGCTTCATTAACTGTTTTTTACAGCCAACACCTCCCGTTACGGCGCATCGATATCATTCCCTTCTCACGAGACGCCGAAATGCAACGGCATTCGGGATCCAACCCAACCCTCGAATTCCTTTCCGTTTCCACCCTCTCCGTCGAAAACGATCACTTTCCGTTGCACTTTCTTCCCACTTTCGGATCGTCTTTTTCCCTGCGTCTGTGCGTTACACTTTAATGCAACGAACCAACGCACCCTCGGGTTTCCCCAGCCCCTCCCCCCACACTCCTCCCACACACCGGCACTGACACCGGCGGGGGGTGGGGGTCTAAAAATAGCCCAGCTGGAAAGCCAGCAACGGGCGCGAGAACGTACGATCGGGCCGAATTTATCGTTTCTCCGTAGGAGGAGGAACCGATGACACAGATCGGTGCAAAGAATTGCAGTGCGTCCCGCGGTGGTACGAAAATAAATGTGGCTGTGGAGGTTGGTCTCATCTGCTGCTGCAATAAAATGACCCCGATTTTTACATCTCTCTCGCTCTCTTTTTCCTCCACTTCGGTTCGCTTCGAAACTGCGCTCGATCGATAGTTTTTTTTCGCTTTTCAGTGTGAACAAGATGCATTTTCTGCTAATTTGTTCTGCTCGTCGAAATTTGCCGGGTGTTGTAGAAAACCAACCATTCCTTCCAGCACCCAAACCCAAACGAAATCACCACCTTCCGACGGCTCTGGTTGTGACTCGAGAAGCTCAAGAGTCTCTCGAGATGTCTCGAAAATGTCAACCGTAATTAAGGTTGACCATTTCATAGAAAATTTTAATATTCATTCATTGCTTCAGGGGCCCGGTCAAGTGCTCCGTTCAATTACGCCGATCCTTCGTGTGATCCGTGATCCGCGTCCCCCCGGAACCGGAACAAGGACACGCGAAGAAATACGGATTTTCACAAGCGTTTTTCGGTTGTATTTTTTTTTTTCTTCAGTACACGAATTTTCCATAAAAGCACTTGTCGTTCGGTGCTAATGGTGGTGGAAGGTGGTGTTGTAGGTACTATTGTTGGTGCCGTTCTGACATCCTCTCTCGGCTCGGAAAACCTTACGGTGTGTTAATCCTGCTTTTTTCTGGTCACTTATTTACGGCGACGTCTTCCTTCCCTCGCTTCGAGATTGATTGTATTTTCAGAGAAATTTAACAAACATGACGCTTTTCTAGGTTTTCTTTTGGAAGGTTTCACCTTCTTCATCGTTCTCTGTATTTCAATATTGCAGCGGAAAATAGCTCCTTTCAGCCTGCCTATTTGTTTTTTTTTCCCGCAAAACACGACGCGAATCGGGAAGACGGACTTTGAGAGAAGAAAATATTTTCAAATTTCATTCATTGTCATCACCAGTGAGAGTCGCTGGTGTGGCAATATTGCTGGTTTTTTATTTTATTTGCACGAAAAATCCCCCCGGGACGTGCTACGTACGGTACGGGCAAAGCCAATCGTGGCACAATATTTGTATGCAAATTTTTTGTAAAACATTGCTCGAGCAAGACATCCGCAAACCTCCTCGCCAGAGTTTGTGTACGAAAATTGGTCCAATCCAATTTACAACCTTTACCGGAACGTACTGTCTGTTTGTCTGCTGCAAATCTTTATCCATCTCAGAGGAAAACAGATGGGAAAACCCTACAATTTCCATGTCATAGACGAAACCGATCTTTCATGTCTACATCTCCAATCTGTGTGGGAAAGACCACACAGTGGTCTAGATCGGTAGGAAAATTAGAATTTCCCTCGTAAATTTGTGTGATTTTATATTTTTATTTGGTTTCGACCATACAAACATGTTTAAACTGAGTAATTTTTCTCTCTATTTCTCTAACTAATTTACCATCGTTTTATCGAGTTAAACATAAATTATAAATTGCTCTCCACAGAAAGGAAGAAAGGAGATTGAAGCATTAAACGTGGTAAAAGTTATTTTACCAAGGATCCGCTTAGAAATAATTCTTGCCGAGGGATGAATTTGAACTTAAAAGTGGGGCTAACTTATTCTCAACTCACTTCTTGTGATTTGAGGATAATATATTCTGAATCAAATTATTTTTTTAATATATTAAAATTTTTTTATGTTTTTAAAGATTGTGTCAACTTAAAAAAAAACATTAAATTTCTTTTACAAAATTTATTGTGACACGCTGTTAGGTGACCGCTCGCATTGTGAGGTAAAATAAAAGATTCAATCGAACCGAACAAAAAAAACCGTACCGTTTCGTGTGCATCATAAATGATCGTATGAATTGGGAAGGCGTTCTCGGGGCGATGAAGTTCTTTGGAATCGAAACGATAAACACTGCGGTAAAGAACGAACGAAAAACCACACACACACGCGCGCACTAACACGCCGATGCACTTGCGAGGTGGTGAGGAGGCATCAGGCTTTAATTACTTTTCTTTTCCGGTTCAGTGCGGGAATTTGGAGGTTAGATTCTTTTTTTCCTAGGTTTCATATACCCACCACCGAAGTTCATTGAATTGCAGCTCCTCTCCGAAGAGACCTTCCTCTCTGATCGAGAGCCATCATCATCATCATCATCATCATCATCATCATCATCGTCATCATCGGGTATTGGATATCTCTTCTTCACGACGGCTTCTTCTGTTGCCCAACACCGTGTGAGGTGAGGTGAACAACGGCCACGAGAAAACCCCTGACTACCAGCTACACCAGGCTCAATTACGCTGAACGATTTATGGTTTGCTTCAGTTCAGTGCTACGAAACCGTTTATCGGTTCGAAATATTTATTTATTCTACTGTCTCTGTACGCGGGTTGTATACCGAACGGCTAGCGGAACACCGGCGTCTAGCCGCTGCCGTGCGTGTTCCGGCCGAAATCGAAACGGATTTTTTTTTGCCCCCGGACGATGTTGCTAATTACACTCGGGAAAGCTCGGGAGCCTAACAAAAAAAGGTGTGCATGCACCACCGGCAAAAGCGGACAGGCAATAGAGCGTAAATTATATGATTTTGCGGTATCGAATTTCGGATCGTTGTAATATTCATGTGACCTGCAACCGGGTGCACCACACCGTGGGGGAGTTGTGGGTGACAGAAATGCAGCCCAACAATTGGAACATTTCCTCAAAACTCGAAGTTCGTCCACCGGATCAAATTAATAAACCAATGCCAATGGAAGTGGCGAGTGGAAACTAAAATGATGTGTATCGATTTTTCGGGCGCTTAGTAAAAGCGGCGTCTGATGTGCGTTGCCATGGCAACGAGCTCATTACTGCGTCCTGCGTTGTGATGGTGGTTGGTGATGGTGTTGCGAATAAATCATTTCTCCCAATTTCCGAGAGCTGGAAATGGATGCTGCAGAAACTATGGCAGCATATTTGGTACAAATTTTACACAGAAAGTTGTAATGAAGACCTCAGAGGCTGGATTGGATTGTAGCAAGCATAATTACAATTGCAGAAATGTCTCATCCAGAACTAGGCGTACCTTTTACCACGCAAGAACTACAATTTCCTACAATCGGCGCTTGATATAATTCGCAACACCTCACCTGGAATTAACTAAATCAATGGAAACTTACTCCAAAATCCTCTAAATCCTTGTAGCCAAACAATATACACTGGACCTGTTTGAAGCTTTTTTTTGTAAATAATAAAATCCTCCCTTATTTCGAGGGAGATCCAAGTAATCGCTTAAAACCCTATTACGTCATTGGTCGGATTTTTTTCCCCAAGATTTTTACTGACAACATCACATCATAGCTTTTATTGCAATCAAGTACAGTGTGATAAATTTTATTTTTCAATTAATATCTTCCCTGCTCGAGTAAAATAGAAACGAAAATGCATTCAGCCATTTGCATGGGTCTTAAATGGCAAACATTTCAAGATGACCCACTTTTAAATTGACACACTGTAGCTTAATCGAGAATCATATCAATGAAGATTGTGTTCCTAAATTACGATTATGACTTAATATACTTATTCGTTTGATAAACTTATTAACTTCACTCGCGCAATGTGTTAGATAATTTACCGAGATTAAAGAACTTCAACGGATTATTATTTATTAAACCTTTTATAAATCAGTTCACCCCATTTGGATGACACAATTGACTCATGCATTATTAGTCGGTACAAAAGCCATTCCTCCTTAGATCGAATTTTACATTTTGCATTCTGACCAATCATTGCATAAGAATTTTAATAATATTATTGATAAATCTAAATAATTTTTAGTCTTATTTCACTTTTATTTTCCACCATTTTTTTATTCAAATATAAATTTTAAACATGAAATAACCGATCAAGTAACAAAACCTGTTAACTTTAACAAACATGGATCAACAAGAGGGTTTATTAAGAAAACTAACCGTTTAGACGTTGGGTTTTCTTTATTCATTTGCAAAATGTTACATAATAGAACTTTTTTATCGCATTTTCCTCACCGAGAATCCTTTAAAAAAAGAGTTAAGTTTTAGGAAGTAAAAATTACAAACTCAATTACTTGTAAGCCTTTGCACTCAACGATGACTCGAGTTTATGCCAACAGACAATCGCAAAAAAATAACATCCTCATGACAGATATTGTACTTCACACCTTCTAATGAAAGGTGTACGATAATCAATCTTTGTTAGTCTTTGTCCATTACCTGCTCAACTGCCGGTACATTCCCGCCTGGAGTACTCGTGTACTTTGTGCCGAACGGGCCAAACAAAGTGGCTTTCACAACTCCTTTCTTTGGTTAAAAATTTGCCTTTTCATGATTTATGAGTATTGCGTTCATTTAAGGAAAGTGTATTGTTTTATGCGGTGCATTTATTTGGTGTATTGTACATCCTCGCGAGCTTCAATTTTGAGCTCAATTTGTCTACCTTCGTAAAGTTAGGAAACTCTAACACACACGCCCTGCCCACCAGCACCGATTCCGAACCGTTGAAAAAAAGGACGTATTTGAACACCAGCACGCATGCTCGCTTTCGCAAGGATGCTGTGCGAGTGACACGTCACCGGCTACGGCACTGCAGCTACTCCGGCAGCTGGGGTGGAGTGAGGTGGGGTGGGTAGAAGGAGTAATCGAAGAAAAACACCCAGCCAGCCAGCGAGCGAGCCGGTGCCAGCGCCCCCAAGCCAACGAACCGGAATCAAGCAACCACGTGTTTTGAATGCCCGATTCAACGATACTCCGCTCGTCGGCCAAGGCATTCCTTCTGCCCTTTTCGCTGTGTTTGTGTTGCGTTCCGCTCGATATCGAACGGAAAAGTGAGCCGGCATAAGCTTCAGCATCCTTGCGGCAGGATAGTGGCGCTAGTAGCGGTGACCATTGCGTGCGAAGGATCCGCCCTTGCGCTAGAGCGATCCGCTTCCGATGATTGATGGTGCTGCTGATTCGCTTGATTCGCAGAAGGCACGCTGTTGTAAGCGAAAAATTACAACCAGGCAGAAAGCGTCGACCAACTGCAACCTTATTCGACCGGAAGGACGCTGCAAAATTGGCACAATGCACTTGTTTTGGCTTCGGAACGGTGGCCAAGATTGGATGATTTATTGCGGTGGCGGGATTTCGGGAACTGCACAAAGATTAACGAGATTCGAGAAGGAGGTCAAGAGTAAATAAGCGTTTTTTCCGAGGAAATGAATTCGTTAAATTGCAAATTATCAACCTGTTCAACTTGTTTCATTTTCTTTATTAACGGTTTGTCAACAAAGTTATCAAAAATAATAATCTATTTGTGCAGATTCTTTTGCGAATGTTGGGATATGTTTGAGAGAAAGAGAAACTTTTTACTTAGGATTATAAAAATAAATTAGTGACACGAGGTACAACCATAAATCACATACAAAGTTTTAAAAAGGGTCAAAACTCTCCAACGGTCTAATTAATTATTTACTTAGCCGCAAATTACTTCTTGCTTGTTCCATTTAATTATACATATCATTATAGTATATTGTTTATCATTAGAAAATAATGAAAACTTAGAGTGTTTTCTTCTAATAAGTCAGTTTTTTACGATGATTCTTTTAACAGTTTCAAATACGCTACGAATGTTGTAAATCTGTAGCTAGAAAACGAAAGTTTAGGCCGAATAATTTTTCGATTTAATTTTCAATATTTATATTTTCGGCGATCTCAACACAAACCAAAACTATAAGAAAATAGAGAACGTGGAGAAAGGATACGTTTAGAGTATGAACGAAATTCCCATGAGAATATAATATTATTGGAAAAATAACACAACAAAAAATAAGCATATGAATTAGAAAGGTTTCAAGGTTAGAAAAACAAAAAAAGTTTAATAGTGAAGTATACAAAATTTAACAAAAATAGAAAAACAAGAAAAACTTGCTAAAAACGAATACTGTACGAACAGAGATTTATCTAATTTTTAACAAAAGAAAACACCACTGACAATAATATAGAAATTTGCGAGTGTTTTTTTTTTTTGCAAAATAAATCAAGAATAAGAAATCACGGTTGTCTTTCATAAATGACGTGAAAATTGCTTAAGTCATAGACTTTAAAAATTGTTGAAAATTCTACTGGAATGAACCGTTTCGATGCAATCCATTTCAGCATAATTTGTAGCCAAGGCCTAAACGCATGCGCAATTTTTACTGAACTAGAAGCCCCCAACCCACCGAGCTCTCGATACGGTTTACGGATCGAATATGCTTTCCTTCGATGCCCTTTCCGTCAATTTCGCTACCGGCACGTGCCGCAGAAATAATTAAGGTCCACTTTGCACCCATTTGCCTGTGCGCCTCGGACGCACACACACACCATTCGGTCGACATTAAATGTGATTACATTCGTGTGAAGAAGAAGGCGGCCGGTGGGGAAGGGGAGGGAAGGCGAAGAAAAAATCTCATTACTATGGGATGGATGGCGTACCACACCACCACCTCTCCCACCCACCCTGTGAGGTATGTTCCGGCTGCTGTGGCGAGTGGCGCCCTGCCTTCCGGTGGGACTTTGTGTAACATTGTGCTCGTGTAAACGTTTGCTCCATTTTTGTTTGCCTCCAACCCGGCGGGCTACGTGAAAGAACGCCGATCCGGGCTTCCCGTGAGTGGCACGATTCCGGTGCGACTTTGAAACAAACGTTCGCCAATGAACCCCTCTCCAATGGGGGGGGGGGGGAGGAAAGAAAAAAACAGAAAAAAACACTAATCACATTCTCACCGTTTTTGCTCGCGAATACATGAAATTGTTCAATTTATACTCACAACTTCACTTCTCATTCCACAGTGACCGATTCGCGAAGCTTCGCGCAACACTCGTCCCAGCACACGACGCCGACGACGCAGAAGAAGAAGGGTTTCTTCAAGAGCTTCTGGAAAAAGTCGCGCCACTATTCGCTCGAGAAGCAGTAATAGGTTTCGCGCCGTTCGAACGGACGTTTGACAGGGTAGGTACCTTTTGCCCTTTGCCCTTTGCCCTTTTACAGTTGCATCAAGGCAGCAACATGCGAATAATGCACTGAAACGATAACAAAGAAAAAACTTCGAAAGCTCAGCACAAATGAGACGAAAAGATGCGAAACTTGCAAAGAGAAAAAAAAACACTAAAAAAGCTGAGAAGAAATAATATACTAACATACAAAACAAACGTAGGTTTTTGAAGGTAAACATTACAAGAAAAGAAAAACGGAGGGGAAAAGCTACATGAAACACGAAACTAGTGCGTAAGAGCTACTAAAACAGAAGCAAACAACTAGCAGGCATTACTAACAACAGTGTACCAGTGTCCCGCAAAGGAAACGAACGATTTTATCCTATCAATCTCTCGTATAAAAACGGATTGAAAACAAGACACGGGCAAACAGACTAGAGACAAAACAAAACCGTGAGAACAATGCATAAAAGCACAAGCCCCCGCATTTTATCGGCCCCAGAACAATACAACCTCACCCTTACAAAAGTGGGAAAAAATCGGATTGTGCGGTGCGAAATTTTATCCAAAACCCCCGCAAATAAGAAAACACAGGTTTTTGTGTGCTCCGCACTTTACCGTGCCGCATGAACGTAAGCATTATCGCCAAGTTTAAAACAAAAAGAAACATCCACACACACACATACACACAAACAAACAATTCAATTTATTATCAAACGGGCGCGTACGTTGTCGCACACCGAGAATCATTTAGAATAGACACAGGTTAAGAGATGGCGAGTGTGAAACTGTCGGAAAAGGAAAAGAAAAAGAAATTGGGGGACATTTTGAAAGCATAAAAATGGACATAAGAAGAGGGCATCACGATAGCAGTAGGTAAAGTGGCGTGGCGAGGGTAGCCCGAAAGTGAGGAGGAAAATTGAAAGTCAAACGTAAATGAAAGAGTTTTCACTCAAAAAAGAAAAAAGTCACAAAAAAAATCTTACAAAATATTTAAACGAACAGGATACTGGAAAGGAAAATAAAAAAAAGGTGTAAGGAATGGGAAGGATGGATGATTGTTGTTTGTATAGGCAAAATCTGTAACCGGTGTGAACGAATTGTTTTTTGTTTTTTTTTTGTTTTGGTCAGTTCTGGCTGCTAATCTTCTAACCATTTCTGTTGTAAGTACCTCACGCACTTTAGCCCAGCGTGATTTTTTTTGTTTGTAGTGCGATATTTTATTCCTTCTACATTGTACAGACTGTTGATATGTGTTACGGTGATAGCGTTAGGGAGTGTTTATTTCGTTTCTGATTAAGTTTTTTGTTTTGTTCTTTCGTTTTTCTTTTGTTTGTTTGTATTGCTTAGTTCTTATAACGCGCAATTGAATTTGCTTGCTTTTTGTGTTTGACTCTTATCTATTTGTATGGTTCCTTGATTTGTTTGTTTAATAAATCGTTTTCTTGCGTCTATCTTAGAAACGTTAGAAGATTTCTTACAAAGAGAAACGAAGCAAAGAGAATAAAAAAAATACATAACGTCTCCCGGGCCGTAATCCCCCCCCCAATTCGGACAACAAACACTTATCAGCACTATTTGGTAAAGTAAACAATAAAAAAACATAAACCATAACGATGTTCGCGTGAAGCGCATAATGGTGGAAGTGAATGCTATTGCACACACTTTCCCAAAAGTCAACCACTCCTTTTTAGAACTCGGTACAGAACACTCAAAATGACAGCTTTCACCGCTGAAGAGAATATGCGAGAGGAAGTAAACGATTGGATAAACAAACAAAAACATAAGGTTAAACAAAATGACGTAAGGATCGCAGGAGATTAGTCGCAAATCGCGAACCAACCAACCAACTAAAAACACTACAACCGCATCTACTGAATAAGGAAGCCTGTCATCCACGTAAAAGAATAAAAAAATACAAATCCATTCTCACTCTGCATACGAAACAACAGGCGAACACTGCAACAGCGACAAAAAAACCCCAAAATGTATCTCAGATTTTGCTTACCTTTGTATCGAAAGTTAGCGTAAATAAAAATCACACTCTACTAGTACTCAGCGAGCGTGTTCGCCGATTGGTTTGCGTTCGAGTATATCACAAGCTTGGTAAGTATCGCGGCTGTTCCTGTGGCCATGAAGATGTCAAGTAAATCCCGCTGGGATTGACATCAGACAAGCGTGCTGAAATTCGCCCAATAACTAATTAATCCCTGCGAAGAAAATGTCACTTCCCGGCGTTAACCAAACAGGCTTTGGAAAAAAAACAGGAGTGTCAAACGCCTTTTGTCGTATCAAAGTTGTAGTTGTGGTCAATTATTTCTACTTCATTTATGGTTTTTATTGAGAAAAAAGAGAAACTAATTTTCTAGTTTCCAAACATGTTTAGTGTCCTCCTTCATTTTTGCTATGGATTGCGATTCTTAAAGAAGGTTAAAGAAATGCCTTTTTTGCTAAAATCAGAACATTCAGTTCATTCACTAAGAACTGTACCAAACATGGGAACCAAGTTACATAATTTCACAGGAACTCAATGAGCTTCATTCCGAAGAACTATTCTGATTGTTTACCTCTCGAAGGATACTTTAATTATTTTAATTAGTTTTCCTGGTGATTCAGCCATGTGTTTGACAACCCTGTGTCACGAACGCTTCCGAATAGATTAATTATCCGGAATAATTCCTTGAGGACTACGGGACTTTCGTAGCTCGAGATTTGTATACACAATAAGGCAAATTTCGAGATCTACAACCATCGCCTCTCGGAAAATGGAATACCAAATTCTTGAAAAATTGTCCCTTTCAACATACAAACTCCTTTATACGATTCTCAATCAAAAACCAATCCTACGCTTGTTTCTTTCTTTTTCATTTATCGGATGCATGATTAAAAAAGATTAATAAACCCAACCATAGCTCACGTTCTCCTCCAACCGGGAGGTAATCGATTTGCTTTAAATTCAACACCATTCACCTACCTTTGATGGTAGCAACCGCTGATTGTTGCCTGGTGATGCGATGATGATGTTGGCTACCGTTGCTTCTTATCCGAGTAGTGTGCTTGCTTGCCGAACAAGCTTACACGCTCGCGGGCATCAATATTCGCCGAGTTGTTTCCGGTACGCAGTGGCCACTCGAACGAGACAGAGACGAACTCTCGAAAAACCTAGCCGCCAATTGAACATCATCAAAATCGCATCGAAAGCGAAGCGAGCTGCGCGTGAGGTTATGAAGGAAGTGCGCGAATAAAAGAAAAAAAAAGATGAAGAAAGCCACATTTTTGCTCCGGGTGCAAGAGGCTTGCGAAAAAGCATTCGATCGGAAAGGCAAGCGATGGGAAGAGCGAGAAGAGGAATCAGAAATTAGAAGTGTTTCGAAGGTTTGTGTGATTAACCTCGGCAGCACCATTCGACCGCACGGTTCCTGTCTTAACGCTGCACCTTATTATTCGATCCATTTTAACAGCTGGCGTTAGTGTGCACCTCAAACCACTCATCGCAGCACATTTACACCCGGTCGGTCTTATCAGTCGCGAGATATTGAACGTCAAAAATATGAACAGCAACTACCCTTATCACCGGCTTACTCCAGCGCTAGCGCAATCGATAATCAACGGCACGTATGCGGTCACCTGAAAGTGGCAAATATTGAACGGAAAACGTTGCTTTCTCCTCTACAAAACGTAACCCATAAATTATAAAAGCGAAACAAAACAAACGATCCATAATACGATTGACAAATTTCGAATGTTTTCACGATACAGCAGCAAGTAGCATTGATAAACACGCATTTTTTACCTTTTTTTACACTTTTTTCTTTACTGTATTTTTCATATTCCATTACCTTCTCGACTCGTTCCCTTTCTCTTGCTCTCCCTCTAT
Organism: Anopheles farauti; assembly: GCA_000473445.2. NCBI lineage: Eukaryota > Metazoa > Arthropoda > Insecta > Diptera > Culicidae > Anopheles > Anopheles farauti. Next base: position 247,925 of record KI915058.1, on the reverse strand, counting down.
CTGCCCTTCTTCTTTCTAGCGCTTTCTTGCTTCGGTACCAAAGCTTCGCTCCGTTCTTTCCTCGTTTCCTTACAGATGGATGATGTTTCCGTCCCGCACTGCTACAGCGTTCTAGCGCGTGTGCGTACTAATGTACTGTATATACTGCTGGTTGGTTTGATGTTTTGCTTCTATGGCCCGTGCGCTCGCGTGTCGCACTTACATACGCCCGTCAATTCTACGCATTTTTCTCCGTTCTTTTAGTATAGTATCACTCGCTTTTGTGTTTCCGTTTACGACTTCTGACTACTTCAGCGACCCTTTTACTGCTGCTACTTTTGTGTGAGTGCGTTTTTTGTTTTGCTTGCCACGTTAGGATTAATTTGTCTTTTTCTCGTTTGTTTTTTTTGCTTCTTTTTTTTCTTTTTTTGTTGCTATGGTGTTAGTCTTTTTACGGTTAGTTCTTCTCCCACACTGCTGCTGTATAGGTGAGGTTTAACTTTTACAAATTTGCAATTTTTTGAGGTTACCGTTTTCTGCTCTCCTTTCTTTCTCTCTCTCTCTCTCTCTATGTTTGCGCTTCCCTCGTAGCGAAACGTTCTACGGGGCGGAGGTATCATAAGACCGTGTCCAACTAGAGACCAACCAATGTCCGACTAGGGGGAGGGGGAAGGGAGAGGACGCGTAAGACGCTAGTGATCATACATTTCCCTCGTACCGTCTTCGAGAAGAAATGTGACTAGAAAACTCCCAAAAAATTGTTCTTTGAATGATTGATTATCCTTAACAATCCATCTGTTCCGAAAACCAAGAACAGTCGAATAGCATAGATCAACCACCCAAAAACGGAGCGGGTGAAGAATGGCAGCAATTTTCGTGGTAATCTTCGAAAAAAAAAACTGCTGCAAACAATACCGAGAGAGTTGTAAAGTCAATTGTTTATCAACTGGAAGAAATATCATTACTTGCAAACATGCAATTCGAAGAGCAAGCAAAACACAATCTACCGTCGTCTCGATTGCGCCCCCAAACGGAGTGCGTGGACGTCAAAAACCCAATTAACCCACACACAGGACGTTTCGCTTCGCCCCCCATCTGCATCTGAAGCTATCGTTATTCTTTCACTTTTATCACACGCACACACGCACGACATTCCTGTTATCGCGACTGACACACTCACACTCGGGGGAGACTGAGAATTTATAGAGCTTGCGCGTTGTATTTTTTTTTTGTTTTCTTGATTTTGTTTTTATTCTTCCGGTTTTAGCCACATTTTACACATCATTTAGGCAAAAATAAACAAAATTGTAAGCTTACACAGTATTATCAATATTTTGTTTTTTTTTATTATTATTTTCTCTCGTTCCGTATTTTTTATTTTCGGTTCTTGTTTTGCCTGTCCTTCTTTTCTCCTCGTCGTTGTTGTCACCCATCGTGTCCTTGTCTTCGTTATCGGCGTTGTTAATATAGTCGTCGTTGTCCTGCGAAGCTGTCACTAGAATCGTTTGTTCCGTGTGTCCAGTCCCTCGTCAATACAGTCTTCTCTCTGTTTTTACTAACACCCTGTTCTGGTGTTCTCTCCCAGTGTGGATTAGTCAAGTCCGTCCTGTTTCGTGTTTTTTTTTTTTTTTGTTATCGCGTTATCTTACTTTTTTTTGTTTTGTTTCTGGTATTTTCGTATCTATTGTGCACTTTTTTCTTAAATTCTCTTGCCTTCTTTTTTATTCGTTTCATTCCTCGAGAGATCTGAACATGAGCTTGAAATGCTGCACTTTTGGCGTTTCTCAACATAGTTCTGCTCTTTCATTATCGCTTCTGTGCTGGGGTTTGAGTGTTGTTTCATACTCGTAGAATATTACTTTTGCGAAATGACGAACATTTTTCTGTCACTTACCCTTTCTTTAATCAACCTTTAGTCAACGCTCTATCTCTTTGCTCATTTTATCCTCGTGCTTTTGGGTGGGAGATTTTGTGTTTGCGCCAAGTGGAATATCGTTGATCATCTATCGATCAATTCGTAGGAAAAAAAATACTGCAATTGTAGTATTTGACTCAAACAAGGGAAGAAGTTTACGCTATCCATACTGCAGGCAGATAGCAAAGATAGAAGAGTTAGTTCTTCGCTACAAACAATACACAAACGAGCCATTTCACGAGCCAAATACTGTCCCATTCAATCGAAACCGATGATAGTTTGCCAGTGAAACTGTGAGATCTAGATCCTCGATCATACAGGACACGACGACGAATTAACAAAAATGGCTGGTATGCACCATACCACACGCACACAACACAGACACGCCAACACACAAACGCACACAAAAATCACGCACTGTTAGTATGTTCTTTCGATCAATTTCCTCACCCGCTGCTGATGCATGACGTTGACGATCCACACAGAAAAATTCAATTATCCCCCGTATCCATATGCTCAGAATATGTGTTTGATCGATTTTTTAGGTATCTTCTTCATCTTCGACTCTTTATTCAAGTGTGTTTCTAGTGTTTAAATTATAAAAAAGCAGTATGAAAGTATGTTTCCTCTTCATGTTTACGTCCGTGTTCACGATCGTCTCTCTATGTCTCTCTTTTTCACTCTCTCTCGCTCTCTCTCCCGGTTTTACTTATGCTTGTGTGTTTTTGCTTTATTGGTCGCTCTATCTCGCTCGCTCTTTTTATCTCTCACTTTCCTCGTTTTTTTTTGCTGATCATGTTCAAAAAGCCAATACGTAATGAATGTGTTGATGCTTCTTTGCTGTTGCTGCTGTTGCTGCTGCTGCTGCTGCTGCTGCTGCTACTGCTATTACTGTGCTGCTGGCTTGTAGTTTTGCTTACTTTGTGTGTGCGATTGCTGCTGCTACCATAAACGCCACTAGAGATACACCGTGACGCGATACTTCTCCATGGATTTCCGCTATTTTGCCAACAACGCCGGCACACACGCGCAAAAATACTCGCGAGCACACAGCCACACTCACACACACACACACACACTTACAATCACCACACACCAAACACACTCGGAACCGGCTCCAATCTCTTCACCACTCCTCAATCTGTGTTCTATGAGCTTCCTTTCGCATCATCACTATTTCGGCCCTCTCCTTATCATCTTCAAACACACTCGGAACCGGCTCCAATCTCTTCACCACTCCTCAATCTGTGTTCTATGAGCTTCCTTTCGCATCATCACTATTTCGGCCCTCTCCTTATCATCTTACACACTCATCCTTCTCCATTCCTTGTTTCACGCTCGCCTTCTCTCTCTCTCTCTCTCCCTTCTCTCTCCTATAGGTTTTGCTGTTGTGTTTCCTTCTAATAACCACAGGTAATTAGATAATCTCCCAGCTTTTCTACTATAGATGCCGCCTGCTGGGGCTGCACGGGTTCCTCATAGATTGATACTATAACAGCTACGGTACCGCGGAATACCACAGCATCATCAACAAATAGGCACAAAGATACACACGCGCGCACACACACACACAAATCATGCACCAGAGACGCGAACGGAAGACGCCACCGCCATAAACCACCAGAAAATTGTTGACGCCGCGGATGATGTTGCCCGGCGATCGATGCAAAAATGGCGATCAAATTCCCATGAACCACGAAGGCCGCCGACGACGACGACGATAACGACGAAACACACGAGTGATGATGTCGGAGAGAGCATGAGGAGCACATGAAGATAACAACATCGACCAGCGGAATGTTGCAAATGTAAAGGGGGTAGTAGAAAAGAAATTGGAAAAAAATAAAAGAGAGAGAAAAAGAATATCCGTTATGAGTAATGCAATTGGGAGTGGGAAAACAGAAAATAAAAATACAATCTCTAAAAAATAAAGTGGAAGCAACAACATAACCACATACATCCACCATCGGATAGGTTTCTCACACCACTTCTTCTCGGCGTTGAAATAGTTCTAAGTGAATTAATTCCAATGGAATTCTAGCATTGAAGAAAAATCACGCCATAAAAACGGAAACGAAGACGCGTCCATCGGTCAAGAGCAAACGGAACCGGTACGAAAGAAAACAGTCCAGCAGCACCGCCGGAGAAAAGCACCGCCTTATCCATCGATAAAAATACGTACACCCTTCTGGATCCTATCGTTCACGAGGACCGTGCCACCATGAACCAGACTTGTATAACTGTTTCCGAAAAAAAAACCGATCACCGATCACGCTATGCCCTTACAGGGGGGAAAACGGACAGATATTAAGCCTGTCGAACTGGTTCACCACCACAACAGGTGAGTTATAGACGTCAGCTATCACTCCACTTACGAACCGGTTTTCTGTTCGTTTTGGTCCGACAAATGGGATTTCTCGATACCAATTGGGCTTGGTGAAAGAGCAAACACTGGTTGGACACAATTTCTAATCCGTCCGTTTAAAGGTGAATAAAAAAGCTTGAGTCACAACAAAATTCAACATGCTAAAAAAAAAATGCTTCTCATATGGCTTCTTCCCTGTTCGTCGGATGCCATTGAACACAGTACCGCACGCACGTGCCAGCCCACCTCACACCGTGTAGCGTAATCAGGGTCGTGTGGTCTGGAGGAACTTTGTTATCTCTTCAGAAGCCGTGCATGCATATAAGCAAATATTGCTGTATTTGATAGTAAACAAACCAGCCAGGCATCAACAGAAACGTGACAGAAAAATGCATTGGAAGCACAACGCTATCGCAATATACACACTAGCTCACTCACTCATACATCAGCAGGCAAAAAATACATTAATCGACCCTTTGTACGGAGTGAAAGAAAATCATTCGCCTTTTGTCAGAGAATTGATAACGAAACGAGCATCGGTGTGGAACCGATACAAGCTTTAGAGAACCTCAAAAAGAGTTGAGAAGGTTCACAGAAAAAAAAAACTCGAAAGAATCGGAAAGAATCGAAAGAAAGAAATCATCAACTCAACTCATGAATTAGATTCACTCATGAACTATTAGACGACTCAAATCAATAGAGACGAATCTCACGATTTTGGACAGGAATAATTGCTCGAATCGAAATTCGGATAGCATTCAGATTTGCCTCATTGGACTTAATACGTCTTCGATGTTAAAAAAATCAAAAAGCAATGTTGTTGTTGCTCCCACTTTACACGACTCTTCGGCGAAACCCAGAATCGGCGCTGTAACAAAAACCAAAAACAAAAACGATGCATTTTCCAACATCACCCACTTACCCTGTTGCGTTTTCATACAATGCACACCGGTTTTGCCGAGCTTGGCACGGATCACTCGGTCGGTACCGGAGAGATAGATGTAACGCTGGCCCGCTAGTGTCACACCGCCGGATGTGAGCAGTTCGGTTTTGTCGAATCCCTGTACTATTTTGGCGACCTCCTCTTTCGACACCTGCAAACGAAAGCAACGACCAGAGCGCAATGGGTTAGAGAAAGAATTCAAAACAAGAACAAAAAACTAGGGTAGAGATTTGAAATGACACAGAATATACATCAATTTATTTTCATAAAAGTGACAAGCGGTGTCAGCAGAGTGACGACTGAGCCGATATATGAGACACGGGAATTCATTTCCCCCTCCCCTCCCCCATCCTTTGCCCCTCGGCCACCTACATGTGCCCTTCCTCGGATGTGTCAGTCAAACCGGCCTACTCGTATCTGTTTTTGACCTACTTCTGGACGGACATGAAGAGAATCTAGTGCAAAATGTGAACTTCTCTCCTTCGAATACGAGCAATTTCTCGAACCCCAACGGCATTTACGAAACCACCCTTTTTCTCATTAGCATGATGTTTATAATGGGTGCAATATACGAAAGAAGAAGAAAAAAATCTCGTTTTACCATAAACACTTGGCCTCATCCTGTCCAGTCCTTCTATTCGTTACGAAGTTTTATTGAACAGGCCCGGCCTGCTCTTGCCGGGCCCCAAATATCAACAAAGGCAAGGTGACAATAAATTAAACTTGACTCACACCACACGGGTTGCGAGTGACACGGGAGAAGACACGATACACCGGTTCGTTCGCGCTGCAATATAATTGGCCCTGAATATAAGAGTTAGTGCAGCACACGCACCAGTGCTAAACCGGCGTGGAGGTAAAGGCCATACACACCCTGCCTGCCTGCCGTGGCGTGCTCGATGCGTCCCCCACACGCACGACCGTTCCTTTCTGGTCATTTTTTTGATTGACACAGTTTTAAAAATAGTGAAGAATTCGCTCGAAAAAGAATGTGCTGTTTTTTTACGTAAAAATCTCCCCCGCCCGGCGCGCACTTGCTTAAGCGAGTAGAGCGAAAGGATCGCGCGGAGAGCGTTCGTTCGGAACTAATTAATTGGACATTAAATTCACGAACACAAATGGTTGCCTCTTCTCTCTTTAGCACACACGGCGGCCACGGCTATCATATCGGAAACTCCGATCGGATAGTGTGTGGTTGGTGCTGCTCTTTTGAAAACGAAAATTAAAAACCAAACCTCCCCTCAATCACAACGGGAACATCTTCATGATGTTCGAACAGAGATGGGCGCTAAGAGTTCCGTGACTAACCAAAAACACGCACATTAGCAGACTAAATGTTGCGAATTGTAGCCGGAAGCGTGTCTAACGAACCGTGACCGGACAGATTTCTTGCGCCGGGCAAAAAAAAAGCCACAACCTTCACGACACCTCACATACAACCACCCCCGGAGACGCCGAGGAGCCGGCCGAAAAGATGGGGAGAAAACCAACCAACACGAGGGACCAACGCGAGGAGCATGACATTTGGTGAAATTGTTGACGCTTGTTTTTTTTTTTTTTTTGAAGAGTAGTAGCGCTCTTTCCACCTTATTGTAAAGTGGTTTGTCACTGTCCTCGAATCGATAAACACACAAAGGAGAAGTTGGGCGGCAAGAAAGTGGTGATTCACCAGCAAAAACCACATTACCTTTAGCCACCTCGGGAGCGATAAAATGGCGCACGCGCGCGGTTTAACGCACAAAAAGGGGGCAACAAGGTGATCTCTCGCGGTGTGTATATATCACATTATGTCTACCTTTTTATCTCCAAAACGAACCCGCGCCCGCCGTGCGTGGTGGTGAATGTCGTTCATGTAATTCCCTCCTCTAGCGAGGCGGCGTTTGCACACGATACCGTCGAATTCCAACACACCATCCACCGCGGGTCTCTTAAAAAAGGATCAAAATGTGCGTGAAGAAAGCAGGAGGCAGTGAAAGGTTATTTTTAACAGCATCTCCCCCTCCGCGATTCGTACGACTGCGACCGTGCGTCGTCGACGACCTACCACACACAGACAAACGGGCGAGCGTTTCTACTAGAACCAGCCGCAGAGCGGTGTTTCATATGAAATATTTTAATGTCATCCCGCGTGAAGAGACCCACGCAGTGCAGAGATTGTATTTTTTTAAACCAAAAAAAAATAGAAGCTAACGAAACAAAGTAACCGCTGAGAGACGCTGCCAACTGTGAAGACATTTAAACTGTCGGCGACCAAGGGTAAAATACTCCATATTCAAACCTCCGGGACCAACACCTTCGCATTAAATGCGATCAAATTTTGCTCAATCAAAACACCCAAATCAAACTGAATCTCTCGGGACGGACAACACTTGCCTTGCCAGCTCGTGCGCAAGATGATCGTCGAAAGCGACGACGATATGATTCCATCCTCACGACCCCCAGAGGCTGCACCGACTCTCTCCTTGAGAGTTAGCTCCCTGGATCTTATCTTGAATTCATATAACGAGCACGTTCATCCAACGTTTGCTGGTTCCTCTCCTCTGACCGGAGAATGGCCCGGGTGGTTGGTAATAACTTTCACCTCATTCCGCATTCGGTCAACGGATGTGTCGCAGCGGCGTGTTACAAAACCCCTTCGGCTAGGGGCAGAGCCTGTCCGTTACTTTTACTTTCTTCGAAGAGTTACTTCATTTCACGGTCTGTGGCTTCGATTTTGTGGAGAGTTGAGAGTTCGATGATCCTGGCGCATATATGGCTTTTGATTACGATTCATGTTGTGATCCTCATATATTAAAACCTTCACTATATTAATTCAATAGCTCCTTCTTTTCCATCATTCGATTGAGCGATTATTTGAACAGATACCTCCTACCTCTGCTGGAGAATATTATCCACATTAACAACCTCTTATTCTCAAATAACCTGCGCAAGCTACATCTCCTATACGGGACATGCAAGCCACCAAACCACATAAAACACAACCCCCTTCTCTTCATCTTCTAATGCTGCCGTGTCTATATTTAGCATTCTTCGATTCCTTCCCGACAGAACTCAAGGAGGGAGTAGAAAACTTAACCTACTCTGGTTGCTGTTCTCAACAAGAGCCGATCGCCGGTGCTTACATCCGACTACTGCCGTGGGGGTTTGACAAAATAGGATTTAAACCGGCTCGGCACACACTGCCAGCGAGCATTAGCCCAACTCACGTGGAGGAGGGAAAATAGTGAGATAGAAGGAAAAAAATCTAGAGACCTCCACTGACGCCCTTACATGCCACACCACCACGCGTGTTCTGAATCATCGCCACCACAAACAGAGTAGATGGAGGGAGAAAGAGAGAGAAAGAGAGAGAGAGGCAGCGCACAGTCCGTTATTACAAGTAGTGCCCAAATGAGGCAATAACGCCCCGTTTGCTCACGCGAGCTCTCATTTTTTACCTTTTAAGTAGCTAACGTTTTATTTTTCTTCTTTCTCACATCAACCACCAGCAGCTGGACACAAATGGGCAACTTCACACACACACATCGTTCAGCAGCAATCGATGACGTCCGTACCAACAACAGAGTCTTCTCATGGAGCGATGCAAAAGTGGCAACAAAATTCAATCTATTTATGGCTGGTGAGATGCTGCTTTGGTTGGGAACTTTCTTGCAGGCACGACGCAAAAACGGTTTGCACATGTTTTCATTTCCAAACAAACCACACACACACACACCGCATTTGGAGGTGTTGTGCCTTCCCTCCCTCCGTAACTCTCACTGTAGGCCCTTCTCTACACCCTCCTCTCGAAATAGAAGAATACCCACCACCACCCTCTTAAAATGCAAATCGCGCGCTTCTAAAATTAGCAGCCTGCTAAACGCAAAAAAAAAATACTCCACATGCCACCAGATTCTCACCGATGTGGGACGGAGAACCACCAAGAAACTCTGCAGCTACACTTAGCTACCGGGCGCGCATCCGAGAAAATTGTTGCGAAGGTCATCGGCAGCAAACGGTGCGCGTGTGCTTGAAGAAGAAAGCCGTCTTTAGAAAAATTCCTCGCAACGACCCCTAACAACCCTAAACGGAATAGGTCCGGCGTCCGATTCGACGGTGAGTTAGAGACAACGCGCCGTTTTCGAGATCCAAAAATGGGCTAATGATTTCTTCTCCTCGCTGGGGTGGGGTGCGGTATCGTTGCCCCGAAGGCATCCGAACGATGCGACAGACATTCCATTCCAATACGGGACACGATTTCTTCGGCTGCTCCACTACGGTTAGAGAGATAAATAGAATTCTTTTAAGAGCTCTCGTTTTTTTTTTTTCGCCCAGCCCTCCTGCTGCTTCCCAACCGCTTCTTGCATCGGTAATTCGTCAAATTCCAAAGTGCACTATTTTTGCAACTTGCTCGCAAAGTCCGAATCGTTCCGTTTTTGGCCAACACACATTTGGCAAACGTAGCAACCGTGACACACAAAATTGAGCCTCCCTCTCGGACGGGAAATCGAGAAACTCTCCACGACAGCGAGAGGCTGGCTTAAATTTAGCTAACTTTTTATTTCAACATTTTCGCATGTTTGTGCGATGTACTTCAAAAAGTTAGCTCTTTCGTGTCGGGTCCGGACTGGTGACGGAACAAATTGGAGCGTAACTTGGGCCGACCGGTACAGCTGTGCTCTGGGCTGTGTACGTGATATCATATTGCACACTTTATCCTCTTCTCCTGCACACACACTGCTCGCACTGTCTGGGCTGGGATCGGCTGGAAAAAGAAGCTGAACCTGCCGGGGAAAATAAAAAAAAAAACGTTGAACCCGGCTAACACGACGACGGACTCGCCCGGTTACGGGCAATTAAGTTCGATCTGGGCCAACGAGTTTTTCAACGATCGCCAAGCAGCAGCAGCAGCAGACACACATAGCTGGACGATCATTTCGAGCGTGTCATAAAACATCCACCGGCGGGTGAAGAAGAAGCTCTCTCGCTATGAATCATATCTTCCAACCAAACAAAAAAAAGCACACCTTTTTCTGAAAAAGGTTGAAAGTAAAGCCGGCCCGGCCATACGTCACTTTCGCAACGGCACCATTGACCTTCTCCACTCTCTGGCCGAACTGGGCACCACCATCATGGAAGGCAAGCGAACCGCAAAAAACCAGGACTTTCTCACTCCTCTCTCACTCTCACACTCTCCCACCGCGAATCCCTCGCCCGTAGTTTTATGAAGTGTGACGCTCCAAAATTTCGTCCATTTCTAACCCTACTTTATTTGATGAATACACCACAGCAGCCACCAGCCACCTCCTGAGAGAAGCATCAAACTCGACCCGAAACTCGAAAATTTGCTCTGATCTTTCCACTTTCTACCGGCGATAATGAATCAAACGATGAATTGTGTTACGGCAAACGGACAATCGCAGTCGCGGAGAGATATTTCTATTCCACCCGGCTTGACCAGCCGCTGGCCGCCGTGTAAAGTTAATTTGTGCGGCCATTGGGGGTATTATTTTTTTTGCAGTGCGGGGAAGGGAAACCAAATAAAAAGCAACTTTTGCCGCTCCCTGCCTCCTTTCCCCGTAGCTATGTAAACGCAAAACACTGGAAAAAGGCCGAATCAGCGCTTCCGAACGAGGCGACACATAAAATATTTCTGTCAACCTTTTGTTTTTCTTTTGCGAACGATCGTTTTCATTCACCAATAATGGGTGCGATTATGATGGGCCGGGGTGGGCGCGTGGTCCGAGAGCGGTGGGGGGGGGGGGGGGGGGGGGGGGGGGGGGGGTCGGTTTTGCTTCGCTTTCTGCTTCGAATCGTGTCAGTGTGTGTGTATGAGGCTTGATGTGCACCGGAGCTGCTCCGGTTCTT
>KI915058.1:182112-236776 GCA_000473445.2 Anopheles farauti | reverse complement strand
GGGTCGGTTTATATTTTGTAACAATTTTCTACAGTGATTGCACCGTCACAGGCGGTGTGTTGTGTGAGTGCAATGTGGAAGGTACAAAAAAAAAAGAACTCCCCGTAATAACTATAAAAGAATGCAACCGTTTAAAAGCGCCCCTTTATTAATAACCCAATGCCGCCGCCGTCGCCACACCTGCTCTGCTTCGGCACTCCCCATCGTCTCGTTCATCGTTCCCATTTTCAGTGGCAGTTTTTCTTCTTTAAACAAACAAACTACACAGGCCGTTTGGTGGTGCAGCAGCTAACAAAATAGGAAGAAACGATTATTACAGTGGCAGCTGCTGTTGCGGGGACGTAAAGACAGCAAAAGAAGCTCGTCAGAACGCAAGCACGCACGCACACCCAGCCGCCGTTCGGGCCGGTCTTTTTTCCACCGTTTAATCAATTATCACGTCATTAGCGGAAAACTCGGGCTCGTCCGTTGTCCAACGTTCAGACAGAACGAGCCGGCAGTGTTCCGGCCGAAGGAAGCGAGAGAGGGAGTGCTCACTTTTCCGAATCATTAGCGCAGATTCATCCGCAACAGGCATGCCTTATTAGAGAGGGGAGACGAGACACCTCGTCTCATACCTTTAGAAGCTAATCAACCCTGGGGTGCCTGGAAGGGCAGAAAATCACCGGTTGATGGATCCGCAATCCGACCACCCGAACACAGGTGCGTTTGCCGACAAAAGTGTAACAAACTCAACCGAAACGTATCGAGAAATTATCCTTGAAAACCGCCGTTTAATATGTTGACAGCAAAAGTGAGTCATTTGGTGTCTCATTTCACGTTCACTGGCGGCTTACTCATGCCGTTTTCCGATGCTGAAAACGATGAGGCAACATTTTAGCTACTTTTCTAGTTAAACTAACCCTTGAATCACATTGCCTGCAACGAATCATAGTCTTAAAAACGATCTTCCTGTAGTCTCTCCCCTCACCAGCATTCGCAACGATGATGACTAAGCGTGACTAAATGCCTCTCTCACACGTTTAAGAAGCTCATTACGTCATTACGATAATGACGTAATTTTGAATGCAACCAGAGGCAGCATCATGTGCCGCAAAAGCTGATCGGATATTTGCATAGGCTACAGTGGAATCGCATAAATCACCGAACGAAGATACGTCGTTACTCATGCTCGTCCTCCTTCACCTCCTCAACCGTCAAAAACCAGAAGAAAAGCGAACCGTGTACGTGCAATTTCACCATTCTAAGAATATGCCTATGCTCCAAATTTAGCCATCAAAAGCATAGACACCGCGCGGAGAGAGCGGCATCAAAAAATAGATGCCTGTAAACGCTGCCAACGACCTCCGGTGCGACTAAATCCGAATCCCACACACACAAACACACACGCGCTGTCAAGTTCTGTGTGTGTGGAAATCTGCAACTAAGGTGGGTTGGTTTTACAACCCGTCCCCCTTCGTCTTTGCCTCCTACGCGGCCGAAATCTTGCTACGATTTCGCTTTCGTTCGCACATCGATCAATCATCGAACGTTGATCTTCTGTTCGTGGTTGCGGCGGGTGGGAAAGCCAACCGCAGAATCCACCCGAGAACAAGGAGAGAGAGAGGGAGAGGTGTGAATGGATGGATATGTTGCACCGTTCAAATATATCTTACCCGAGGGAAATGTATCGAGTGAAACGGCATGTACAAATGATTCAGGAAAATATAGGGAACCATCCAGTATTGCTTTCCAGCTGGGAGCAATGACGTATCAAAAACTTGAAACCATCATCCGGTTCTCCTTCCCCCCGGGACGTTAGCAACACAAGGTGAAATTGCAACTGCAAAACGCCGCCGCGAACGCAACGACATGTGACGCGGGCACACATTCAGACCACGTCAAAATATGTCCCCACCGAAAGGCACACAACACCGTGGTATGTGCCAAGTCGTTATCGGACGCTCGTCGCGCTCTTCAACACACGCACCAACGCAAAAGTGAAGCGAGAAGAGAAAAAAAAAACGCGTTTACAACCACCAGCGAGGTTGAGTTGCATTTTACCTTCTTAGGTGCGGCGGCGCGACGCGGCGTTCTCGCGAGGAGACTTCTCCGTCCGCCCAACAAGCGGCCAAAAACGATGACGACGACAACGCGCTCAACTCGCTCGAGCCGAGTTGGTGACACATACACCTTACAAAACCCACCGGAAACACCGGTCCAACCAGTTCCCCGTCGGTGGATGGGGACAGCAAGCAGGGAGAAAGACTGGAAAAAGAAGACGTCGGCTAGACCGGGAACAAACACCGTGTGCGCGTCCGGTTATCGTTTGGAACAATCGCATGTGCCTGAAACGTACCCGGATCCCGGGCCCGGTGTGACTTCTTGTGTGAGACTCTAGCGAAAGCGGGAGGTGGTATCTCTTTAGACACCTAGACCAGAAAATCACGGACAAGGTCAAATGACGTTCCTATTTCTGAGGTTACTCGCAACGGAACCCCGCAACGAACTAAACTTTAACCTCGTGGTGTAGTGGCAACATCTTCCAATCTTTTCACGCACCCCAAATCGTTTCTAGCACCAAGTGAGTTCTCCTCCTTGAGGCGACCTCCACCGTGAGGGTGCAAGCACAAAGCGGCGCGTGTAAAACATTCCTGGCCCTGACAAATTATTCACAACACATCTCTCTTGCATACCCCGCATTATTAATTGACCGATGATCGTGGATCGTCATATACCACGCGACTGTGCCTATCCCCACAAACATCCTCGCTTCACATCATCACTCATAAAAGCTAATCAATATTCGGACCTCGCAGCAGGCGCCTCTCCCAACGTCCTGCCCACCCTTCGCCTGTGCAACTAGTATTCGAGAATGGGAAACACGAGACACCAACGGCTCACATGATCATTTCCTTTGCTCCATGAAGGTCAAGCGTGTGGCAAAGATAGCACCCGATCGTGGAGTCTTTTTGGAGAATATTTTCATCCAGAAACTCGCCCACAAAGCCTGCATTTCGATACGACGAAAATCTGTTAGCCTTCGCTATCATTTGAAGGGTTTATTAGCGTTCATTGCGTGCGTGATGAATGAATTCTCGCTATAAAGATTCGTTCCTGCCCGCTTGTATGGAAAGAAAACCGCGAGGAGTTAAGCTGCGAATTTTAAGCGCATTAGCTTTTTGGATGGCAATTTTGCAGATATATATACGCATGTTTTATTGACTTAGAGTATGTTTTTTAATCGTTTTTTCAATGGATCCATAACGATTCCATAAGGATTAAATTGCATTTTTTTTTAATTAAAATTTGAAATATTAAAATTAAAACATTTTGTTGTCGGAAAAATTATAGACTATTTAAGCCGCCTACGTGAAAAAACATCATAATTTAAATTTGAATTGAATGTGTCCATCCTTCAATCATAGGTACAAACATTCTGGCAAGTTTGACAGCTGTCGCTCAAGGTGTTAATTATTTGCCGCGAGTTCCCGCGGATTTTCGTCGTTCGAAGTTTAGACTCTAAGCGACTATCTTCAACTACTGTCCATAACCTCACGATTACGATCCAAGATCCTCCGCTTATCTATAGCAAACCGCGAAGCGGGCAAGCGTGTAAACAAATCTCCCGCAAAACACGGTCCAGATGATGTCGTGCGTTCTTGCACATTGTTTCAACATTCGCTTGGGTTGGCATTCATAAGCATGCATATCGCAAAGCCAGCAGCCACTATCACTTTTAGTAGGTGGTATTGGTGCAAAAGCGGCACACGCAAAACAAGCCGGACACCGCCCGCCGCTTGCATTACTTAATAGCACGCAACCCGCGGAGGGAGGTTGGATTTGATGCTGGTTTTTATTGTGTTTATCATGTGTCGTCGTTCTGCTGTGCTCTCCCGGCGTACAACAAAGCGTCACACGAACCAAAAGCGCTTCAATTACGACCCCGATTACCACCACTACTCGCTCGCTCGCTCGCTCGCCTGGTGTCTCTCGGTTGTTCCACCATTTGCACAGCTGATATTATGATGCGGGGATCTAGCGGGTCGGTCTAGTGAGTGCCCTTTCTGGCGCTCGTTCGCGCCGGGTTCGTCACACTGTTGCAGTGCCGCCTGTGCCTTACGGGGAAAGGGAAAACTCGCCACGACACTTGTTTAGCGTCCGACCGTCGTCGTCGTCGCCGCCGACCTTGCCCAAGGGTAATTGGATTTCCTGCGGAACACTTCCAGAACATTACCACAAGCAGCCGCACGTCTGTGAGCGTCTCGCCGGTTGGGAACGGTTTCTCCTTTCCACCGGGTTTTGTTGCCGAAAAGGGGAAGAAGAGATCAATCGTTCCACTCGAAAACCGAGCTATCCCAAGTCTTCATCCATCTATACCCCCCTTAAGCGTGGGGCCCAATGAAGCCAGCTGATAGGACATAGTCATGTCTCGTTGCACATAAAAAGGCGCCACTGGCACGCGATTCCAATCGGCTACATGCACCAAAAGCCTTCTCCACACTATTTTGCATTTTCCCGTTTTGATATTACCCACAACGGGGGAGGGCTCTGGCTGCCGGCTAGACAATACCCGTGCCACCTTCAAAACACAAAAAGCAAACTCACATTAAATCGCCTCGGTTTCGGGGGAAGGGAGGAGGGGTTGAAATTGAAGACTTCGACGGCTGAATCGCTCCCGTCCCACCCTGCGTTCGTCGCCAAGGCTCGTCCCAAGACCGAACCGTCGCTACCTTTTTCCAAACACGGAACACGACCTTCACCTACTCTACACGAACCGTCGACGACGTGGTAAGAGCGGGCGAGGAGGAATCGACGTCGTTGACAGCTTCTCTCTCTCTCTCTCTCCTCCTGCCACCCCGGAATGGGAGGCACACCGTGTGCACGAAGGACTTGCAATTATGTGTGCCATGAACGGTGTGTGTGTGTTGTGTGGCCCCGACCCCCTCCTTCGGGTTTGGAGGTCGCCGCCTGATCGTCCCCGTCAGAACGGCGACGTTAAAAAAAACCCCTTTTTTGTACGATCATTGGCCATAGCATTCGCTCTCCCCGCTAATGGTGAGTGACGAGCTGGGAAATGATGCAGATAAATATTCCCCGACGAGTGTAATATTATAGCGTGAAAGAATAAAAAAAGAAACACACACCAATGGACACATCCCCCCATTGAACAACAGAAAAGCAATAGGTTTCTTCGAACGAAATACGCATGACTCACCGGAAAGATTACTTTTTTATCATCAAACACAACTCGATTTACCATTTCAACACGCGGGGGATTTCAGATTAAGGCGCTGTTATCTCGAACGGAATAAGCAACCGAAACGTCAACGTTTCTTGCATTATACAACACGACGAAAAGTCAGACACGACATCTTAGGACGAAGTTGGTCCATGCATTATCCATTAAACATGAAGAAATGGTATGAATTTAAGGCGGTCGAGTCGGCTGGACACTGCAACAAAACAATCAAACGCCAAAAGCCAAACCGGATCCGGTGGTTCAAATATTTATGAGTTTCAATCATATCGTCTCCCTGCGAACGGTGGCTCCAAAGCCGCTCCAAAATTCGATCGGCTCCGGAAAATATCATACATCCGCAAATGGTGCCTCCGTCGAGAAGAAACATCGTAGGAGCTTGGAAGAAAAAGGAAATCGCCAATCGCCGTCCCGTCCGCTCTCGTGAGGCTTTTTTTTGTCTCTGTTCAAGTCCGATAAGTTGCGACCGCACAGCAACCCCGAAAAAAAAACACAAGAGGCTCTTGGGGTGAACTTTCTCTTTCCCTTTCGCCGCACGCAGTTGAAGAAGAAGGTAAGAGGGCACACCAACATGTACACTGGACACACGGACGTACGGCCGAAAAAATTCGGGATCCTGGTGGCATCTCGCGCACACGCGCAGGTTTTCTCTCTCTCTCTCTTCTCTCCTTCTAAAGTTGGCACCGCCGGGCGGAGGGGTTGAACTACCGGAATGGAAGGGCAAATAGCCAGACTGCGTGTGAGTGTGTTGGCAGGGTTCCGGTTCGGTCCGGTCCGGTGATGTCAGGTTTGCATTTGTCCTTTCGATGTAAAGCATTCCGGAAGATCAATTAATAAAAAAATAAAAATTCTCAGTATAAGCGGAATATTATGAGTATGAGTCATCGTTTTGAAGCCAAAGCTTAGGAGAAGCTACTTCGGATCATTTCTCGCCTTCCACTAGACGGAGAGCGGGTTTTGTGTAATTAACAAACTCGCCACTGTTGTTCGTGTGAGACGTTTACATTCTGCTAACAAAAAATGATCAATTATTAGTCATTCGAATACACAGCCTCTTACCGATATTTACTTCGTACTAAACAACAAATAATCTCCCTCCTAAAGAGCGCATCGTCGACATCGTTTTCTGCTCGCACAGCTACTCCAACGCCGCGTCTTATTACATCCCTATCGACCAGATGCTACCCGACTGTGGAGTCGCGAGCGGACATAAAATCCCCTGCAATGTGTATGCGCTTTTCGAAAACCGAAACCAAACGAAGTGAACATGAAGTGGGAAGCAGCGAAGGAACGTTCGCGCATCGTCAGCGGTCCCCATTTCCGGTACTACATCATCACACTGTGTGTTTCCATCGGTTCCACACCAGCGTTTGACAAATTGGCTGCGGGCTGCCGATGTGCAGGCGGCCACAATGCAGCGATTTTGCGTTCTTCCAACTTTCCATTTCCTGCCCACGCTGCAGCTACGATGCGGGATAAGGTTCGAATCATTTCCTTCGGATGACGCACCTTCCATGGGCTCTTTCCGTTCGTCGGTGTGCGTTGATGGATCCGGGGTGCTGGCAATGGGGAGATAGTAATCGAACCCACAGAAGGCTCCCTGGATTGTGTAGCCCAAAAAAAAAATAAGACACCCTAAAGTCAGAAGAAGGCTGCTGGGCCCGGCGTGTGTGAGCCATGAGAACAAATATGTTTCGATTTTTCATGTTATTCATACCATGGGCCGCTTTCGCGTTATCTATCTTCCATGCGCTTCCCGGCAAAAAAAGCCAGCTTCTTAGAAAACGGGGCGAAACTTCCACCAGCGGCCTCTCTTCGGGTGAGTGTTGATATGGGACGCTAAATCAACAAATGCGCTCCTCCACGGGCAAAGTATAAGCGCCCAAGAACGCCGAACGGCCAAAAGAGCATCCAGCATCATTTCGAACCGCGTACAGGCTCCGAAGACGAGCCGAAAGGCGAAAAAAAAAACAAATAAAGAAAGAATGTGTGCCGCAGGCGTGTGAGGAAGAGGAAATAAATTTGCTTACCATATGTTAAAACTCATTTAATCGCACAAATAGATACTTTTTTTTGCCGACCGGCTCAAGAAGCTCTGGCGGGGGGAAGAGTTCGTTTTTGGGGTTCGCGTGTCGAAACGAAAGGCACGGAAATAGGTGGAACCGGCCGGGTGCGTTGATCCACACGCATCACACACTTCTGCTTTCCCCTCCCCTCCAGGAGAGCTCTTCAAAGCCACGTTGTTTTCCCGCACGGGAGGGAACCGAGCATCGAGAGCATCGCATCACAAGGCGAGGCGCACACGGTTGGGCGTAATGAACAGTTAATGTTCGTTCCTCATCTTACCCTCACCGGGGAGCGTACGCGCGCGCGCGCGAGGGGCGCAATAACCATGCACCATTCATCTCTTCCGCCCTCCCGAAGATGTCGGTAGCGCATTCCACCATTCCTGCTCCCCGAGCGACCCAAATTCGCCTTTCATTGAAATGCAAATATCGTAAGCACATCAGGCTCGGGTACTATAAAGCACCGAGGAATTAAGGGATCCAGAAGGGAATTTGATGTTCTTTTCGGGGTGTTGTGTTGCTTTTGTGGGTGAATTTATATATGCTTTTCGATAACGATCCCTCCTCTTGCCGCCTAGTAATCTTCTAATCTTTTGTCACTTCTTAAATGCACCGTGGGTAACTCTGCCGGAATATTTTTTTAATAAATAAATCAAACCTTAACATCATCAAGGTGATAGAAAAGAAAAAAAACAACTGCTTCCAAGGCTTGACTTTTGGTTGCCAATTTTTTAAGTCGTATTTTTGTGGTCTTTTAGCTAACATTACTGTTAACAAACACACACGCTTAGCGTATATTAGCATACGTTGACAAGTGCATACTCATACACAATTGTGGTTCTTTTTTGGTTGTTTTTAAATTTCCACCAATCAATCTCATCAAGCGATAATATTTTACACCGGCGACCATTGCAAAACACGTTCTCGTTGGTGTGTGATGTTGATAATGAAATTAATCTACGTCTAGCCAACTGTCTTTCAGCCGGAAAAGCTTTTAATCCTTCTTTTCTGAACGAAGAGACGAACATCGACTATTAGGAAGCGATAACGAACGGAACTAAAACCCCTCGGGGGAGGGGGAAAATGCAACAACATTCGTGTTTTGAACGATGACTCACCCATCCCACCGAGTGCCACCTTCTTCGCGTGCGTGAGGACGGTGAGAACAAACGTCACTTTCCGTCGTGCATGCGTGTGAAGGACGGAACCATGGAAACAGGGTGTGCCAGAAAAAAAAAACACCTATCCCAACCCAGGGTTAGAATAGGACGCCGTCGCACACTGCTTTCTTTGTTGTGCCATACGAATAAATGCAAATAAATGACAGTCGGTCGAAGTATGCTGCGCGCTGTACAACACACCAGCTGAAGGTGATATACACACACTTACAACCAACGACGACTCTATACAAAAAGCGCCACAAAGTGTATTGCCATGATGTGGCGGCTGTCGTTTACCGTGTCTCGCGTAATCAATATGTTTCCACACGACAACCCTTCCCCTTCTCCACCCAAATGATTGCAATTTTATCTATCGAGAGCGGTCTTTCGCAACACTTTCGGGCAGATAAGATAAACACTTATTTTTGCGCACCGAGTACAAAGCGCTCGACACTGCACAAAAAAATACAAGAAAAACGTCCCGGTGATGTGTGAGAGAGCATGGATTCTATGCTCTATGAGAAGGAAGGATTCTCACCCGTCCCCACCACACCATCACCCGAGACGAGGGGTTACCCTCAATGAAAATTTCGATTCCCTATGATGACTCTGCGCAATCGAATTTGTAGATTTTTTTTCTTTTGCTCCATGCCTTTGTAACAATCCTGTCTCAACCTTCTTTCCCTGGCTGCTCCATCCTGTCCGCGCAACCATTCTCAGCCTCGCGAGAGGTTCGCTAAAACTACGCGGCGAACCGGTTTAAAATTCACCGGCATTTTTTGTCCCCCCCCCCCCCCCCCCCCCTTTCAGCTACTCTTTTCGTTATTGCAGAATATAGCACCAATACACACACACACGGGCCTTGTTCGGTCAGCATGAAACACCACACGGCCAACTGCAGTGCGTGCGGGAAGAAGAAGGGGCAACTTCTGCACACACGCATTCGCTCGCGTTGCTAGGCAGTGCAGGGTGTGCGCGTCTCTGCATGTGTGCGTGTCGCTGCGGCTACGAATATCGCGAGCGTGTGGAGCAGTTTGCGTGAACTCATCTCGGTGGTCTGCACCACCACCACTACTATCATCAAACCAGCAGCGTAGTCAGCACTCATACACACACGCACAAAACCGCAACTTAATTCGGCTAAATTCTGCATTCTACGTACGAGGTGCAATTGCACTTGCCACCGGTGCATAACAGCTTTGTTCTTTGTGATAAACACCCACCATAAGGCCACATCACACACAGTGACACATCGGGAGGCATACAAAAAAATTAACACATCTTTTCACCGGGTGCGGCGCCATTTTGAAAATCCATTTACGGTGGTGAGCCGGCAAAGTGCGGTTTCTTCTTCTCGCCGTGTCCATTGTTGCCGTTCTTCCCTCGGTTTATTCGACCGATTTCGCGCATTTCACACACGGTTACGGTGTTTCATTGGTAAGAAGTTGATAACACGAGTAAAAAGCACTGGCAGCGAAGCACAAAAATCCGGAAAAAGAATGTTTTTTATTGCGTTACAACCGACGCAATGCTCTTTCACCTTTGGCGAATCAATTCTCACATTCGTGAGTACTTGTGATCTCACTGCTGTTGGTCGGGGGTTTTCATTAGTTTTTTTTCGGGCGCATATTATCTCGCAGGTACACTTTTTCACCGTCATAATAACGATTATATCGAATTATCCAGCGGGCACATCCAGATAAGTGTGCGTTGAACCTTTTTCCGTTCAAGTTCAGTTTCGCCGCATCATCGGGTCACACCCTTGATGAGCAGCCAAACCGATTCACTTTTCGATTCTCACTCTCACCGGCTCACTGCTCACTACTGGCGTTCTCCTTTTGGCTCACGGGCAAAACGACTCCACCGGGATGCGCCGCCGCTACCGAGTCCGGTGAAAAAGCTGACGACATCCTTTTCCCCAGGGTGTTCCTCCTTCTCCTTGCGGGATTATCAACGGAGCACTTGTTAATTGCACTTGTAGTTCTCGTCAACTCTCAGTTTTTTGTTTTGTCACTTTCACAATTTAGAAATAAATCACACAGCTTCCATTCACGGACCATTCCCGTCTTCCACCCTACCCACTCAAATCCACACACATACGCACGCACACTGGCACTTACCTCGAAGCCTTCCGATTTAGCCCAAACGCCACCATCGTGTCCGGCGATGGCTGCCTTCGACACGCACTGCGAAGCAAGAAGCTGATTGTCGACGTAATCCTGCCAGCTCATTTTGCTGTCTGTTTTTTTTTTAAATTACTCGCGCGTAACTGTTGTGGTGCTAAGGATGCTGCTACTGGCGCTGCTGCTACTGCTTCCGGTGTGGCCGAGGCTCTTCAGTATCCGGAAACTCCTGGGAGCTTTCAGTAGAGATAGCTTTCTCACGCGCTAACTTCGGGTACTCTGTTGCCTTGAACGGGACGACGGAGCAGGCAGCGATCCAATGATACCCAAAGCCAAATGCGGCCCGAGAACCAGGGAAAGAAACAGGGAAACGGGGGAGAAATGGACAATTAAACTCCTTGCGTGGTGAAGAAAGTGTGAGACGGATAAGTTGTGCCACGAAAGGCTCACGAAATTAAGCCGGCCGAAACACGAACGATTCGCGGAAGATTCTACACACCACGTAAGCTTTTCTTGACCAGTTTCGATGGTAATTCACTTATTACTTGCGTCGGAAATATCGCGAGTTAAGATGGCGGCGTCTCACCGTTTTAACTTTACTCACCGTTGGCGAAGGGTTTCTTCAATGCACACGCGCTCGTGTTACTCGACCGATCTCATCGACTTTTTTTTAATAAATAACTAACACCAATACCAGCAGATGTTTCAACGACTGTATATTTGGTAAGGACCATGATGACAGTGTATCGGAGCGCTTAGCTCCCACTGTTAAATGTCAAAACTGTCAACGTGACAAATTCCACATTAGCCAATCCAGCCTTCTCTGTGCTAATACGAGAGCAGTATTTTACGTCAGAACGAGATGCACGATGCTTCGTATCTGATCCGGTATAGGGCATCGTATCACAAGAAAGAGATGCAAGAAGAGAAAGCTATGGGAATCGAATAACACTGCTACGACCGCAAAATACACTCGTTTTCCTTACCAATTTTGGATAATTTTCTAATACATATTGTAAATAACTGATTTTTATACGCACAACACTGCATAACTGAGAATGGAAATTGCCTAAAATATATTTGAGTTAAATTTTAAGATCATTTTCCCGAGTTTAATCGGTTCTAGTAACTTGATTTTGGACTAACATAACAATTGGCGGAATTCAGTAAAAAAAACTACAACTTTACTAATCGTCGTATCACTTAAAAAAATTAAGAACACCAAATGCAGACAAATTATGAGTTTGTGATGAAAGGTTCAGTTCAACAGTTTCAAATGTGTTAATTGTTATTTTTTTTCGTAAAACCTCTGTATAAAATTGTCCATAATCGAAGCACTTTCTATATCTCCCATAGTTTCATTATCGAATTTGACGAAACTTTCGAACTTGCCGATATTTTCGAATATTCTTCTAGCTAACGAAACAAAAATTTTCCAATTTGGAAATACGTTACTAGCGTGTAATAAGAAATAGAGACTAATCAATTTAAGGTCCAATGCTGACAGGTATTAGTATATAAATGAAATGATTACCAAATAAAACCGAAATCATTGTATTCGATTCAATTGCATTCAAAATTGAGAGGAACCAACTGACAAGCGCACAATTTTTAGCGAGAAGGGCTGTGTCCAAGACCAATTTCAACCTAGACGGATATTCGTTTTGAAATTCTACATGAACTGAACTGAACCAGCTGCCTTGGTGTGTTAGTAAATAGTTAAATTTATGCGTAAAAAATACCCGGGTTTTGAAGAAAGAGCATGCAATTCAACCGGTTTTGCTCTCCGCGCGCCACTGACGCCGTTTATTTCATCAGTTCCGGCAAATTTTCGTTCGTGGTATCAGCAATATGCTACACACACTAGCGCTCGCTCTCATCATCGATCGGTTTTCATTACTTGCACGATATCTATTTGTTGTTGTGTTGTTGGTTTGAATAATTTTATTAGCAATAAAAGTAGTAGATTTAGGTTTTTTTCTGTTATTAATTCCTTTTACACCGCGATTCTCTTTTTTATTTTTGTTTATATAGAAAGGACGTGGCTGTTGTTGTTCTTGAAGTTTCGTAGCACGCTGCGGATGCTGCTGCTGCGACTCTATGTGCTACCGGTTCCTTGAGTTTCTCTTTTTTGCTGACGCTGTTTATTATTACCGTTCTCTCGATCTACTCTTTCGCCCTCGAACCTCGATACTGGTACTGCTGATGAAGTTGTTCTGCACGACAGGGAGCGGAGCGGAATGAAGCGGATGATGTTGGACTTCCCTCAACACGGTTCCTAATCTTATCCACGATGACGACGACGGCGACAACACCCCCAGGGCAACCTCCATCCACCTCTTAAATCACCTTCTGCCCGTGTTTGCGCTGAAGACGCTGTCGGCCCCTTTCGGTTTGAATCTCTGGAATCTTAGCTTGCGACTCGGTCCTTTCCTAATACACAGTTACTGCCAACACCACCAACACCACCAACACCACCAACACCGCGCCACCGCCCTTACCGCGTAACCAACAGCACTCAGAGGAAAGAGAGAGACAACACACACACGCACGACGCACTTGTTGTTGGTTTGCGGAAACACCTGCTTTTCTGCTGTTCTTGTCTTTGCTTGTTACTCCTCTGAGAGCAAACAAATGCGCACTATAATTCCGCAATTAAATCATGTCAGCCAGATTGGCTGGCATTTCCTCAATGGTAGTGTTGTAATGCTTCTCGATATCGGCGAGAACCCGCTTGTCCTGCTCAGTAACGAAGTTGATCGCAACTCCCTTACGACCGAAACGTCCACCACGTCCGATTCTGGTGGAAAAAAACAGAGAAACGAAAGTCACACATTAGAACATGATCAAATCGAAGCTGCACCTAATCCTTTCCCCTCCTTCCTTACCTATGGATATAATTTTCGCGCAGCGTTGGAAGGTCATAGTTTATCACTAAAGAGACCTGCTGCACGTCGATACCACGAGCCAGCAGATCGGTGGTGATCAGCACACGCGACGAACCGGTACGGAACTGCTTCATGATAATGTCGCGATCTCTTTGCTCCATATCACCGTGCATGGCAGAGACGGTGAACGTTTTCTGCGTCATCTGCTCGGTCAGCTGGTCGACCTTGCGACGGGTGTTGCAGAATATGACGGCCTGCGTGATCGACAGCGTGTCGTACAGATCGCACAGCGTGCCGATCTTCCACTCCTCGTACTTGACGTCCACGTAGAACTGCCGGATACCTTCCAGCGTCAGCTCCTCCTTCTTCACCAGAATCTTCACCGGCTCCCGCATGAAGTGCTGCGAAACCTCCAGCACGTCGGCCGGCATCGTGGCGGAGAGCAGGATGACCTGCACGTCGGGTTCCAGCTTCTGGAACACGTCCTGAATCTGGTCCTTAAAACCACGCGACAACATCTCGTCCGCCTCGTCAAGCACGAACAGCTTGATGTTTTTCGTGCGAAGCACGTTACGCGTGATCATGTCATGGACACGACCCGGGGTTCCGACCACGATATGGCTGCCCTGGTCCAGGCGGCGCATATCGTCGCGTACGTTCGTGCCGCCGATGCAGGCGTGGCACTGGGCCTTCAGGAAGTCACCTAGCGAGATGACCACCTTCTGGATTTGCGACGCCAACTCGCGGGTCGGTGCCAGAATCAGCGCCTGGCAGTCCGGAATTTCCGTCTGGATCAGCTGCAAGATCGCAATCGAAAATGTAGCCGTCTTTCCGGTACCTGTGTGGAAAAGGAGATCATTGATTATTCCATCATTTCCAACGGATTATTTTGTTGTTAACATAATCGATTTGATCACAAATTAGAGCATTCTTCGCAGCATGCTAGGATGAAATGATTGAAAAATAATTATTGCTTGTAGAAGATACGGTACAAATAAGTGATCTATCTAAATAAGATTCACAAATTTCCAAAAGTACTCCTTGTTTACTCTTGCACCTCATGCTCCGTAGGAAAGACCAGTCATCTCACAGTCCTTCGTCAGGTAAAGGTGCTCATTAGCAGCACTAGATAGACTACTTTTTTCCAACTTTCTGTTTTAACACCGTTAATTAAATTTTAATCTAACCAGTAGAACGGATAAAAAGCGATGAAGGATTCGGATGATAAAAAAATAATGCTATAATATGCCAGAATCGAATACGTATAACAAAGAAAAGCGAGAACCTCTTTTAAAGACCAGATGAAAATCGATCATTGTTAACATGATGCTTGTAAATACGGCGCCATATGACGAACACACATACATACCGGATTGGGCTTGGGCGATGACATCGTGCCCTTTGATGCACGGCATAATAGCGCGCTGCTGGATGGCAGACGGTTTCTCAAAACCGTAAGCGTAAATTCCACGCAGAAGCTCCTCTCGCAGACCCATCTGGTCGAAATTGTCGTACGACTCGGTCCAGTTGGACTCGATAACGCCGTCCGGGTTCATACCGACCGGTCCATCGTGCGATTGTTGCTCCTGGCGGTTATCATCCATCTGTATATTCAGCAGCCAGAGCGCATATCCATCCAGTAACCGGAAAAAGAGAGCAAAAAACAATGGTAGTTAGCACTGCCGAAGGGAGCACAAGCACAACACGCAGCTTTCCCAATTTCGTCCTTTTGCGGACCGGTGGATGTAGAACATCGTTACACAAACACAGGTACGCACATACACACACATATATACATGTACTGCACTGCTATCGTTTACGTCTTTTCTTTAGCAACGAATTACGCACCCTTTATACTGTTCTCGATTTTTGTCGTAATTTTAAACAGTTCACAACTAATCTTGCTGTTTTCAACAAAAACTAGGCGCACTATTTAAATTGCAGTTCTAAATTAACTTCGCCTTCTTTTTTTCTCTGTCAGCTAAAACAAATGGTTTAAACCACTTTACTTTCTACGCTGTGGCTACTGTGTGCGCGTTCTATTATTTCTGCTTTGCAAGGCAGATTACCAGATCCAATCGTGCAGGGGGAAACGGGCAGTGTCAAAATGTGTGTGCATTTGAGTGTTTGTGTAACGTTCTTCGTGCGCGCGACGAAGCTATCGAGAAATGTTCCACTTTCTATTCAACCGTAAACCTGCGGAATCAGTAACGGGCGGCAATGAACACTACGAATTTGGTGTTGGTGCGAATTTGGAGTTGAAATGTATCGTTTTCTGTTGTAACAGTTTTGTAAGCAAAAAGACGCAATAGAACTCGTTCTACCATAGTCCCATCCCATTCGTTTCTGGAAACTCAGCGGCGACTCTAGATGCGGCGTCGTTGATGACGTATTACACCGGGTAAAGAAAGATGAGTAAGCGTTGATATTTGTGCGCTGCTGATGCGGTTTCTAACAACGGGTATCAACGATCAAACTTCAAATATTCGGAAATGTATCGAACGATTGCACTGGTAAAAGTTTTCCGAGTAAACTAAAAAATAGTACGTGTTAATACAATCGTAGCCGTGTGTGCTCACACGCAGCGAGGAATGTCTATGCGCTACCGCAGACACCCTTTACTTTCCTTTGGTGATTTTTATTGCAATCAAAACAGTCTGACAGAAACCATACAAACTTTAGGAACTATCTTGGGCCAGTTTGCCCGGAGAAAATTACAAACCCTTTTCCAGCTTTCGCGTGTGTTATCTCGTTAACTTCTGGCTGTCAAAACTAGGCTGTCGTGCATCGACCACGCGCGGGGTTGCTGCTGCTGCTGCTGCGTGTAGCCACGGCGGATACCCTCTTCTAGGGGTGACTCAAACCCCCGCTAGAGCGACAGAGAGCGAAACACTGTACGCCCTTGCAGTGCAGAGCAGGCCGAAGGGAGGTTCCGCAATGCTTCTGGTGCCGTTTGGGGGGTGCGAAACACTCCTGATCTCTTTCGCACCTCCTTCGTGCGGATCAAAATCCGGTCGAGCTTTGCCGTCTCACTTACTACCCAACGTTGCTCTTTCGAACATTTGCTTCACGCAAACCTATTTCTTCGCATAAAAGATTACTGCGAGTTTTTTATGCTGGTATTGGTTCACGTCGCACGGGAATGGAAATTAATTGTAGCTACATTTTGCAGAATATTTTTCCAGCGCGTTGCACAAGAAAATTCATCATTATCGTTACCAACGTGCTGGCAGATCCGATTGATTAGTTAACCGGATGCGTGTGACCGTGCGAAAAGATGAAAGAACAGTTTAATGCGCTATCGCTACACTTAGCCGTTCAAAAACGATGACTAACCACACAGGAGGGGTTTTTCATTATATCTTAGCAACGTGACCGAAAACGCTTCTATCGCTAAGCTGCACCCTGTATCCAGTTGATGTACATAATGCATCGCTGCACGTACATCATTCGCATGAAGAGAAGATGAGTTACAATTAGTTCGCGACCGACTGACTGTTCGAATAATCGATACAACTAATCTTGGCCATAGTTAACATTCCATGACGCGACGCGGCTTTACAACGTTTGCTACCGTATGGCTCAAAGTGGTAAAGCTTTGATAACGGAAACCTTATGACGAGGAGACTGCAGCTTGAAGTATCATTCTTCCCCCCATGGCGGACGAGAGACGGAAGAACAATCTTCCTGCGAGTGTCCGGATGAATCGTAACTTTCCGTTCTTTTGTCTCTGTTGCGCAGTGCACTGTACTATTGCTTCGTCCCGCTTCTTTGTATACCCATCCATCCATACCAATCCAGCAGCAGCGCAGCGAACCTAACCTCACTTTGTTGTGCTGACGAAACGAGGACGTGCTTTCTGGATCGGGGTTTCTTTAAGCAATCGCCGTGTCACAGCTCTTTAAACTCGTTGCTCGTGCGTGAATACGCAAGAAAATGTCGCCAAGGATACTCGGTTACATGCGCTGCCGATGTTACCCCTGCATCGTGCTTCTTCCTTTTCTTTTTCGGTTGACACTTCAATGGCGCCGACGTCTCCGCCGTTTATTCGTCGAGCAATTTCTATGTCATTATCAAAACCTGCGAAGCCCTTTCCTTGCGCGATCGTGAAAATCGCTAAATTTAGCGTCCGACTTGTCATCGCACCGGTTTGCCGGACAATGGACACGATTTAAAAAACAAATGTTACACGACGATCGTGCGTGCGTGTTACTGTTGACTGTGAAATCATCTTGCGCAGAGAGGGATTGTCGCTGGGATTGTCTTATATTCAAACTCCCTAGCGGTGAATTTGTCGAAAGAATGTGGCGATAAGGAGGAATCGTGCACGGGCTACGGTTTCGCGGCATATCTCAACCAAGAAAACTTTGTTCTCCAGATGCGCATTGCAACTGCGCCTGATGGAAGGAAAGTAACGTTGGAAATCATGTTAAAAAGCCACATTATATCGCCGTGAGCACTGGATCGAAACCCTCATGCGATTATTTCTCATTTCCATTTTCCAGGAAGGTCAAACCAAGCAATAGAGTCCTCCAAACAGGCACAGAAGGGCTGCGTGGGCCACAGCCTTACTGCATTTCGCTCGACTCCTCCTTCGGGTCCGTCATCACACCATCAGCCATGGGAAAACCTTACAGTCTCGAATTTCACGTTAAATACACCAAATATCGCCCGTATTCGTATGTCTGCCGGTTACTGCTACGTTCTGCTCACTTTTCCCACGCTTTTCAGCCCGATTTCACCCGTTTTTCACGTACGTTTTCACGATTGAAGTTTGGCACTTTTATACACGTGCTGAATCTGATTTTTATAAACCAAGCGAAAGGTCGCCATATTGTCAGATTTGCAGCACGAAGCTGTCGGCGAGCAGCTTTTAGGCGCCAGGGGCGGAGAAGCGGGTGCGAAACGGCGAAATACAGGTGGCCTTTTTCGCCACCCCAGGCGAAAACTACCATCTCGCCCGATTCGCTCAATTCGCCCACTAAATTGTGTCGGTCTGACAGATTAGCTGACGAAAATTCGCTTCGAATGTGGGAGCGATTTTAGAGGAAAATTAAAAATTAATTGTTAAACGCCAAAATTGGCCTAAGTTTTTGTTTTCTCGAATCGTACGAAAATTACAGTGAATAATTCAGAAAAGTATGCCTGTATGAATTCGTATAAAAATCTTCATAACTTGAATAACATCAAGTAGCCAAAGCACTTCAAGTTCGCAGTGTTGCAGTAACCGACAGGTGATCAGGAAATTAATTTTACAAAAAATATGGACTTTAAAGATTACGTGGCTCGTGACGATTTCCGTTCCGAAAAGGAATTACTTCAGCATATAAAAAATAAAAAAAAATATTCCATCGAATCTAACCTCGCTGGCTTCAAAGCGATTTTGCGTCGTCAGATTGGAAAAAATGGTGATAACCTGTAAGTATATCAGTCAATATACTCAACTACGAAATGCTGCACAGTTTTCACTATCTTTTGTAGATACGAATTACTGGTGCGGTTGATATCAAGTTTGCTGGACAATCCATCAGCAAATGCAGTTGATCACTTTGAAGAGTATTGCCGTATGATCAAACTGGACTTTCTTAGCCCGGAACGTTATTTGTTCACATTCTACGACCGGCAGTCTAAACAGTTCGAAAATGGAAAGCAAAGAGAAGCACTTTTGGCTAAGCAAACGCTACAAGCCTTGACCCAGATTGAAGACGAGAATATCTCCTACCGTCATGAGCTCTGCGTGCTCATTCATCGTGGACTTAACACGATGGGCTGGGATCTTCCTAGAGGGTACGATTACTTTATCAGTGCCGAAATGGAGCGAACTCTTCGCCATAATCGTAATGCAAAATCATGCCAGTTCTGGGGCATAGTAAGGTCACTGTGTTGCGATTATTACATCCTGGAAGTGGAGCACAGAGAAAAGAGTATTGATTATTGCGCCTATCGGGGTGTAATTGGGAAGCATCCTGAAATAATAACAAACATCATCGAGAGCTTACTGGAAGAAACAGTTCAGCAATCGAAATCGCTGAGCAGCATGGATGTTTCGTCAGACTTATCGGCTGAATCTTTGGCAGACCTTGTACGGTGCGTTATGAAAGATACACTAGACAAACTGAAATTGGTGGACAGTGAAATCGAACTCGAGCAATGTCGCTTTGATATAGACACACTGTTAACGGACATTATTGAGCAATTGTCGAGCACTTCATCGTTATCGACGTCTTGTGAATCATCCTCTATAATGTTGTCAGATCCTTGCGCATCTTCTGATACTAGTGTCGAAGCTACAACATCGATGTTGCGCCTCCGTCTCGAACGTATTCAACTTGAGGCTCGGTTAAACAATCGTACGTTCATAGTTTCAACAAATCCGCGCACGAAGCCATGGCAGGAGCTACCACCAGTCACATTACAGCAGCTAGAAGCTACTGAAGGACTACGAGTATTCCTGGTTGGAAACCTGGAAGCGCCGGTTCCCAATGTGGTGAAGTCTTTTGAAGGGTTGGAAAAAAATGTATTGCGTGCACTGGTTTCCAAAATTTCTGCCCATCGAGACTGCCACATCGAAGGCTCGGAGACTAACTTATCGCTCGTGAAGTGTCTGTCTGGGACGTACGGTTCCGTAATCGGGTATAATCAGGAATTGTTGCAGGAACGCGTTGAACGCTGGTGTGAACGAAAGGAGCACGGAATGCAGTACTGGTTGTCGGAAACCTGGCCAGGACTTGGGTCGTTTAACGATGGGTTTCAGTTTCGTTGTTTCTATATTGGATGGGGTCTTGAAAGACAAAGCAGCTGGTACAATCCGGTAGTGCACATACCAACGATGATGAACGAATACGGGACAGAGCCGGCTAGAACCAGCGGAAATTCACAGCAGACGGAAGATATTTTTCATACGATGTATTCAGAAACCAGCACCACCGGAATTTCTTCCGATCGAATTTAGGCATGCGTTTGAAAATTTCCCTTTAAAATTTTACCAACTGGAGTGAAACACAAAATTCGGTTGAATGATTGCACAGAAGAATGGGATTTTCTAATATTTTTAAAATAGATGCTCGGATTAAACGATTTTGTGTGGTTAAATGTATATTGGGTTTTGCTATCTAAAACTATTTCGGTGAAAGTTTTCAAAAATGTCAAATGTCGATAAATTATCTTAACTTTCATGCTTAATATTTCGGCTATCCATGAATATAATCATTTAACATTTCGAATTATTATAAGGAAAAACCATGTCTTTCTGATAATATTTTTTTATAAAATATATGTTTCATAAAATGTCATTTTGAACTGATAAAAGATGTCCAACAAGAGCCCCTCGGTGCGGAAACATCATGTGCCCATGACACATATGCCGCACACGCACACACGCATAATGCACAAATAAGCGCGAAGGTGAGGTGAAAGCAAAGAAGCAGTGTAAAAGTAGAACGGGGCGAGAGCAAAAATGTAAACACTAGCAAACGAAAAGACCGCGGACGGACACAATCGTGGCAAGAAGCAACCGTTGGCAGAAGCGTCGGAGTTTAAGCTGCCCGTTTCCGACGCGTGTGGAAAGAATTTTAGTGGCTGTGAGGCAAGAGTATGGCGTCAGCAGACGCCATTTCCGAAAGTATGCTGAAAATCGATCGCAATATCGTGCATCAGCTGGACAACCGCGAGCGTGGCTACCGGACGCGCAGGATAAGAAGCAACGTGATAGGCAAAACGACCGAAAGGGGACCGGCGAGAGTCATTAGCGAATCCAGTGAGCAATCATTCCGCCGGCTAGCCGTCGAGTTGTCCGAGTTAGTACTGCTGGAGCGACTGAAAACGGAAGATCTCTGCAAGGTAAGGGGAAAACTGTTTTATTTTCGCCAAGATAGTAACCCCTTTTTGGGTGTTCCCATTCCAGCCCATAGACGACCTAGCCAGTGAGACAGAGTCCGTGTTTAACATTGAGCAAAGTCACAATGGGTGAGTGCATTTCGAATTTTGCATCATAGGAGCCAAATGTGTTTATTGTGCTGCATTCGTTTTTCGCAGCCTACTCACCGCTACCGTGCAGACAAACAGAAGCGTCAACGTATTTCACACGGCATCGATGCAGAAAGCTGGTAACGTTAGAAGGTAAGCGGGAAAGCATTGTACGAATAATGAAATTATTTCTCTTGCAGCAAAATATCCCACCGGCGATCGCTCCGTATGGACGCTGGCCTTCCATCCGACGAACGAGAAGATTATCGCATTCGGTACACTAGGTGGTACGGTGTCGGTGTACGTGAACAACCGGCGGGTCGGTACGCTGCAGGAACCAGAACCGATCGGTTCGCTGTGCTTTCACCCGACGCAAAACTATCTCATCCTGACGAGCATGAACGAAGTCATCTTCTGGGACTGGGACAATGACATGACGTACACGACCGGCATGTACAGTGATTGCAAGTGTCGGTTTCTGCACGTGACGAAGGATTCGCGTCTCATAACCGGAATCGCACAGACGCAAAACCATCAACTGGCTGGGGTGGGCAGCAACGTGGAGCGGGTGGAACCGGAATATCTCATGGTGTCGTTTCTGCGCAGCGTCAGCTTAATGCTGGACCAGCTCGAGCAAACGTTGATCACGCAGATCGACCAGCTGATCCATTACGAGTTGAACAAGCAGTGTCTCGTGTGGATCCATCTGCTCCAAACGATCAATCGCAAGCGGAACGAAGTACGCTGCACTACCACCGTCCGGTCGGAGGATAGGTGTACGGTAGGGACAAAGAGTGAGCCTCTGCGTTGATATGAGCTTGTTTACTATCCATTATGTTTGTTTTTTGTTTTCCAGAACACTGATCTCAATCTAACGTTCATTTCAATGATCAGAAAGATCGAGGTGGTAGAAATTATGTTGAATGCCCACCAGAACCGGGCACACAGGCACACTGACGGTGTCGTTGGAGGTACGTTGTACAATCGAGCCGATGCTAGTCGGTTGTGGTCACCGAACGCCGTGCTGTACACGCAGCCATTGATCTACTTTGAAAAGATATGCCAAAAATACATATGTCAGGGTCACAACAGCTACATCAAGTAAGTATGTTTCCATAAGCACTAGTTATCAACTGCATGGATGTGGTTAGATATGAAAAATTCGAGATGTCTAGCGCTTCTCGGTACGTACTCTTTCTTTATTACGTCCAACGACAAGTTAAAAAGAGAGCTTTTTGAATTCGGCTTCTAGTTGAAAGATATCGAATTCGTAATATTTCATCACTACACTCCCTTCTCGCAGATACAACTTTGATCTCAAGCTGGTGGACAAGCTGCTCCACAAAGTGTTCTATCTGCTGTACAACCTCGCACCGTCGGAACTGCCGGTCACATGGGATATAGTCCCGGTGCTGTACAGTGCATTTCGCACGTCGGAAAAACACTGCGTGCTGCAGGCCTGGGATCTGTCGTCGTTCAGTGGCGATGTGGACGATCTGCCCGACTTCAAGGAAGGTGAGTAAATGGCGAGAATGGGTCGAAGAGAGCTAAACTGGAGGAAGCGTAACCCGTTTTCTTCGGAACCGATTTTAGATTGGAAAAACGTGATTACTGTCTGCCTGATCAACAACGACTCGAATGTGGCAATCTCCCAGTGCGAACAGTTCATCGCTTCCGTTCGGGCGCATCGGGTGAAAGTATTGGGTGCGGCGTTTATCTTTGCATCGTTTTATTTGAACCGCATTTAATTAACTGCTTTTTGTTTTGGTCCTACATCCACAGAAATTCGAAGCATTCGGAAGGAAAACTTCGGTGAACCGATCTTTACGTTCAAATTCACTGCCAACTTTGTGAGCCTGTCGTTCTCGCCGTCTGGTCGGTTCGTTGCCATCGGGTTGCGGTGCCGCCGGAATCTCAAGTACGCGTACGTCATCGACAAGGACTCGCCCTGGCGATTTACAAACGCTCTGAAAGAAGTCGAGGTATATCCCACAATCGGGGAAGATACGGCCAGCTATAATGGTATGGAACAAACACGTTTTCAAGAAGTGCATTGTTTTGGTCTTTTTCCTTTTCTATTAAACGTTTCCGTTTTCTATTCCGAACAGCTCGGGTTGGCATTCGTTTGTGTTTACCGCGCGATCCGGACCTCTACCAGGAGATAAATTGCATCAAATGGGCCTCGCTGCCGGGGTACGGGTTGTTGGTGGGATTGAAATCGAAGTTCATACAAGTCTGCCGGTAGTGCCGGCCGTTCCAGCAGAAGCACCACCGACAACCACACCGACTCGCTCGGCTCGGCCGGTTCCCGCTTCTCCTTATTATGACGCTCTCATATGATACTCAACTGGCTGACGAACGGTCAGCGCACGCAACAGTACACAAAGAATTAAACCATTTTGATGAATTAATATTAAAAACTGTGTAATAAAACAGGAACATTTCTGCGATCGGAGATGTCTACAATCCGGTCTGGAATGGAAAATGCGTAAAGGATGTTTGATTTGTTTTTAAAACCATGCAACCGAACAATCCGATAAGTTATTTTTAACCTTATGGTATAATGTATGCACTTTTTTTCGGTTTAAAAATTATAAATGCTTGTTCTTCGAGAGTTCTTATGGATTTGATAGGATAAATTAAGGGACAATAGTGGACATTAACGTTACTACGTATTTGTGATACATTAAAATGACTACTTTTCATAGATATAGTAATTTGTTATCCAAAATCTCATAACACGATATCGCACTTCTTAAATTGTGTCCTCGACATGTTAGGAATATCCAAAAAAAGCTACGCAAATGAGGGAACGTTATGCTATCTTCATACATTTTTTCCAGAACATCCATTCAAGTACCTCATCCAACACCCTGCTCACATCCTTTGAATGGGAGGGTGTGTTGCTCACGTGAACAGACGCCCATTCCGCTTCCGATAAGCCTCGATCACGCTGATAGTTTATGCGGGCGCGATTGTGATTTTTGTTTTGTTTCTCGTTCAAGTGGCACGACTCGGTAATCAGCTTCGAGTAGGATCGTCACGATGAAAACAGGTTGTACAATTCACAGGCAAGAGATTAGAGAAGTTAATTGAATTTCCCCGTCGACTAGTCATCCAAATAAAGAAGGCAGCAATTGCGTTGGTTTCGCGATGGCATTAACTTTGTAGCAATGGCACATCAAAGTGACATGCCAAGCAAGCTCTGAGTAAACAGGTGCCATGTAAATTTACACAACAACAAAAAGACACACTTTTCGTTCCCCAAAATGCTCCACTTCGGGCAAGCGATCTTGCGACCGTAAGCACGGCCTTATCGTGGTGGTTGGCCTGTACGCTTATCGGCTACGGATCAGGCACGCTTCGCGCGGCACTCATTCTTCCGGCCGTATTGTGGTGCTGTTCGCCATCGTCTGGAAAGCATCCTCAACCGATTTAGTGAACAATTATCAAAAATTAATTACGTCGATAGCCGCGTGAGCAATCTGGTGGTTTTTCTTTGCATATTTGTGGCGTCGAATGATAAGAACGTACATGTTTTCGCCGTTGTAAACATTTGTACAAATGTAGCACAGCTAAACCTGCCCAATTTATTGGCGCAGCTGTTTATGTCCTAAAAAGAAGCTTCTTGTACACTTCGTCGACAGATACTAGCAACTAATCTACAGAAGCTAATTCGATACAGACCATCAATCAGACCATCAGCGGCGATAAAAAAGCTTTTTTCCGAAGTTGTACAACGCATTTCGCCTTCCATCTTAGCCGATTATTTCATCATTTTATCAGTTATCAATAGGTTCGCCCCGTAAATGCGTCAACAGTTCGAAAGAATATAAATTGTTTTTTACGTTGTGGCCAACTGGCTCCAGCCCAAGTGAAGTTTCCAGTGTATGCGTCGCGAAGCATTGCAAAGTTCCTCCAAATTTCTATGCGTACAGCGTGCGATTGCTTTGATCGCTTGCATTGAAGATACCATGGTAACGGTCGCACAACCAACTTGCTTTGGCTAACATGTGCTGTGCATGCGCGGCCGGGCCCTTACGAACAGTACAGACGGCCTCCCTATGGGGACCCTTCAAAACAAAGACTCCAGACGTTGCGTCGTTCGGATGAAATCAAGTTTTGGGACGAAGGCCACCGCACAAAAACACGCGCACACGCACAACATTTAAATTCTTCACCAGCTGAAGCTGTGCCCTTCCACCCAAACAGTCCCTTCGAATTTGGCTTTACGGGCGGATGCTTTTTTTTAATATTAAAACCCGGAAACCCGGCTCTGGGGGGGACGAACGATATCATCAGCAACTGCGAACCCATAGACGACCGGGCATTGGAGGTGGACTATAAAATTATGAACACACAACAAATCTCGGCAGCAAACAGGCAGATCGGGCCACTTGTGGCCGTGGTGTCGTGCAATGCGTTTTGGCGGCGATGGAAGTTATCAGCCGGTTTCTGTTTGATGCTAGATTGCAATAGTTTATTCTCCTTCTTTTTTTATTTATACATCACCTAGTTGCTATCTGTGTTTGCCGCTGTGGGAGTCATATAGATTGACGACGGTGGAGGACGAATGGCAAGGTGGTGGCCCAGTGCTGGTGTCAAGCGCTCCGTCAAGACCTGTGTTTACTTCCCGCCTTCGGTCTCTGTGACCGGTGCATCTCCAGCCGCGTTGGGATGCATTCGTCCGACGAAATCTTGATCCTTTGCCTTATCCGGTTCGAGCTCATTTCGCCCATTATCTAAGCGGTGAGGGCCAACCGTTGTTTGGTGGTCTTGGGCGAGAAGGTAAGTGTTGTGTGCGCTCAACAGCTGAGGTAAACACACCACAATCCGAAACGGGGCGACGAGATTGTATCGCTGCCGAGCCGTCGGGCACCAACGGGGTGAACGGTTCGTGGTGGTCGTGGTGGTTGGGAGAACAGATAATAAAGGTTCGCGTACAGCTTCATCAGCCCCGAAGTCGCTGATCGACGGACGACGGTGACGGCAATGGCGATATTTCTAAGGCGCGGGACAGGTCGCTTCGCTGTCGCTGCGCGTCGGTCATTCGCAAACGGCTTCTGGACGGTGACGCTCGCGATGGCTTCTTAAGCTCCGTGCGTGCCTGTGTTTGCGCGTCCCGCTCGGCGATGAGGCATTTAATCGGAGGAACGCGCACTTTTAAGCTGTTCGCGTCGTAGAGGTGTATTGTGATTTTTTGTTTTTCCACTGTGATTAGACAAAAGTGAACACGGTTGAGATTAAGACGAGTCTGTGAAAATTAGGATGCAGCTATGAGTGTTTACAAGTATTCTGTCCCAACCGAAGTACTCTTCAAGTGATTCTAGTGTCTCATATGTACCAATCAAGCAAAGTGCCAAACTTGATTTCTAAAGCCACTGCTGTACTAAAGTGAAAGCTGCAGTGTGTTACCATCGTTCAGACAGTGCTGTACCAAATAGTACTCAAAAACCCTTCTTTAATCAATCTGTCACATATCACATCCGAAAATGGCGCAAAACAAACGGCTCAGGTACACCAACAACGTGGACAACGTGGCGTACTACCATGTGTACAAATACAACTCGTTGCAGCGCCTTAACAGTGAGTAACTCGATTAGTTTAGAGAATAGTCATTAGTTGGGGATTAGCATTTGTGGAGTGTCCAATCACTAATTAATGCGTACACGTGCGCTAATCTTTTTCACTCGTTTTTATTTTGGTACGGAACGGGTTGTAAACAAACATGTCCGGTGTTGACTGAGAAGCCGTGAAAGGAAGTGATTTTATATTTGGATTTACTTAGATGAAGGAAGTGATTGAACTGTTTCATACTCGATTCTGGTGTTAACATAGGAGAGTAAATCCTTCGGTAAATCAATCGTGGTATTAACTCGAATGACTCAAAATAATGACGCGTTTCCATTCGTTTAGAAGATGTTGCACTACGTGCGGCAGTGGCTTTGTTTTCTGTGTTAAAGAGCATTTGCCCTATCACGTTTGCACCCGGTCTCCCGGCCGTATCAAGTGGTTTATGACCACTTATGATTCTCAGGCATAGATTATCGCCGTTTGTTTCTCCGACGCACAAAATTCAAAACCTTATCACACGGCAACAGTTGCGTATGATCGTGCAGAGTTATTGGATGCTAAACAACAGCGGCGCAGCAGGAACCAGCTCAGAGCAACCCACGTCCTGTTCTATAATGCATTTGCATTCGAATCGCTATCGCCAAGCGATGTTAGACCGATATAATTTATTGATGGATGACAATTATTTTGCAATTTCATTAGCAACAGACTGACTGTCGAGTCGGTTGTGAATGGAAAAAAACAAAGACCTGATCGTTCGCTT
Organism: Anopheles farauti; assembly: GCA_000473445.2. Classification (NCBI taxonomy): domain Eukaryota; kingdom Metazoa; phylum Arthropoda; class Insecta; order Diptera; family Culicidae; genus Anopheles; species Anopheles farauti. Next base: position 208,998 of record KI915058.1, on the reverse strand, counting down.
CGCATGGTCCGATGATAACGAACGGCCGGCATTATGCAACCGGGAAGGAATGAACAAAACGTGAACATTCGTTCAGCGGGTAGCACCCGATACTATAGATTGGCAGATATTGGCGTGACCGAGCGATGTTTCGTTTGCTGAAGACGCCATGGGTACATTCATCTATACTTTCATTGTGATTAAGCTCAGCTTTGTGATGTTTCGTACATGGCGATAAGGATAATCAAGCACGGTAATAAACGTGTAGCCGATAAAAGGTGTGTTTTGTTAGGTGTAACAAAGAGTTATGTTGCTACAAGAATTTAAATGTTTAACATGAAATGCGTCCTTTTCTGGTACAATATGGGGCTACCGGAAATAATGACTTTGAGACATAATTTTTACACAAAATCCCAAAAGATAAATTGGTGTAAAATTGTCATAATTTTTTAAAAGATGGTCGATACAACTGATTTCTTTGATTTCGTCACTTTTTTGTGGCAACTTTTGATTACCATCACTTATTCCGATCAGTTGCATCCCATATAGTGGCAATACCAAAAGTGTTATTTGAAGAACATATCTTCATTGCCGAAAGATTTGGAAAAAATAATAACTTAATAAATAGCTTAGTAGTTATTCAAACATATTTTCACCATGTGTACAGCTAATTTAGGACATTGAAATTCAAGACTAAATTAACAAAAATTTAAATTTCCCATTTGTACTAAAACTTGTACTAAACACGTGCAAAGTGTATGTGTTTGCGTGGTAGAGTGCTATTTTTTATTTCATTAACTTGCCACTGATCAGATGTACAATAAAAGTGCCTTTTTTACTGAATTATGATGTGATTTAAAGCTGGAAAATGTAAACATATTGTGTATGTTATGCGACAACTAATAATTATCTGTTTGAATTGCTGTATTTAATAAAAATGTGTTTGTAATCAGTTTGTCTCCTGTAATCTTGTAAAATTGATGAATTTGAATTTGAATTAGATGAGTTTGTAAAAAAGAAAATATAAAAAGCTGTGTTTATCGCTGCTCCAACACCAAATTTAAAATATAGTTCGGGGAAGTGTAGCATTGTTTCGTTTAACTGCGACGAATAACTTTACATTAAAAAGTTGTTTTTAAAACAAAATCAAACTGTTAAACTGTTTCTGTTAAAAAAACACAAAATAAATAATAAAAATACACATTTAAAACGAATAAATTTGCGTAATGATTAAAAATGTAAACTGTCAAATCGCATGTCGGTTTGCTACGTCAACCCTGCAATCTGTCAAACAGCGCCGTAGGGTGTCAACAGGGCTGGCAGCAGGTGGGTGTGGGGTGTTTGTTTTGAATAGCCCTTCGAGGGGACGATGGATTCGAGATTTTCCAACACGCGCAAACACACAGTTTCACTTGCGTACGCACGTCTCTCGTCTTCGTCTCCGCTAGTCCGAACTTCGATCTTCTTCTACCCTATCGTACCTTAATTTCTATCGCATTAAGTAAAACCGTCCCTCCAAAATTTCTCTCCACGTAGTTTCGATGGTTCATCTGTGGCGTGATGCACACGTTGTGCGCTGCGTAGTGCATAAGAGAATTACGAAATGATGCACCGTACGACCGTAGAGGTGCACAGCCTGTGGCAGATAAGGGTGCTGGCCTGTTCGGGCGCTAACACCTTAGCGAAAGACACGCGGTACAACGCGCCAGGCAGCTCGAAGTATGATGGATAAGCGCGTGCTTTGTTCGCGCGTCAGGTGCTGTTGAGAAGAGCTCGAGTGAATTGTTCACAATATTTGCACTTGCAACGAGACGCAATAGCCGTAGTGACAGAAAGGGTGGAGAACAGTGGCATCGTACAAAGAGTGTACGCACACCGGAAGTTGCTGCGTGCTTTTTATCCCGCCCCAGCTAGAGTTACTGTGAATACTGCGCTCAAAAAGGTAGTGCTTATTGTGGTCCATAGTACAGCTCCGTATCAGTTGTTAAAATATCTCGCATTCCCGTTTGTGCCAGCAGTACTTTGCTACACCTTCCCAACCGCTAGTGGAACATCGTTGTAGTGACTGATACAGTGTTGAAGATAAGACATCTGTAGCGACGATTCTGAAGACGTTATCAGCACCCTATTATTATTCACGCCTCTTCTCGAGACAGAGGTGTGTCGGTCGAGTTATACCTTCATTCGATGAAACCAGACTACCAGTCCGGTCTCTATTAATCGTCTGAAAATGTGGTGATTTCGTGCAAGTGTGTTATCTAAAGTCGTGCGAATACATTTCAATAAGTGCTGTTGTAAAAAAGATCCCCAGAAATGCACGAATTTGGTGAGCTAAAACGTTTTTTGTGAACCGTTTTGGTTGGTCTAACACCTTGGTACCTGTGGCATATTTCGGTTTCGTCTATGTTTGAAATATAACAATCAGTTTCCAATCAAGTAACACTGCCTATCCCGCGTGAGTGCGTTTCTTCCCACCGTGTAAACGATCTAACAACCATCCATCCTTGTCCCGGGTGAAGGGTATTGATTTCATTCAATTAACCAGTTTGTAGCTCAAACCAGCTCAACCAGCTCGGGCTGATCGAAGCAACCTTTATTTAATTCGAAATTTATTATGTGGATGAGTTAATGCGGCAACGAGCGATGCTCCACAACGAGACGAGGCTAACAAGCGGCGCTCGATGATAAAAATAAACTCCCATCGTTTGCTCCGATTTCTTCGCCCTTCGGTGGGCGGTAGAGCGGCCGTTGATTAAACCCGCGTTGGACGGCTCACTGTGGACTATAATTGAACGGCGGCATTTGTCTCTTTATCAGGCGGAGTGCACGCCGGGTGACATGGCCGCCTTCGTCTATCAGCTAACCTGTTGGGTCAACAAAGACCGGATCGGGACGAGTGAATTCGGGCACCATTTTGCCGGACGGAATATTTATCGAATGATATAATTGTTTACAACAAAAAACTAACCGTCCGTACCGCAGGGGGCCATCGTTAGCACGTCCTCAGCAACAGCATCCGTGGATGTCATGGAAACGTGTTAGAGACAGGCAATCCTCACCTTAGCCTCCTCTCTTAACTTACGGTACGACGTGCGCGAAGAAAGGTTTGTTTATTTCTTGCGCTTGGGTGATTCAGCTCAGCAAACGAGAACCTTCGCAAGATAAATGGAGCGTACGCAGAATTGTTAGAGAAGAGAAAATAGCACCCGTCCAAACAACGGCTGTTTTTGTCGTGATCGCATGAAATGTGTGCGATGGTACCGGGCTTTGCCTTGCTTTGCGAACAATGTAACAAAAGCGCGGGCTCATATTTTTGGCACACGTTCAAGCTATACATATGAAAGACATTCCTAGGCGTTGTTTCATTATATGGCCAAGGTCAAGAACGTTGCACCATGCCGTGTTTTATCGACCGCTTGATGGCGTACACGGTGGAGCATGTCCTGATGATGGGTTTGACGCTGGAAATACGACACCGACCGGCCAAGTGCATCGGCCTTGGCGTCGGGGAGTAGGTTTAACTCTTTGAAACTCGATATTTCCTCGTGAATACTGCCACGTTTAGAACGTAGATAGCACCAAATATTAAGGCGTGAATAAAATCTGTATTGCAAGTAGCATACACTTGGGTAAATATTAGTATAAAATATTATGTTGAATTAATTGACAATTTAGCATTTGTTATCAGCATTATTTGCTGTATCCATCTTAATGAAGATAGCTGATTAGGCAGTGATACTCCTTACATTTAAAGCATTTAGTTATTAAATTATTGTTGTTGTTGATTATTAAACCAGCATGACCGTTGGCAGTATTCATTAGAATTATCCTTAGAGTCTATCATTTGGAGATTTTGTATACATTTTTAATGCATCAAGAAATGGACGTAACAACGCCTTGACGTCTTTCGTAACAGGCAACAATGTCAATGAGGGCAGATAAACAAGGCAATCGACACTTCCTGGACTGGAACATCGATCAGTTAGTGAGCTTCTGCACCTGTATAATGCAGAAGCTCTTGAAGCGACGTTTGGTTGTTTTATGTGTAGTTACCACCGGGTGCCTTCGGTGCTGATAACATTCAGCACAGGTGTCTCCGTGGTCCCGACCTGACAATCACGTTCTCTAGTGCCCGAAACAGCAGCGGGAAGCTACCAGACTTTTCGATCATGTACTCCAGCACGTGCCGGGCATCGCTTTTGCTTTGAATACCCATCACGTCACAATTAAATAACACTTTATGGACAGCGTCGCACGTCAAAAGACGTGCGCCATGGGGCCGGTGCATACGCATATAGATTATGAGACAGTGTCAGCAGCAGGACACGAGCAGAGTTCATGGTTGTTCCGTGTGAAGACCGCGGATTGCTTGTTGATCTGCTAATGATGATAACCGCCGTTGTGGCAGTTTGCAGTCCGGACCATAATGATCTCATTAGCAGAGGAGCTGACGTCCAACGAAGAACGGGAGGTGGTGCCTTATCACACAGCACCATTAACCCCGTATGATTGAAACGTGTTGCAAAAGGGATGGGAACCGATGGTGGATGAAGATTTCTTCGTGGTTTTGATGAAGAAACCATTTTTTGTCGGTGTTTAGATTTGCCTGCACTACACTACGCCCGCCTTCCGGTGGTTCCGGTGGTAGCGATAAGCAGGTTCGATGTTATTTTTAATCTTAATGTATGCAAACGTATTCGGATTTGTTTTGGCTGCTCACACACTAATAGCGCTTCCCGTCGAAAGTGGTAGATTCACCATCGCTAACGAAATGTTTTGAAAATTGGTTGTTGTTTCTTACAGAGACGAAAAGTATGCACGGCGTGAAGCGCGTGATTGCGTTCTGCATTCTGACCGCCATCTTGCCGGCTTCGCTGATTATTCTGCCGCTCTACCTGCGCCACACGGTGTTCGCGGACGTCGTCTACCCGATCGCCGAATCGGACATTATCGAAATTCGCGATGGAATCTCGTCCGTGTTTTGCCAGAAGCACACGCTCCAGATGAACAGCACGTTCAACGCGTTCCAGCTGGACCACGAGCCGGAGGTGTCGAAAAACAGGAAGCACATACGGCTGAAAAAGTCGATGTCGCTGCCGGACGACACGCTCGAGTACTGGGGGTTCTATCTGCTGAAGGGTGCGACGGTGGCGTTGCGGGTTTGCTCCCGGTACGATGGTTCGCGCATTCTTGTGGTCAAGGGCGAACGGAATCTGCGAACGTGCGGGCTGCTCGATCACAATAACAACAAGATCGATAACTACCTCAACAAGGAGCATGGACAGGTGCTGGTTACGTTCGAATCGGCCGCGGAGTTCATTGAGTATTCGGGCGAGCGTAAGGGAACCCCTGACCTGCCGGTGGACGGTAATCATGGTAAGTAAATGTGTGGTACTTTTATGCCACAATGGGACATGTAAATATCAGTTTCAAATATCATTTACAATTTACAAGCAATTTAAAATCATACAGATGCTCATAATAATTTCTCATATCATAAGGAATATTCAGTATCTATAATGGAAAGTGAATGTTTTTTTAAACATCTTTCCAAAATATTCTTATTTAATATTTTTGTGTATTCAATAGTGGTTAAATACTAAATTAAATTTCAAACAAATTAAAAATCATTTCACCCTTTCGAACCCAGTTATTGAAACACATAGGGTCACAATTGATCACTCATAAAGAAATAAATAACACTTTTGAACCTTTCTAAACCAATTCTCCTTCATTCTGTTTCCTTTTGCAGGTGGAGAAGATTTGACAGAGGATCGTTTGACGCCGGAAGAATCAGACTCGATGCTGCATCGTGTGCATGTCTCGAAGGAAGTGCGAACGCAACAAGGCCGCGGTACGGACAACGAGCTCGAAAAGAACAAACGAACAACATCGTACGACACGTCCGGCTTTAAAGGACACACAGGAACTACGAAGCGCATTGGACGGCCCGTATCCGTGACGACAAAGAATGTCCAACCACCCGCCAGTACGACACCCTCAACGACAACCACCACGACGACCGAGGTACCGTCGAGCACGACCGAGAACCTGATAAAGAAGTATCGAAACTTTCGCGCAACCGAGGCCGGACCGTCGGTGGAAGAGTCCGCTGATGACGGGAGCGTACACCGGAAACGTCACCATCACAACAAAACCGGCCATCGGCACCATTCCGAAGTGGTGCAGGAAGCAATCGTGCCGCCGGAAAGTGTGGACCGTTCGGATGAGCAGGAACAGCCGCCATCGAACGACCATCGGCAGGTACGCCAGCGACGGCGAAGAAGACGAGACCTGGTGTACGACCGGGCCATCAATCACGGTGGCACGGCGGTGACGAACAACACGTCCGACTCGGTGTCGAGCTTCGAGAACAGTTTGCTCTCGTGCTACGACGGTGACATCCTGTTAGCGCACAGCTTCCCACCGAGCAAATCGTGCCAGAGCGTGAAGTACCTCGAGGGTTCGTCGCATACCGTCACGAAGCACGAGGTGGTTTCGGACGGGTACTATTACTATATCTTCTACAGCGATAACGACTACGTGCAGAACGACATCCACGCGATGTTCGATATCTACAAGCCGACGTTCCAGTACTCCAACATATCCGACTCGAAGGGTTGCATCAACAGCACGCACTGCTCGTTCCCGATCACATTCTGGTCGAACGAGCGCGTCATTGTGGAGGTGCCAACGCGCGACGGTATCGAGCACGAGGAGGACGACATTACGCTGCTCGTTTCGACGTGCCACCCGCGGATGGCCATCTACATAATCTTTCCGGTCAGTGTTCTCTTTCTTGTGCTGACTTGCGCTTTCTTGTGAGCCTTTATGGGAGAATGCTTTGCCCTCAAACCGGGAAATTATGAAAAAAACAGCATAAGATTTGAGAATCTGTTTGAAATAACCTGAAATAAGGTATATCTTGCAACAAGTGCCATAGTCAAAACATGCAATTTTTATTTTTGGTGGGCAAGATTACACGATTATGTATTTCATTCGGTACAATGAGATACACTTTCAATTACTACACAAATGTGCGCGGCAGCAATTAATGCTGCTATAAGATATGATGGTTTTACGACGCGATATTTATGTAAAAAGATACTGTGCAATAAGATTGATCCAAAGACGTTGATTGTGTACGTAGCTCCAGGCATTAGAACGTCAAGATAAGAGTTGAGAGTAGTAGCCAAAAACACGAAACTACAGTGAGTACAACAAACAAATCCCTATATTTTTTTATTATCTCTTCCTGTTCTTTTAGAATTCAACTAAAGCCGATAACGGGTAGTTGATAATCGTCCACTTAAAATAGGAAGTTGTCAGGTAAAAGTCTACAAGATGGTAATTAATTTAATAATCACTCAAAAGAAGATGTAGAAGTAACTTCGTCGTGTCAGGTATCAAGCAAATCGATCAGGGATAAAACGATGCAAAGATATAGAAAAAATAACCACAAAACGAATCGGTTTTTCCGGACTTCTTACGACAAGTCCACTCATAGCGTTACTGGTTTCACCTTAAGGTCTCTCGTCACAGGTTTTAGAGAACGGATGCTCAAAACAGTTTTTTTACCGCTAAGAATCGTTTTGGCATTTAAGTAGAACAGAAATTAGATGCGAAGCAAATGTCAGCACTTGTTTTCTGAACGCAAGAAACCTACTCAATTCCAAACTCGTTCGTTTAATTCAGTTTACTATATTTATACATGATTTTTACATCGTATACATTGTGCATATTTTTAATCCATTACATCGGCAGCAAGCACGGAATGTTGCGCAAGCAAAAAGACAATAGTGCAGTCACTAGCAAACCAGGTTCATGATACACATTGCGGCATAGTATTGAGCATTGCGGGAGTTAAAAGCTTACCTCAGACTTGTAATGCGCTTACGTAGATAGACGTTGCGAGCAGTGCCGAGAATGCATGCTCTCCATATCAAAACAGCGAAAATTGTCCCTTTAGTGCGGAAGACAGCTTAACCAACTCATACCCCTTCGCAAAGGGTCGCAGTTATTTGCTTGATGCAATGTCGCTGTTTATTCAATTGTGATATAGAAAACAACAAAACATACAAACAATTGCAGCAAGTTACCACAAGTACCGTAGGAGTAGGATTTGAAACAAGAATTGATTTTATCTAAGCCAACGTTACCATGCTAACCTGAAAGTGAAGATTTCTAGTGGGCATACGTCGGTGTATAGCTTAAATTTAATATAAGAACCGAACGAGGCTATAGAAATATATAAAGTCACCAATATATGACTGTGAATTTGCAAAATAAAAGCTAAGGAGTTTTTTGTTATTGTAACATAAACTTTATCTTTTTTTAACATTAAATGGTATTTACGGCTGATACAGCCGTGATGTCTTTTTTAATTGGGTTTTATAGATAGCTTTATTTGTTCATTATTTGTTCGGGTAAGTAATTAATGTTTATCTATAAAAAACGATCATGTGTATATGGGGATATTTGTGAATGTTAATTGATGTGGGATTCGACTCTAGGTGATTATATTATGGTGGTAAAAAATGCGATGGAAAGGAACAGTGTATAAATTACACTGAACGAGTTCCAGAGGGAGAGGCAGCATTCACAAAGCTAAGTTAGAATATTTAGTAGGTGGTAATTAAGTGTGCCGTTCATTATCTACTAGACAGATATTTAATTAGTAAGATACCTTACTCGAATCTTGAATATGCTATGCAACTTGGTAAATTGATTTATGTATATTTTTCACTAAAGCCCATGGCTGCAAAGATTATGGTTAAGATTTCTTACTTCTTAAATACTATTTCAATTGGCTAATTTGCCACCAGTTTTGAATAACTAACACGTTCTTCGTTCGGCTTAGTTCAGTGTCAGACTAAAATAACTGACGATGCAATTATTGAGTCAAAACAGGAAATCGGACTGAACCATTTTGTTATCAGCATTGTTTTTACTTTGAGTAAATAATGTCTCGACGAATTTAAATATTTTCACTCAATAATGGCTCAAGAGTTTTAATTCTTTTGTTTCTGCATGAAACATCTGGCGGATTACATTCTCAAGCAGCCCTGCACATGAAAACAAATATTTGTCAAAAAATTTGACGTATGTCAAAACAAACCATCGCTGTCATTTCGATCCAATCGCAATCAAGACCAAGAGTAAGGACGATTTTTGTTCGGATCGAAATTTCACGACGGTAAAAAATGTCCGCACCGACCGCTGCGGCCCTTGCCCACACGCGGCGGGTCTGCTCGTTGTACAAGAAAACTCTGCGCAATTTGGAGTCGTGGTACGATAGAAGGTAAGTCGGTCAGAATCGGTACTATACAGGCGGACCAAAACTGTGTTTCTCACCGTGCAGCTTATGTAATTTGTCGGCTCCGTCTGTTGACGGTACCGCTACCGTCGTTTCAAAACAAATGTTCTGATCCTTGTCTGTGGTTGCTTCGCTTTCCAGACACATCTTCCGCTACCAGGCCACTTTGATGCGAGCGCGCTTTGATCAGCACAGGAACGAAAAGGACCCGGCCAAGGTGGCCCAGCTCGTGGCGGATGGCGAGAAGGAATTGTTCGAAAAGCAACACTACCAGCCCAAGAAATGTATGTGTTTGTTTTTGTTTACTGAGATTGGGTGACATTATCACCATGTTTCCTTTGCTTGTTTCGCTTACAGTCCCGATGTCCCCCGGCGGTGTAGCGTTCGAGCGTGAAGTGATCCCACCGGACTGGGTGCTAGACTACTGGCACCCGTTGGAAAAGGCTCAGTTCCCCGACTACTTCGCGCGGCGTGAAAAGCGCAAGGAAGAGTACGTCATCTGGTGGGAAAAGCAGTACGGCAAGTCTTCGGCCAACGATTCTTCTTCCCATCACTGAACGTTTGACCGGAGTGGTTCTAGGAAACGGAAGTGTTGGAGCTTGTTGGTGTCAAGAAACGGATAGCTTGTCATGGTGTAGCGAGATTGAACGGTGGTAACACGATTGTTTAAAGGTACAAATTGTTTCGTTTTCGTGTTCTTCTGATTGTGAGTGTGTGGTTTATTAACGATGACAACGAAAACATGGTGTAAAAAAGACCTACGTAGTGGCAAACAGATACAATAGGTTTTTGGCGAACTGTACTATCTCCGAACCACCGAGTTTTGATTGACCGTACACACGATCGACGAACGAAATTGGAACTTCACCGATCGTATAGTTCAGCTGACGTGCACGGACGATCATTTCCATCTGGAAGACGTATCCCTTCGAGGTGCAGCGTGAAATGAGCTCTTTAAGTACTTCCTTCCGATACAACCGGAACGAGCCCGTTAGATCCGATGCGTTCGGTCGCAGCAACAGCTGGGAGAGGAAGTTGGCACCACGCGATATGAGCTTTCGCTTAAAGTCCCATCCGTACACACCGCCGGTGCCCTTGTAACGGGTGCCCGAAACTATGTCGTAGTCACCTTTCTTTTGCAGCTCAACGAACTGTGGAATGAATTTGGGCTACAAAGCAGATGCGCGGTTAGAAACCGGTTTCTATTCAGCACAGTGGGATGATGTGCGTGAACGCTTTTCGAACGGTACGTACGTGGTGGCTCAGATCGGCATCCATGATAATGATGTAATCACCCGTCGCATGCTCTATTCCATGAATGTAGGCAGTTCCGAGGCCCAGTTTTGCCGCCCGCGGTCGGAGTAGAATTCGATCTTCACCGTAGATTTTTTGCAACTGTTTAGCAACCTCCAGCGTTCCGTCAGGACTGCCGTCATCGATAACGATCACTTCGTAGTTGATTTTCCTTCACATAGGGTAGACATTTTACTTCTACATTAGTTTGCAATCTTTTACAACTATCTATTAAGCAAACACTTACGCCTCCTGCAGGTACTTTACAATCAACCAGATAATGATCGGAAGGTTTTCCCTTTCGTTGTACGTTGGAAGGAGAATGGAATATTTCTCGCCCGCCATTTCCGACCGGATGATGGGTATATTATTTGGACAGATTTCAAGCAACTAGATCGACCGCTGCAACCTATTTGGTTTCTGATTTTTCCGTTCTTCCTTCCCAGTGGAACTATTTCGAAAGATTAACAACAAACAAAATCCACGTCAAAATAACCAATGCTGGCATTGGCAATTGCTGTTAGTGTGTCAGGCTGTCAAAATGCTGTCAGAAATCAGACGTATAACGTTCGAATCGATTTGTTTTCTCAAACGATTTCCTACTTTTACACCAATAACGAGATTTTTTAGAAAAATACATAAGCGAACTATGTTATTAGAAATAAAAACGAACTCGCATACTTCTATTGCAGCTGAAGCAGTAATAAATAACATTATTTATTTGAATAAAATTCAAAATTTTCTACAATAAATGGTTTCTTCTGTACACAAACACGCTCGTACTAGAACAATTTTAAGTACACATTTACGTAAAGCAATTTGCATTTCTGCCGAAACAGAAGCTTAGCGATGCTTCTCCCAGAGCGTCCAGTAGTCTGCCGACTGCATCTCCGCCAACCGCGAAACCGTTCGCTCGAAGGCGAACACCTCTTCCTCACCCGTAAAAATGTTCGACGTTGCGTCCGTCGAGTCCTTGGTAATCTTGAGATCGTCCATCAGCATGCGATGCTCGTCGGACGTGTGCAGGTCGTCCGGTGCTTCGTTTGAGAACAGATACTTGTACGGTACGTCCGCCGATACGACCAGCTGAAAATAGGACACTCTCTAAAGCTTGAGCCACAGGCAAACAATCCTGCTGCTAGCGATGATCTTACCCTCACACGACTATCATACAGTGTGTCGATCAGCGTGATAAACCGCCTCGTTTGGGACTTTAGCTTCAGGTTTAGTTGAGGAATATCGCGTATAAGTACCGTGTGAAAGAATTGTGAAATCTGCAGGAAATCGCTAGCACCGAGTGGCTGAAACAGATAGATGCGACGTTGAGAACGGATCGGTTCTTATTTGAGCTGCGGCATCATTCCTACCCTATCACAGAGTTCTTCGAACGTGCTGTCCAGCACCTGGCCGCAGGTTTTAGCGAACGTAATGTTTCTGCCGAAATGGGTGAACGTTTTGGGCCGTATCATGTCGTTCTCCTGCGAGCAGAGCACCTTAAACAGCTTGTCCATCGAGGCGTTGGCATCACCTTGCGATTTGCTGTGAACGTAAACAAACGCAAAGGTTCTCATGAACATTAATCGAACTATATTACCGTGACGCGTGTCCGTAACCTACTCGAAGTAGTGTTTGCTTTCACCCTTAAGCGCCGCCGTGCGGTAATCGACGCCACTGTCGAGCGTGACGATGTTGCAGTGGCTCTTTAACACCCCGATGAACGGCACGAAGTTGCTACGCTGCAGCCCATTTTTGTAAAGATCGTCGGGGGCACGGTTGCTGGTAGCCACCACAATCACGCCGTTATTGAAGAGATAAGTGAACAGCCGTTTCAAGATCATTGCATCCGCAATGTCGGTGACCTTGGGAGGGGATGAGGGTGGTGATAGAAGGGTAGCCAAACAGATTGATTAGTACGGTTTTGCAGGCCAGAAGGAAGTAATGTATGAACGTGATAAGGAATGATTATTCATGACCACTACAGTCAGCTGATGCGATATACGGTCATTCGTCTCACTGATTGTCGGAACACTGATATCGTACACCTGCCGTGCATACATACCTGAAATTCGTCAAAGCATATCAACCACGAATCTTCCGTTATCAGCTCGGCCACCGGTTTAATCGGATCGAATGGTTGCGGTTTGCTGTTGCTAGCGTCACGGACGTGTTTCGACTTGATGTCGTGAATTTTAGCGTGCACGTCGGTCATGAAGGAATTGAAGTGCACGCGGCGCTTACGATCGATCTGCAACCAAGGTGGACGGGGTTATTTTTTCACTCGCTCACGGGCACACTAGCACGGTGTGACTCACCGTACAGCAGTCGTAGAACATGTCCATGAGCATCGTTTTCCCGCCGCCAACGCTGCCGTAAATGTACAGTCCCTTCGGTGCGTCCAGCTTTTCCGGCTTGCCGAAGCGGAACCATTTCCCTAAGCCAGTGCTCGGTTTAGGTGGGCTGTACGATTTAACATTGTCATACACTACCTGCAGCGCTTCGGTGATGCGGACCTGGTGCGGGTCGGGCTGGATTTCACCTTGGTTCAGCTTTTCCCTCAACAGCTCCGTCGGTGTTTTACCCGTCGCGGAAACGGCCGTGGCGGGTGCATTGGGGCTGTAAAACCGTACACCACATATCATAGGACGCGAGGACCCACGGGTTAGAAAACACAGCGAACCGGACACTTTCGTCAGGAACAACATTGCGAACGCAACAGCAGGTTGGCGCAAGTATTTGGGTCAAGTTCTCGCATATTATGTAAGGTAAAACGGGGGGGCTCCCGATACTAAGGCGCGCGTGCGAGCGAACGGTTGACGACGATTAGACGTCAGCGTTCGTCGCCGTCTACTTATTGGCGCGCACTATGAATTTCGCAATTGATGCACATGTGTATCCGTAGTTTGCCAGCGAGCAAGTTGAGAATGAAAATATGAGGGAAAAACACTAAACACCAACGTACTGCACGTAGCGCAAATCAAGGTGTATTAAATATTTTTTGCACGCTAAGCATGGTCACTCCGAGAGATTTGAAGTGGTGGGAAAATGTGGTGATGAAATTGCGAAAAAATAGGAAAAAACGGCAACAACACAAACAAACGTTTTGATGATTTGACGTCTCTGACGTTTGCACAGTGTGTCATCTCGGTGGACATCAGGTGTATGGTGCAAATGCAATTTTTAAACCAATTTATGAAGCATCAAAGAGCTGTTTTTTCAAAAAGTTACACAAATATGGTTCGTATAGCTAAGTTTTAAGACAAAAAATCAAGTTGAGGGATTATAATTTCAAATAACACATTCATGCACTAAATTATGGAACAAAATTTGAGTTAAAATATGACTGCCCTACTTGCACAAGAGAAAATGAGTTTAATAAACTGAAAATCATTTCCGTTCACAGGAAAAGCTATTGAGGATATTTCACAACTCTAAATTGACTGATGGAATTGAAACATCCATTGGTTTCACTCGTACGACACAAATCATTACATACACTCCACAATAACTCCAATCAAGTAATGCTTTTTATCATTTTTTATTAAAACAAACCAAACAGTTCAATAACATTTCCGTAGTGGAAGTATTTACGTAATCACAGTCTATGTTGGTCTCATTTGTAGCGAACGTGATCGGTAGAAGGTAGGCAGAAGTTTTGTCATGAATATCGTGACTTTTGTATCGAGCTGCGTGCTACAATACGAGCTTCATCGCTAGCGGCTTAAATATCATAAATATGGTGGACAGGAAATCTACTTGAGACAAAGCTGAGTCGATTACTAACGCTAAACGCTACGAACTAGACAACGGGTGGGATCCGCTCGGAACGAAGCCACGGAAACTGGCGCCTGCATCGCACTACTGGTTGTAGTACTGCCCGTTGTAGTCCAGCTGAGCTCGCTTGGCTTCATCCTCGGCGTATTTGGGATTGTTTTTTGCTTCCTGCTCCCGGCGCTTGATGCCCTCGTAAATTTCCTTCAGTCCTTCCTGGATTGCAGCCGGAACGGGGGGCGGAGTCGGAAGGCTATCGCTTTGCACGCGGAAACCGTTCTCGTCGGCGGTGTACTGCACTTGGATCACCTCCCCGTTCGGTGCCTCGTACGAGTAGGCGCCTTGCTGCACCAGAATGCCGTGCGGATAATCCTCGGACGCATCTTTCAGGTAGCCGGACTCCTCGTGCACGATGTTATTGCCGGTCTGGTAGCTAATTTAAAACAAGTAGGTTAGGTCACATGGAAGATCATGTCGAAGCGGTATAAAGCTGTAAAATGGCTGTACTCACATAGTTCTATAGCTGCCGTCCTCTCCTTGTTGCTTGTCGTACTTCAGGATGGGTATGTAGGTGCTGGTTTCGTGATGATCGTGCAGATCATGATGTTCGTGCTGTGGAAAGCCGTAGGCGGTTGCCACCAGCGCAAGTACAATCTGCAAGTGGAAGAAAGAGGTGATGAAATGCTATGCTATCTTCAAACGTTTGCTCCAGAGTCAGTGATGCAAGGGATATAATTTCGATGCAAATGAAATACTGTTTCGCTGAGGGTAGTGAATGTGGATTTTCAATAGGAAGTGTGCTTTTTTTTATTCTCTTCCATATTTCACTCAGGAGTGGTATGCTCGCTAGTGCGATACTTTTCATCTAGACTTTCGTTTCTTTAACATCAAACATAAGAGGTCCTAGGAACTTGTTACTCCAAACACTGGAGACCACTTATCTAACGTCCATTTGCAACACTCACCACAAGCTTCATTTTGTTCGATCGATTGCGTTTCTTCTTCAACTCTTATTTCACCAGTTTCAGTGTAGCTAACACACACACACACCCACTCACGAACTAACACACAGTATTGCTGCTTTGAGCGTTCGACACGACTCACAGAAGTCTAAGTCTAACACAAGTATCACCTCCACTCACTGAAGCTTTGGAGAGCGCAACACCGGAACAAACGGCACTTGTTTGGGGAAAGAAAGTGAAACATCCACTGCATACGATCTGCCTCCAGTGATAGGTCTTTATATACACACACCGGCCTGGCGGCCCAAGGTGGGCCACCCGCTGGTTTTTTTTCCCCCCTTCACGCCATTCGCAGCCATTTCGGGGGAATTCGTTTCATCGTTTCCCGTGGCTCCCTCCCCCTTGCCTCGGTTGGAGATGGAATTGTTTTTACTGCATCGTTTTTGGAGTGCAATCTCCCACCCCCGGGGAGAAGGCCCGGTTGGGGGATGGTGTTACCGTTTAGCGTTCAGTGCACGAGATGCGAAAAAAACGCCCACCTGTGCCGTTGCACCACCCGATCCCGGGCGGCGAAGGAGTCAGGCAGGCGCAGGGTCATGCACGAACGGTTTCGAACAACGGGGTGGGAAGAGCTGGCAAGTGCCGGTGCTGAAGAGTTATCGAGACGATCCGCCACCTTCCGTTCTTTCAATTAGCAGACAAACGTCGGTGCGGGAGCTGAAGATTGCTGCTGCTGCTGCTGCTTCTGCTGCTACCACCGTCTATCGGATCACGGAGGCTGGGACCGTTGGGAGTTGGCACGATCGGCATGGAAAGGTTACATGCCCTTGATGGAGGCATGAATGTAGGTTGTGGTGTGTGTGCGCGCGTGGTTTTGTTTTTCTTCTCCCGTTTGTCTTCGGCAAGTTCTTTACCGTTCTGTTGCCCAATTTAATTGCACCGCTGCACAAATGTATGCAGATTGTTTTTGTGCCGTGCACACCACCGTGTGGCGCAAGAATGTCAAGCGCATCGTTGCTGGATGGGTCGCGTTTCGCGCTTCACGACCGGTGCGATACTAGTGCAGTGAGGGGTTTTCATAGCAAATTATGATAGCCCTAAGTAGCATCAATATATGAATAATTGTTGCTAATAATTGAGGAAAAAGCAATCACTTTTCTTTACATTTATCTGCCTTTAAATAGAACACCATTGTTCCTTACTAGTTTGGGTGCGACAAAAAAGGTTTATATTATGGTGTTTAAAATTTTAACTAAATTTTTCGCTCCAATTTCGTACAGTTGTAAACACTTTTTGATAAAATTCTGAGTTCTTCTTTTGTTGCGTTTCCAATTAAACTGAAAAATGATAAAAATATGATAGACAAATAGTCTCGGGTGCGAAAAAAAGCTTCTAGTTGTATCGAAAATCGCCTCTATTCACCAGAGAGGAATATAATTTGTTTTTCTTAGCTATATAGTCTCATAATTTAGTATAGAAAAATGGTTCAATAATAATGCTTCCAAAGCTCATAGTATCATAATGTATTTTGTTTGACCCCGGAAACCAGCTACCGTCTACCTTGCATCACCGCCAGCGAGCCGTTTTTTTCGGTGTCAACCCGGCCAAATGTCACACGACGGCGGGTGTGGCATTTCAGCTGGCCGGCGCACCGCTCCAGAAGAGAGAACATTAATTAATAATCGTCCCAAACCAATGGCGCCCCGGGTTCAAAATATGACGGGGCCGCTCGTGCACCGTGGCCGATGCCTTCCCTGTGATGCAACGCGTTTCCTTCGATGCCCGATTGCACAACGGTGTGATTGGTGGCGCGGGCGGCGGGAAAGCGGGGGTTGTGTTATGCTGAAAAATGGTTCAAAACCCCCTTCCTCCCACCGACGGCAGCTCGGAAGGGGTCAGCGTGTGCCCGCGGGGGGTGGTAAAGTTCATCGCGGTCGTTCTGTTCAACCGAGCCGAGCGAAAGGGTCTTTTATTGTTGTGCGCCTTTCGAGGCCTTTCGTAGCGAGCGGAAAAGCGGGTTCGTCGCTTCGAGTCACTCGGTCTCTTCTCCGCGTTGCGGGAAACGTTTCACATTCGTTCGCATCGTGCGGTGCGCCGGTGCTGTCGGAAAGTGAAACCGATCGATAGCTGCCCGCTCGCTAGCCCGTCGGTTTCGTTTTGTCCACCTCCGGATCTTCATGTGCCCCCGGAAGCGGGAATCCGAGCGGGAAAGTACCACGCGGGCTCAATAATGGCCCGTTTTGTGCAGCCATCGTTTTGATTCGGATGGGTCGGTTTTGGCCACCGGGTCAAAATTGAACTTGAAAGCCTTTGGAGCACGCTGGCGTGCGTTCGGTTCAACCGATGCGACGAGCCACGATCCGTTCGGAAGCGTTCGCCCAAGCCGGCCCGATCGGGTTGCATAATATTCCGAGACGATTACCGAAGACGAGGTCGCCACGATCGGAGGGGTTAGTGTATTGTATCGGTGCCTCCCGCACCGTTTTTGCCCGCAACGATCTCCGCCTCAACATCACACACGTTATCATTACGGTGTGTTAGATCATTTTCGTTCGCGCGCTTCCTCTCAAAAAAAAAAATAATAATAAAAAAAATGGAAAAAAACCCACACGTCCATAGCACAATGGCCCGCGCGTATGACGACACACGCGAAGATGTTGCTGGAGATGTGGTGAAGCAAATTGGACGGGCACTTAGCGGCCCACCGCGTTGGCATTAGATAATCGCGATCGCGATAGAATTGTTCGCTTATCGCGCGCGCACCGGAAGTGATGGGAGGGAAAAGAGATTTAGGATAGCGAAAGGATGCCCAAAAGATGGAGGCTGTGTGTTGTGAGAGAACACCCGTTTTGTTTATTATTACACAGATTTCACAGGGTTTGTCGGATGTCGCATCCAACGCGCTATGTACATGAGCAGTTGTTTTGAGTATTTGAAACCACCGGCGGTGAACGCGATCCAGGGGCGATCCTTCATCTTAGGCGGTGGGCGCAACCGGGAGATGGTCCGCTTGCGGCTGGAATCCATTCTCGTCCGCGATGTATCTGCAGGATTAACGTAGTGGGGTTGAAAGACCGTTTTGATGGATCACGTGGCATGGGGTTTTATGTAACGCTTTACGTTTTTTTACTCACCTCAGGGTGTAGATTTGACCGTCGGGAGCGGTGTACTGGAAGGAACCAGTCTGGACCGACACCTGCACGTCCTCCTCCCCGATCTGGCGACCCGTTTCGTCCAGCTTCGGTACCTTGATCGACTTGATGGTTCCCTGGTCCTCAACCTTGATACCGTTGGCGGACTCGTACCTGTGCCGGTGAGATAAGCGACAAAAACATCGGGTTTGTGACAATCAAAACAGTGGGCCCTTGTTTTAAGCCCTCTCTCTCTTCGGGCCATCGGGTTGACATTTACGCGTAGTTGAACGATCCGTCCGGCTGCACGTCGGACGTTTGGCTGACGATGGCCGCCTGGGCATCGCTATCGGCCGGTGCTGCGTACGAAGCCGCCACCACCATCAGCACAACCAGAGCGAACAGTGTGGTATTCATTCTGCACTTGCACTTGCACGTCACCGATCAATACGATCAAGCAAATGGGAGGAAGCTAATGTTTTAGATAGCGCGCTGACACTGACGATTAGTGGCGGCTCCCGATAGGCTTTTATACGGGTCTACTAGATGATCCGCGATCGTGTTTGCATTGGCCATCTCCAGTGACGGCCGGCGAGGCTGGGGTGGATTTGTTTAATTTTCGTCATTTAGTACATATTTGGCAAGATCTCGTGTTGACTTTGGCGTTACGGTTTTGTGGCCGTCGCTTACACCACCATCAGCCCTCCCACCCCCTGGGTTGGACATATCACCTCGGTGGATTCGGTGGACGCACACACGAACCCGGGGAAGGTACTACATTCCAGCTGCCGTGAAGTCGTGAACGTTATCGACCTCTTCTTCTGCCCGTCTGCAGCGCACGCGTTGGCTTAGACATTTAGCATGCACATCGTTGACCTTCAGCGTTGGGTTTGGCCGGAATGGATGCGTGAAATTGGCAGGCCACCATTTTCGCTGCAAGAGCTGGCCGTTCAAGGCGGTCACTTTTTTCGGGTATTGTTTACCTGTGTTTGAGTGTGTGGAGGGGCGAAATGTAATGAGAAGGAGAGAGAGAGAGGGTACCGAGAGGGATCTTCAGGAGAGTGTTTTCCTGCTGCAGTGGCCTTGTGCCGGTTTGGAGAGATGGACTGGGTCTGGTAAGTGAAGGATTATGAGGTATTAGTACCAGAAAAATAGATTAATACCAACACATGTAATTGGAGTTAGAAAACGCATGTTGAGGATAGCGAGAACTCCCTAAACAAAATATCGAAGGAAGCCCATGCGATTTTACGTGCTATCGAGCGTGCTCAAATGAATAGAGAAACAATAAAAGATGCTAATCATTTCCATGAAGAGCAGTGGGGGAAGAAGCTGCTAGGAGGAATGTCTATTCTGAAGATATCAGTTAGCCAAAGAAGACTTCGCACCTGTGGGTTTTGTATTTGTTTAGTTTCTATTGGCCGCCTATGGTTCATGAAATATTTCGAGTTGTTTTTGACCGGTTAATTTTGATGCTACTTTGCGCGTTTATACTCTAAGATTGATTTCCGATTGAATATGTAATTCTTTTCTTCGCCAATGAACACTAAACGACACATTATGTAATGAAGAAGAGTTATGAAATTAAACGATAAAACATTGTCATGATGTGTTAGGCGCTGTTTATTATTAAATAAACGCCTTATATGATCAGTCCTCAGTAAAAAGCTGCAAAAAATTCTCGTAAGGACATTAATGCCTGCAAGGACTGATTCTATCCTTGAAGCTGTCAACTTAGATGACTTTACTACAGCGAGTTGTTCGTGAAAAAAAACTTACTCCAATTTTAAGCTCCAAACTATTCTGACTGGATTCGACACAATGCTACTCTACTCTAAAAAGGTGCGTGCTATTCAGAAGTAAAAAGCTTTAAGGCAGATGGAGTGCGAATTATCAGGTGTTAATTGCTTCGTTATTGTCTTGCTTAAAGTGGTTTTGATATGAGAATGTAAAGAAAGTGGATTCTCATCGGGGATCAGATCTTTAAGAGATTTTTGACTTGGAAGAGCTCTACAGAGTTGAGGTTATGGTTCAAGATGTTCGGCAAAGTATTTATTTACCACCAAAGTTTGTAGAAATAGGATGATTGTAACAGTCTTCTGACCTACCTACTGGTAATCGCTTGAATAAAGAGGTTTTAGGAAACATTTCAGATTGAATAGATGTCGAAGTCCTGTGGTATGACTTTTACTGATGCTGGAAGAACTAACAATAAAAATTTTTAGTGAAATTTTCCAGGTACTCCAGCTATTCAAATATCATAATTCCACAAACTTCGCCACATTACGTCTAGTAATCTTGTTGAAAATCTTCAAATGGAAGATTTAAAATATGTAGGACCCTGCCACCATTCGCGCACGTGAACTTTACCGATGAACCGGCCAGTGTTTTGTTCTTGTGGCAGCTCCAGATTCGCCCCAATTGTGATCTTACGCGCCCCGTTCGAGGCGATGTTGCGAAAGCGTTTCGGCGAGCGAGAAACCTCACTCCCCATGATGCGCCTGACGAGGGGTTTGGCCAAAAACTCGACTACGGAGCGGTCGGTCGGTCGGTCGATCGTGCCGGTGGCGGTTCATGCTGGCAGCGTGAATTGCGCTCGAAGTGAATCTCTACAACTGAGAGAGCCCTTCGTCCCGGTGGTGGTGGTGGTGGTGGTGGTGGTGGTGACGGTGATGCCGGCTGTGGTTTTCGGTGGAAAGTCGAGCAGTTTTGGGGTCGTACACCGGTGCAGGCAGACAGCAAATAAAAGAGCGCGGCGCAACGAAACATGGATGTATTAATTGGGGCTCGGTTGGATCACGCTTCGCTCCGACCCTGCTGCGGGAGAGGGTGGGCCGGGCCCGCGGGTGGGAAGATTGGGTTTCCGATGACGGGGCAGCTGCACGAGAATCTCAGCCGGAGCCGCTGGTGCTGCTGCTGCAAGCCCGCAAGAGGTCGTAGGGAGAACAAGAAGAACTACGGGCCTCGGTTGCCGCACACGAGCCGACCCGAGCGTCTGCCATTTAGCTGCCGAGGGTGGGCAGTGGCACCCATCCTGGCCTCGGCAGGCAGCAGCCGGTCCGGGTGGGATCGTGGGCACCGATCGATGGGATTCTACTGCATTGCGCCACGCTTTCGCCGACACTCGTTAGTGCTATAAAAGCGTTGGGCCCACCCGTTCTTGGGTGCAGTTCCAGTGGTCCTTTTGATCGTTCGTCATAAATTCGAGCAGCCGGTACCGTTGCCGTTGGGAAGCAGTGCAAGCAGTGTAGCGTAGACTTAGCGTGGCCCGACTTCGTTTTTTGGAAGCATTACGATGCTGAAGCTAGTGGTGCTAGTGGCAGTGGTCGGTGCGATCGGAGCGCAGAAGCAACATCAGCCGCATCCCCAGGCGCAGCAGCAACAGCAACCCTTGAATCGCTACAAGGAAATTCCCATCGTCAACTTGGAGAACGTGCTCGAGGTGGACGGCAAGTTCCGGTACAGCTACGAGGGTGGCGATGGGACACGGGCCGCCCAGGATGGGCAGCAGATTGTCGTGAACAACCAAGTCGGAACGGCGTCCCAGGGCCAGTACACCTACCAGGTAAGGGGTCGAGACAAACGCCATGAAACTCCCGCGCTCGAATCGGCTTATAATGATGTTACGCTTTCTGCAGGGCGATGACGGAAAAACGTACTCGATCACGTACATTGCGGACGAGAACGGATACCGGGCGGTGGGCGATCATCTGCCCACGCCTCCACCAGTTCCGGCACCGATCGCACGTGCACTTGCCCACCTGGCCACGTTGCCTCCATCGACCAAGGATGCTGGACCGGGCCGGAAGTTCTAGCGAGCGGCAGGAGCTACGGTTTTCTCATGATGTGATCGCTTAAAGGCGCAGTGTGTGATTAGTTGGCCGTAATAAAGCTGCTGCTTCCGCTTGTTTTTAGTAATTCGCTTGAAGTGGCTTGAAGTTTGTTGCGTTGACGCTGGAGTGAAGTAGGCGCTGGAGTTAGATTTCCAACACTACAGGAATATTTTAATAGTGATATTTTTTTTCAAAACTTGTGAACGAGTCATGTTTGGATAGTTGCTTCTTAGATTTTGAACCAACTAATCCCGAAGACCTGCCCATAAATCAATGTTTCGTTAGAACAACACAAAAGGGATTGTAATATTAGATTGAAGATGAAGCATAGATTCAACTCAAGAAAAGAGTTACCGACAATCAACACTTTTCTCGAAAACTACCAAAACAGATTGGTATTCGTCGTTCGCTATACTTCATCTTTTTGAAACATAAAATTTTTATTAAAATTGAAACATTTCTTATTTTGTAAGACATTTAATGATTTAACACATTGGAAATCCCATTGTGGTATAAAAATAGTGAGAAAACTTGGAATGTTCAACTTGGAGTGCATCGGGAAAACTTTTTCGATTTCAGCTCGGTTTTTAAAAACGTTGATGGCAAATTAAACGATCCTTTAAAAAGTTGACCAACCAAACAAGCTAGCTAATTAAAGAAAACAAACGGATTGAAGCGGAGATATTTTTCGTTGGCACTAAATTCAACTTTCTTAAACGATCGTATTCTTTTGTCTTGTTTTGTGCTCACAAACACCATTACTTGACTCCAATATGAATCCAATTTGGTGTTTTTAGATTGTTGCTCTTAAATCTAAGTTCTTTCATCAAAGCCCTTTTGAGCTGCTCCAAAATGTTTCCATCATTTCGAATCTACACATTTCTCATATGTCCTACCTTTTGCAATTAAGACAAACCTCCAAATATCGTCAACGTTTGATTGTTTTTTTTTTTCTATAATCGCGCTTTATTACGCATTTGAATCTTGTTACTCGTGTAATGTGTATGTGTGGCTGTATAGCTGTGTGTATTTATGTTTGGATTGCGCTGAGTATTGGCCGGTCTTTCAGGGGGAGTGTCGGAGGGGCAAGGATGGAACCCACCCATCACCCATCGCGATCGTCATTCATCATCGGGTCGTGTCCTTTAGCGCCGCCGGTTCGCCGGTGGCAGACTGGCGAGATAATCCAACGCCTTCTGGATCTGGGGCGGGATCGGTGGGGGCGTCGGGAGATGCGATCCGGACGGCTGGAATCCGTTCTCGTCGTCCGCGGTATAGCTCAGCTCGACCACCGTCCCATCCGGTGCGGTGTAGGTGACAGAACCCGCCGACACGATTACGTCACTCGTGTCGGCCGAGTTGGCGCGCTTCAGCGTTCCCGATTCCTGACCTCGGATACCGTTGGCCGTTTCATAACTGTGTGTGTGTGTGTGTGTGCGAGAAAGAAGAGAAAGAAGAGCAAACAAAAAAAAAAGCGAGAGTGTTCAGTAACACAATGTTGCTGCTGGGCCGCCTGTGAAAGAGGATGAGAACCGCGATGGGGAGGAAGAGATGCGATCGCCGCTGCACGGACGCACGTTGCGCCATTGAAATGTGCTAAACGGTTTGCGGATATTTTGCGCGGATGGTTTGCTTCATTCATATCCCACCGGCCGGCCGTGTGCATTAGCATGGTGGAGGCTGCGAGACAAACAAAACCCACAAACAAAAAAGAAAAACGCATCGGAAGTTTGCGCACCGAGGGTTGCCAGCGTAATCGGTTGCGATTTGGCGATCGTTGGCCGACGGGCTGTGTTGCCGCCTAATTATCGTAATCAAATCTTTCATTTCGGGCTAATTGAGGCTGACCAACAGCGGCTGTTGCGGGCGGCGGAAGGTGGAAAAGACGTAACAACGGCAACAACCATCTCCCCCGAAAACAAAAAAAAAAACACCAATTGCGGGACAAGAAGAATAGCGCAATTACGCGCCGTGGATAAGCGCGTAAGCCATTTTGGGGGGCAGCAAGAGCCGATTTCACACGTTCGCGTGTGTTTGATATGCAAATCCGGCGTGTTTGGTTGATGGATGGATTATGTGGGATGCAAAAAAAAAACACAGAAACATCAAATCTTGCACATGTAGAGGAAGATGGGATAAAATACCGTCTTCGAAGTAGAGGTGTTTCTTCAAGGGAGTAAAGGTAATAAATTGTTTATGATTATGTGAACATCTTCGACAATGGTCTATTTAACTATTACAAAATAATTTGTATTAAATTAAAACCAAAATTATTTCAAGTATTATTTTTCATAATTACAAGAATTATTTCTTAATTACTACAATAATTCATATCAAATGTTATAATAACACTCAATAATTTGGTTAGAACATATCAAAGTAAGTCAAATTTTGTTCTCCTTTGAGTCATTTGCGGATGTTCGTGCATATTTGTTTTACCTAAGCTCAGTTGTTTTTGTAATCTGCTATGTTTCCTTACAAATGGCATGTTTCGGCCTCTGCCGACCTTACAAATTTCATCCATTAACTGAAGAATATTTAAAAACAGGCTATAAGGTGCAAGAAGCATACCATTTATAAACATAGCTCTCGTTCTGGATGTTAACGTAGCCTGCTGTATTGCTTTATCACTTCCATAATATAAATAAGGAAATGTTAGCAATTATCAAATGAATTTTATAATAAAATAGTTTATATTTCAAAGTCATTAAATACAATTCTGGGAGAAAATATCATACTCTTTCTGAATAAGTAGGGTGTTTTAACCCTAGCAAAGGAATTTTTTCTATGTGTTTTGAAACATGGAAATAGTTTTACGAAAGACAACATTTCAGAGTAAAATAAAACTAAGTTTTTATTTCTGAATTCTTTAGACTTCTTTCAAGAAATTAATTTTGCCTTTTAATTTTGTATATTTTATTAAATTTAGCCCATTAAAATCAGGTAAATTCGTTTGACCCCAGCATCTCCTACCTGTACTGATACGTGCCGTCCGGTTCCATGTTGTTGTCTTGCTGAATGATTTCAGCCTCCGCGTCCGTTCGTTGCGGGGCGGCCAGGGAGAGGGTGGCACAGGCAATCAAAAGGACAATTTCCTGGAAGAGTGTGTAAAAAGTTAAGGGAACAACGTTAGTGAAAAATTAAATACTTTGAAATTAAAAATAATCGTACACGGAAGAAATTATTAATTACATTCGATATTTATGTTTCTTGTGCTTCTTCTTGAACTTCTTGAGCTCAATAGAGGAAAGACAAATTCTCTTTCACACACATCGATTTTCAATACAGGTCGAATCAAAACTATCTGATTCCTTCACTTTGAATATCTCAATTCGCACTTTATACTATTTCGTAGATACTGGCAAGATTAGACTACACATGTTCGAAGGCTGAAATGAAATCAAACAAATTTTATCTCAATTCCTGCAAATTGCTTTTCCATCGAGCGAAATCAATCGCACCCACGGATTCGCTCATGTAAATAACCTATTACGAATAACAATAACGATAATGCACCGATTCATCTGCCGCTCACTCATCCGTTTCCCTTTCGCTTTCGTTACGTTCGTCACGTTTCGTTGCCGAACATTAAAAAGTCAGCGCCCACTGCGCTAAATTTGCTTGCAGCAGACCAGCTCTTCTCAATGGCAAAAAAAACACACGCACACACACAGCTACACAAACACTCTCGAGGTAATATTGACGGTCCTTCTTCCTTCCAACACCGGTGCGATTTATTTTCTGCACTACGCTACGCTTCCTTCCGGTAGGTTTCGTAATTATTTCCGCGAGAGCGCGCGCGCTCACGGTTCGGGACGATTTGTCATACAGCAGAGCGAAGAAAAAAAAACTGCTCAGACAGCAGATGTTTGTAATGTAACCACACTCGCACCCGAACACTTTGCTAGTGAAAAAAAAAAAAATAAAAAAAGGTGCAGATTCGATCCGATAATTGCACCACCGATGGCGGCCCACACGGGAACCGCAGCACTGAATTTCACTTTTCGTTTGCTTTGGAGAAGTGGAGTTTTGTTTTTCCCTCTTCTTTAGGTTCGTTGTTATTCGGCACTACTTACACACTTCATCGTGATGCTCGGGGGTTCCAGTGGGGTAGTGAAAAGATGGTTTCCAACACGCGACACAGGCGGCTTGCAGGCTAACTAACTACTAACTACTCTGACCAACCGGTAGCTGAGATAGTGCGATGCTAATGAAAGAATAGAACCACCGGTGTACTGTATTTATAGACGCGATGAAGCCCGTTCAGATGAGGCACACGGCAAAAGTCAAGTAATGTGATTTACATGCGTACATGCACGGGGGGGTGCGAGGGTGGGGAAAGAACTTTCCGCCACAAGCGAACCATAAGCCAGCATGATTTAACACCTTGTTCCCCGTCAATGGGTTTTGTGCGAGCGAAAGCGCGTTCATCACGCAATGCAGATGCTCGATTTGTGTGCTTCTTCTAATGGCATTATACAGTGCGTAACACAACTATACGACCACCCGTTATATGTGAATAAAACGAAAAGTTGAAGAGATAGCTAAAAACAATGTTCAGCAAAGATGAAGCTTGTAATAAAATACATTTTCTTGTATTTTTT
>KI915058.1:165157-176591 GCA_000473445.2 Anopheles farauti | reverse complement strand
CAAAAAATACAAGAAAATGTATTTTATTACAAGCTTCATCTTTGCTGAACATTGTTTTTAGCTATCTCTTCAACTTTTCGTTTTATTCACATATAACGGGTGGTCGTATAGTTGTGTTACGCACTGTATTACATTGTACCGGTCGATTTATGTTTTGTCAAGCAAATTGTTCGAAATGTTACATGTAAATAATTTTTTCTCATTTTCTGGCGCGTTGATAATTGCTCCTCAAGCGAGATCGTGCAAATGTAGATCGTTTAACTAGCCCCGATCGGTATTGATTAGATCTTCCCTTGGCTAGTGCGATCTCGCCTAATGTTATGCACAAATATGTGCAAAACTATCACTCCTTCATCTCACAGCAGCTGCACCTAACGGGTTGAAGAGTCGAGCGATCGGGAATAAATTTGCATTCCTCCATTCACTCGACTCTCACTTCGCGCGCGAGCTGAAGAATACGCAGCATCACACCACCAGTTTGTTCACGTGATACCTCACGCTAGACGCGACGGCTATGAAACCGTCGATGAATCCGGTGACGTACTAATGGCATTCTTGGGCGTGCGGGCGGGTAAAGGGAACGCATGATTAATTCCTCAACCGACGCAAATGTGGTGACAATTTGTCCGCCCGAAGACGCTTCTCGCGCCGCTCGTCTTGCAGCAGTTGACATTTAAATATCGACCGAGGGCGGAGATGGTTCGAAAGTGCACCGGTGGATCCGTTTTTATGGCACAGGGCTAGCGAGGCAAACGCCGGGGAAAGCCCTGCGATGCGTTGTGTACGTCTGGTGGGAAGATCATTAGAACTTCTAGGACATATTTTAGGATTTAAGTAGGATGCGCATTAGAGGTTGCATCAAATGGAATTTTCTGTTGTGCCTGATACATTGAACATTTAAAATAGTCTTTTAGCGGCTATGTATTCATTTATATCCTTAATTTATTGTTTATATATTTATTCACTACTATTTATTTTTAAGTTTCAGAAAGGTTTCGACAAATCTGAAAGTTTCATTGCTTATGTTCATATTCTTTTTTCCTCTTTACCAACATTTAAAATTACAGTTTTAAA
Organism: Anopheles farauti; assembly: GCA_000473445.2. Lineage (NCBI taxonomy): Eukaryota > Metazoa > Arthropoda > Insecta > Diptera > Culicidae > Anopheles > Anopheles farauti. The sequence goes on along the minus strand of KI915058.1, from coordinate 175,517 downwards.
TTTGTTTATACAAATTTTTATGGTAAACTCGAACTGTGTTTTGACATCCTAACAAATGAACAAGATTGTTCAAATATTCAAGATTTTTTTTGTGAAAAGCAGCCGCGTCCGTTTGCAGAAATAAACAATATATATAATTTATTGTACAATACATGGGAATACTTTCTTTTAATTTTAAAATTAATCGATTTAATATATATGGTGCTTCTTACAGGAATGTTAGATATCAAATTGTATCTTCGAACATGTAATCAAAATATTTGATCATTAAATTTAATCATCAAATTGAACAAACTTGTAGATCTATGATTTAAAATTTGGTTGTAGAATTAAAAATAAAATTGATAGCCTTTGAAAATAGAGTAAGGTTGGTTTACCAATGTGTGCTCGTCATAAACTGTATCTAACAATTTTTAAATAGTGTGAACCAACAAGGACTCCCAACAAAAATCAACATTAAAATCAACAAAAAGTTGTTAAATATTCAGAAATGAATCTTACATTACAAATGATATTAGTATAAATAAGTAATAAACATAATTATAAGTTATATTATTATTATAAATCGTAATCAATCAATAAATTAAATATTTCATTATAAATAAATACATAAATAGATAAATGGGCCGTGGCTATATTTTTACCAGTGAATTTGAATATTCCACCTGCATACAGCCTAAAACATCGCCTACTCGCACGCCACCTGAAAGCTTTGCGCACGCGAAGCTTTCGTGCCCGTTTGCGTCGCCAAAAGTTCAGCGCTCTCGGTGCGATGTTTCCATTTTATGCTAATCGCGCCCATTGGATCATATATAATCGAATTAGCATAGAAAAGGCACAACCGTAGGGCTTCTACGGGAAAAAAAAACAACGAACACGCGTCAAAGGATTACCCGCGGATAATGGTGCGGTTGGGATAGTAAAATATTTCAGCATTATTCGCTTCATTACCACAAATCAACCGTTTGGAATTGAAAGGCGCGTAGCGCATTACAATACGCTTAAATGGTACCAAGCTGATGTATCCATTAGAAGGTAGGGCCAGGTGGGAAAACATGCAGCTTACGTGTAAATGGGCTATCGCTGCTAAAAGCATCTCGGTCGCGGTTCTTCAAGGGTTTTATTTGTTCGGAAATAACTTCTAGCCTGCCGTGAAGCATCCTTTCCGTGCCGGCGGTTTCGATCTCGTACAGCAAGTTGCAGGTATGCTAATGCGCTAGTGTCAAGGAAACCGAACACAAACGGGGAGATGTTTCATTGGGTGTTTTTTTTTGTTTTATTTGGTCTACCATTCTTTTGTGACTGCTATCATAATTATACCATCGCTCGCATGGCGGTGAACATGCCCGGTATGTAGCGGGGTGAACGAATTACCTCATCGGCCCGGTGATAGGATGACATTTTGCGTTGCACCGGCATACCATAAAGATGTTGATGGTCTGACTGACACTGACGCAGGCTAGCCTGGCCCGCTTCGGTGGATGCATCGGTGGATGACGAACGGGTTCGTCGCTTAACCCAACCCAGAAAGCTTTCGATTCGTTTCAGCAAAAGCCATAAAGCATTTTGTTAGGCAGTTTTATTTTTTTGCAAATTTTTATATTCGTTTTCGATCGCTTTAAATCGATTTCGATGTAATTTTTTTGCGCTTATGAGCGTTCGAAATTGAAACCATCGCGGTGGGTTCGATCGGGGAGAGAATAGGAAATGAAATGGAAAGCAGCACCCGAACCCACCGGGCAGCTCGTTCGTATCCTGTTGGAGCGGGTTGCGACACCGTGCGGCTCACCCGTTCCGGTGAGTCTGATCTATTTTCGGTCCGAAACCGAAACCGGCTGCGAAATCGATCGCGTTCGTGCGTTCTGGAAACTGGTTGCGGAAGCGATTGCCTAACCGGACGGGGACGGGGACCCTCACAGACAAAGATCGCGGCCGAACCGTGGGCAGACCGTCGCGTCGCCGGCAGAACCCATCCCCGTATCAGCTCCGCTCGGGCTTAATATTTTGAATTTTATCGCTCCCCTCGCGATTTGAATACCGATACAGTGTAGGTCACCGCGAGCCGTCACGCGGCTGAAGAGGCGCTTGATATTTGTCCGTCACAAAACCCGACAGGGATTAAGGCTGGCGTGACAGAAGAATTGGTTCAAAAAAAAAAAAAGAGGCGCAACGGACACCGAGTACTGATAGCTGCGGCGGCGGCGACGGCCGGTGCCGATCCTGCCACGATCCTCTCGCCCACGATCCGAAAAAAATCACACGCAAAAAAAAAAGAAACCGGCTGATAAAACAAAGCAAACCATTGAGCTTTTGGGAGGGCGGTTGAGCGGGAGGGGAGAGGGGAAGGAGCGACAGGGTGTGGGAGAAAGAACTAACAACAAGAAAAACAACTACAGCACACACACACACACACACCCGAGTTGGAACGAGTTCAGAGCGCGTTTATTGGCATGGGCCAAGATTTGCATATTCGCCTTGCCGTACCCGTGGCATTCCAAGCCGGTAAGGGGGGAGGGAGGGAGCGGGGGATTGTTCGAAAGTGAAGATAATGTCCGCGACCGGGACCGGGTGCCTTTATGCGCGTTCCCTAGAACGAACGAGCGGGCCGCGAATTTGCATACGGAACTGCACACAACATTCGCCGACTGCCGCCGGTGACTATTTCCTTGCGAATCCGATTTTACCCGCACCCGAAAAACTCGCTTTAAATTTGGCCAGTTTTTCCAGTTTCGAAATGTGCCTGCAGTATTATGGGTGTTGATTTTTTTTGTTTTTGTGTTGCTCTTCTTTATTTTGGTCAGCTCGGTATCGGCCGGGTTTGACCTTCGCTGTTGGCGTGGCTTCTTGCGGTGCGCGCGAAGGCATGCCATTCGCCCAAAACGCCACGCGGCATGAGAAGTGTGGGTAATTAACAGATTGATGACGGATTCTATGGCGTTTGATTGGCAAACGCTTTGCTGGTAGTAGTGGCGATTTTCTGGCCCCTCTTTCACCCCAGTTGCCAAGCTGATGTCCACCGTGCGATCGGCAACCATTTCGTCACCTGGCAGGGGGTCCCACCGAGCAGGATGTAGAAAATTAATTGTAACTTACTGATTAAAATTTTGCGCCATCCCATAGGCTAGGCTAGGCAGTGAGAAATTAATACTGTTTTGACGGGCGACGGGGAATATGTTTGAAATTATGCAGGAAATGTGACGAAAGGTAGCCAAATGTTTTCGTGTCGTTTGGCAGAAGGTTGTTTAAAGTTAATTATTACTAAGCGACATTAAATGGCGTTGATTAGGTGAGATCATCCTTTGGCAATGGTTTAGGTACCATCTTTCGATGTGTGTCCTGTGTTCGATATTTAATATTTAATTTTCAACAGATAGAACTTTGAAAAAAATCTACAACACAAGTTGGAGTCATTTTGCGTTCCTAGAGAATACAGTTGACGGGTTTTATATGAGTCATTACCTGTCTAAATTTAGATGTTAGACCGTCAGAAAATACAAAAAATTATATTGGCAAGATTGGCAAGCTACAAAGAGCAAATACTTTTACTGATAACACTTTAAACATGGAAATGTCTCGCTGAAATTCTATAGAATTTTATTTAAAAATAAATTAGAGCTATTTAAAAATAAATTTGAATAAATTTTATCTATTTGATCATTTGAACTTGTTTCTAAATATCGAAATTTTATTTGTTTTATTTATTACTTTTTAACTACTTTTTTTCTTTAATTCGTTAATACCTTGATAAACGCCATACTTTTCCTAAACCGTCTTACACAAAATTCCATTTATTTACAATGTCGTTTTCTTTTTTATCGTTTTAACTAATTTGTTCATATAAATAGCCCTGTATCCTCATGTGAAACATTAGTCTGAGTTGTTCCTAGTTCTTAAAGAATGTTTTCTAACATTGACACATCGTGAATGATTAAAAATAAAAATTCGTTAAAAAGAAAAAATGTTAAATATTACCTAGAGGACTGCCTATTTTGCTACGCTAGCGAGTGTTAAGTGAGATGAAGCAATATAAGGAAATGTCGCGAAATTACGAATTTCAATACAAATCGATGCATTGAGCTAAATAATCCAATAACTTGATAAGCGCGTCCATTAGTTATACCAATGTTTCCATCCTAGCTTATCTCTACAGCCGCGCATCATTTGAATAGTGTTTCATCATTCACGGTTCGAACATTTATGGGCTCGGTTTCGAGTGTAGGATTGGATTTGGTTGATCGACCTGAAACGAGCGGCAATAAACAACCGGCTTGGCGATGGGAAGCTTTATGATCGCAATTCTCCTGCAAACCTGTCACCGAACGCCGAGAGCGATCGAAAGGGTTCAAAAGGCAGACAAAGGGTAAAGGGTGCTGGAAATGTGTATCACAGTTCTCTGATCATCGCAGCATTATCATTGCCACGCCACTCGGTCTAGCTCGGTGCAACCCGCCGCATCCGGAAACTGTCTCGAGCTCGAGACGCGGGTAACGAGTGAGGGTGACGCTTCGGTGAGTTTCGTCACCAGGCTGCGAATATGTTTGCCCCAAAGCAGGCGGTATCGAACGAAAATTAGCAAAGTCGGCGTTGGAATCTATGCGGTTATTTCGGTGTTCGCCTGGAGTGCGAACATTCAAGGCGACTGGCACTTAGTGGATGTAAATTCTTTGCTGAATTTTATGACAGGCACAGGCACACAGAACGAGTGACCGCAAACACTCGTTGGCGCCAAACAGGGAACAATGTATGTTATTATTTGATTTGTTTGTTCATTGGTTTTTTATTAGGTTTTGTGTCTGTGCACTCGAGCATAAAATATATTTTTTTGCTATTTTTCAACATTTTTTAAAACAAATCCTGACTTTTCCTCCAATTTTTGCAGCTCATTTATCGATTCATCCCTCCTTTAAATGTCAGTAGTTTTTTTTAATGCATTCTTTTTTCTCACCATACTATCAGATTCTATGATTAAAACGACAAAGTTCCACGTTTGCTCGCGTTTGATCTTTGAATTACGCCCACCAAACACGCGAAGAAAGGTTGAAATGACTGAAAGATTGATGTGCAACTTTTAATTAATGGACGGCGCAGCTATCCACGAGCCTGAACGTGTGAATTTTTGAGCAATCGCAGCAGCACCGATCAATGAACGAAGCCGCAGCCGCCACGCCACGCTAAAATGCATAAACCGTGTACCGTAAAGTTCAATGAAGCCAAACACCCACTACGGTCAGGGAGTTTTGTTCACTCGCAATGCGCGAACGCCGAACGGGCGAAATCCAAGCAGCAAAACCCATCTAGATCACCGGGCAGCCCGGTGGCCCGGTTCAAGGACTTGACCGTGGAAGCGAACCGGAGGACGTACGGCATCCTTGCCAAACGAGCTTCGCCGAACGCTTCGCCCGACGCCATCTTGAACTCTCCTATCGGCGTGGCTTGGTCAGAAGACGAAACATAACCGACCGTGAACAAAAAAAAAACAGAACTCCGAAAAATCTGGATTTATTTAGGTTTTTGTTTAGGTCTGGACATATTTTCTTTCCACTCCCGTCCTTCCTCCCCCGGCCCACCCAAATTCTCCCTCCGTCACACTCTTGCTTTCGTTTGGCACTGTGGACTGTGTGAGTGGAGATATAATATATTATAATTGATATTATATGTAGATCAGGTGGCTTCTTCGGCGTGTGCTGCTGCTGTTGGTGGAGACATTTTTTTGCCTCCCCGCCACACAGCTCGTGCCACCTTCCCACCTCCCCGCCCGGTGCGCTCAGTGGGCGAAGCTGAACCGAGCGGCAGAGGAGATGTCTGCCATTTGGCTAAGATAGCGCACGATAGTGGGGTTAAGTTCGAACTGCCATCTCTCGCCGTGACGCTGAACGATTCCCAAAGTGTGCAGATGTCGGTTATTTTTCGGTTTGCTCGGTTTTGGTCATTTTATCTGGTTTGATGCGTGTGAGTGTGTGTGTGAGTGGATTTGGACAAGTTCACCAGGTGAACGGCTGATCTGGTGGTGGCGGGAGGGGTTGGGCGCAGAATCTTCGGCAACTTTTTCGGAACACATATCGGCTAAATCGTACTATAAAAGCTCGGCGTGCGCGAAGATGCTACAACATTAGTTCTTCTGCTTCTGCTGAGGAGCAGTGAAAGTGAGATACAGCTCGTTGTCGTAACGATTTGTTCTAGAGAACCTTCTAGCAAGATGAAGTGCATTGTATTGGTAAGTGTTAGGAGCAAGTGAGCAAAGTGCTAGGCGGCCGGGAGTGGCAGGAGTTGTGCGAATGTCGGCCATGTCTAATTGGGTTGTGAATCTCTCGTGATCTTCGCAGCTGGCCGCGGCCATGTTTGGCTGTGCTCTGGCCCAGAACATCATCCCGAACGATGGTCGGTACTATCCGGAGTACTACGAGACCAAGTGGGACGATGGTCGCTGGCGCCCTGACGGCCGTGGCAAGTACGACGATGGCAAGTACCGTCCGGGATCCCCGGGCAAGGTCGGTGGATCGGGTGGCTTCGGAGGTGCTGGAGGTGCTGGAGGTGCCGGTGGATTCGGAGCTGGCGGGTCGGGTGGCTTCGGAGGTGCTGGTGGTGCCGGTGGATTCGGCGCTGGTGGTAAGTTAAGGAGATGGTGCCTCCAAACATGGCGTCAAACATGTCTAATCGGAACGCCATTGCCATTCTGTCCTGAAAGGTGCCGGAGGTAGCAAGTTCGGAAGCGGCAATGCTGGCGGTGCTGGATTCGGTGCCTCGGGCGCTGGTGACTCGTTCTCGGCCGGTGCGTTCAACGATGGTGGTGCCTCGGGTGCTTTCGCTGGAGCTGGATTCGGTGCGGGAGGCGCTGGAGCTGGTGGTGCTGGAGCTGGATTCGGAGCTGGTGGTGCTGGAGCTGGATTCGGAGCTGGTGGAGCTGGTGGAGCCGGCGGTGCTGGTGGCTCGCGCTTCGGTGCCGGCGGTGCTGGCGGATCGGGCAGCGGATCGGGATCTCGCGGATCGGGCTCGGGATCGGGCACTGCCTCGCGCTTCGGAAACAACGGTGGTGATGCCGGATACGATAAGATCAAGGAGCAGGTGAAGCAGTTCAACGATGATGGATACTACTACAAGTACGAAACCGGAAACAACATTGAGGCCGCTGAATCCGCAAAGATCGACGACCGTAACACCGAGAACGAGACTCTCCGCGCCAAGGGATACTACGAGTACGTCGGTGATGATGGCCAGAAGTACCGCGTTGACTACGTTGCCGATGAGAACGGATTCCAGCCGGAGGGTGCTCATCTGCCGACGCCACCACCAACGCCCGAGCCGATCGCCCGTGCCCTGGAGTACATCGCCAGCCAGCAGCGAAAGTAAGCGACCGTCGCGTCAGTAGACAGTCAGTTTGCAAATCTTGTCAAGTCAGTATGGGACACGCCGATGCGGCAAATCTAGCCGGCCAGTGATGGACGGGAGGGTGTATGCGGTCGGTTCCCGCGGGGTGCAACAATTTCCAGCGATCGAGTGATCGATCCTCCCACAAATGAACTGTGTTCTATTGTAAATTATTAGTTTTCGACAGTAAATAAACGACCGTTAAGTGAAAAAAAAATGTGTTAAATTATTGTTCCGTTGCGATAAACATGCTCAACAATCAATCTGCTGACATTAAGTTCCACTTGCGAAGGATGAAAGAGGAACTAACAACTATCAAAATGTAACTGCCAATCATTTCGTTCTCTTTGTGGTGCTCAATCCTCATACATTGACAGATAATTTTGGTCTCAAGGCATTCCCTCTTTCGTTTCGGTGTCATGCTGAGGTTACTCGGTTCGGGTTCTTAATTATTCATAAAGTTAATACAATTAGCATCTATTATTCATGTGCAAAGAGGGGTTTACATTTTTTGGAAGCTTGAATTATAAACCCTGACTGTAGGAGATGTTTTTCTGCTGAGTTTTTTTTTTATTAAATCCTTGCTTCTCATTTGCACAAATGAGTTTGATAAAAAAATTGACTGATAAAAAATTGATAATGAAAGACTGATTTTGAAAATATAGAAAACTTGCAATAATTCGTTGAAATGCTCGTGTTTTTGAAAATAATATGCCTAATGTTAAGATTCATAAAATACTTTTTCAACTTTGATGCTCTATGAAGCATTAGGAAACTTTCTAATACTAACCCTTTAAAATCCCAAATGTTATAAATGAAAATCTATACAAAAAAGACATTTATGTTAGAATATAATTGTAACGTCATATTAATTCACCCAATGTTTTATTCAGATTTTCTAAAATCCTCATCATTTCTCTAAAAATTTAAACACTGAATTCATCGGCTACTAGGATGGATAATGGATCTGTTTTAAGAGCGAGGCACTCTCCTGTCATCCCGTCTTGCATAAAGTTACGCATGTATAGCAGGATTATTTCGTGCCATTTCGTTATTACGTATCGATTAAGCGTTCGTGTGGTTAAGAGCGAAAGTTTTAATACTTCATAGGTCTTATGTTTTATATCCGATACACTTTCTCTTTCCCTTGTACACACAGGAACTTCACAAATACACAGCACAATACCTAGTATAGTATGTTCTAGGACATAGGAGGAGACGAGGAGAAAAGTTTAGTGTAGGTTTTGGCGGTGTCACAAGCTCTCTGGGTTTTTACCAGATTGCATAAAGATAAATATATTGTAATCATTTTGAACACAATTTGTAATGTTTATGATACTCTGTTTTTATTTTTTCCCATACCGAATTTATTATTCGAATAATTTACTGAAAAAACTATATTTATTGGTATCCAGGCATCATATAACTTAAATTATAACGCATACATCCAAACACACCTGCACGTGATGGTAAATATTGTATAATTATTAAATTATTAGTAAATATATTTGCATTTAGCCAGTGAAAAAGAAGGTATAATTATCGCCGGAATTACACAATATTTCCAATCCTTATCATGATGAGGCAATGCACTTGCGGTAGAAATAATATAATTAAAAAATCGAACTTTTTATTTCATTTCAAATAAACAGCATAATTAGCATTTAGTTACAACTTGAGGATATCACATTGTTTCTTCCCGATTGGCACAGTCTAGACCGGAAAAAGGAGTCGAGCCTTGAACTGGCTGAAGCCAACCTGACATTTCGCTCGTTATATATTGAAACGCTTTGATCCTTGGAATTTGGATTTGTGGATCGTAGTGTGATGACACCGCGATGGTTTGGGAGTATAAGTTATGCATGTTTTCTGAACACATCTTGATACAAAAAACTGAGAAATTATTTTAAAGGAATTAATATCGAATTTATGGTAAAATTTGAGATATAAAATGGGAAAAAGTTTATTTCGTGTATCAAAAACTATTACTTTTATACATTTTTGGTATTTTAAATCCCTTTTTCTGAGCAAGAAAAATGGCCAATTTTAGTTTTACCTAAAATAATCCTGGTTTGACGTATTTTGACAGTCATTTTCCAAACATAAAAAAAGTTAGAACATCTTCCGTTTTCAATTAAAAATTTTTTATGGTTTGACATTTTAAATTCTTTGTACATATTTTCCGTTCGCTCAGCAATGACTCCATCTTTAAGTTCTCATGAAGGCAGAATAGATCGTTTTCAATTAGGTTTTTCATCCTAGCCTCAAAATTTATAAGCCTCAAAATTTTATAAGCCTCAAATTAGTTCAGAAGTAAAATATCCAGCGAATGTATGCCTTCAATTTCATGTCTATACTATCGACTTAGGTTTATTCTGCCAATGATCCATTTTCAACATAACAACTTCAACAATTCTTCTTCAACGTTTTCTGGCGACTGAAACTTACTTGATTAACCTTTTAGGATGTTCATTATCACCGCAATGAGCTCATCGTCTACCAAGCGGCTCGAGAAACACGGGAAAGTGATAATAGCGGCCGTTCCATCACTCCAACCGGACCAACACCACCGATGTGTGCGCGGAGCTTTGACTATATCGTGCGAGGTCAACCACGCACCGCATTCGGTTGATCTGCGGGTGGACTTAATGCGCGATGCGACAGGAGGTGGACGCAGAATCTTCGGTCACAGTTTTTGGAGCACATTTCGGCTAGGTCGTGGTATAAAAGCGCCGCGGGTGCGAAGAAGCTACATCATTAGTTCTTCTGCTTTCGGCACCGTCTAAAGCCTCAAGAAGTGGAGCAGTGAAAGCGATATCCGGCAACGGTCGTACTGTTTGTTCTGGAAAGAAGCTCCCGAAGCAAGATGAAGTGCATTGTATTGGTAAGTGTTAGGAGCAAGTGAGCAAAGTGCTAGGCGACCGGAAGTGGCAGGAGTTGTGCGAATGGCGGTCATGTCTAATTGGGTTGTGAATCTCTCGTGATCTTCGCAGCT
>KI915058.1:49638-165057 GCA_000473445.2 Anopheles farauti | reverse complement strand
ACTCTCCGCGCCAAGGGATACTACGAGTACGTCGGTGATGATGGCCAGAAGTACCGCGTTGACTACGTTGCCGATGAGAACGGATTCCAGCCGGAGGGTGCTCATCTGCCGACGCCACCACCAACGCCCGAGCCGATCGCCCGTGCCCTGGAGTACATCGCCAGCCAGCAGCGAAAGTAAGCGGACAGATATGAGGGGTTTTTCTTCGGAAGAGGGGAAGATTTACGGTCGATCGTCCCACAAACTGTGTTCTACTTTAAATTATTAGTTTTCGACAGTAAATAAACGACTGTTACGTGGAATTACGTGTTATCTGCTTGTTGTTTGCTCCAATTAGTGTTGAAGAAATCGATCGCTACTCCATCGCGTCAGTATTGATTTAAATGGTTAAAAAAAAAGAGATCCATAAACGAAAAGAATACAGAGCGAACTTCGATCCAGGTAGGCGGTGATGCATATTTTGCACCCCATGTAGCACAACCACACATCCGGTTTGCAGAAGCTTCTCGCGATGATCGTTACTCCGGCGTCGGTCGTTCCAATAACAGATTGAAAGTTATTATAGCTAAACGAGCGAATGCGCTCGTGGGACATGTATTCCGATCGGTGCCGGGCCGGCCATAAACAACCACGCAAACACGATTCTTTAATCATTCTGCGATCGGGAGTCGGGTGAAAAATGGAAAATTAGATACACGACTCTAAACGATGCGATGGATTCGATGCGATGGATGACAGGGGTACAAAAAAATAGATAGATATACATATGAGAGATAAAAAACAAAGCAGCAACTTTATCTAAATTTGCATTTATCTCATCGCGCGCTGGTTTCCGCATTCAATGGTGGCCCGATTGGCAAGGCGAACAAACAAAGCCAAAAACAGATTCGCGAGGTGATTAAACACTACGATATATTTCCGACGGGCCCGGCAGATGAGATCGATTTAAAAGCACTCAGCAGCGCGAGGCTGGGAGCGGTTCTGCCGTGCGTGAGCAAACGCACAGTGACACGTTCCGCATTTTTTGGCCACCGGCGCGTGAAACCGCCGCTCGCCGTCACGAAATGATAATCAATTTCTGTGCCTTTTTTTTCACTGGTCCACGGTGCGGTGGCGTCTGTGTTTCATCCGCACACTCGCACGCACATCGACACCCGGCCGACCTTGGAAGCTGGAGCAGTGTCGGCCTTTCTTCGGCGAGTGGACCCGGTTTCGATCGGCTGAAGCAATCGACCCCGGGTTTCCATCCTCCGATATCATAATTAGCAGGTGTGTTTGCATACAAATCGAGCGATGTTGTTTTTTTTATTACGCTACCACTCATGCTTTTTAACGGCCCAAACCAAGCACGCCGATACGAGCCCTTTGGTGGTGAGTGTGAGGGGAGCGAAACGAAAGCGAAAGGATCGCTGGGTGGATGCACCCCATGAACCCCATGGTTGTTAAGTAATGAACCACGAATAGTGGCGTGGTTAGTTTGCTGCTAATATCGCAACGTCGGTTTTGTTGTGTTTAGCGTACGGATGAAAATAGATCCGCTACTTCCTAACCCTAGCCTGGGAGTGGCTGTTTTCAAGGTCAATCCAGCACCACCCTTTCCGCGATTCCAAACAGGCGTAACATGGCGCCCAGCTGCTAGCGAAGGAACCGAGAACTTCGTCCCTAATGAGTTCTAAGAATTTCGTTTTCGAGCGACATTTTCGTTCGCGTCAAAACGAGGAAATTATTAAAATGCCGCCAACCGGTGCAGGGTTTCTCGGGGCGGAACGAATTCCGGCAGCCCGGATCAGCCCCGGCGAGGGTATCATTAGTGGAAGCTGATCGAATTCGACCTGAACCGGGCCCGTAGGGCAGTAATTTATTGGGTCCGAAAATGAAACCTATCCGATCCGGGGCCGGCAAACCCGGGTGCCGGGTTTGTCGACGATATGATAATGTGACATCGTATTTTATTGAACCATTTTGTCGGACGGATGCTGTCCAGCTGGTCGGAAAGGGCTCGCTCGGCCTGGCCACGGGAGCATGTAAGCCGTGGCCGCGGATTTGCTGATAGGTGTTACTTGTGCATGTATTAGCCGTTGGGTTTTTTGGGGCTAAGGGGGAAGGGAGGAGCCAGGACGGGAAACCATGGCCGGTAGACGAGGACGAGCTGCCGCTCGGCTGACATTGAGCCTATATTTATGGTGCGGCCAACGTGAAACGGGGGTAGCGCATCGCTTAAGGAGTGATTTAATTTATGGCGTCTAGTTTTTTTGCCTCCCAACGCCAAACCCTCTGAACTCACGCTCGGGGCTTTTGTGGACGAGCAGAGCGGCGCAGCGCGGAGCAGGGAGAGATGGAATGCATGAGGAGATGATGTGAGACACTGCGAGTTTTTCCGCTTATGGAATATTTTTTGGGGCGAAGCTCGAGTCGAGTGAATTAGCGAATGAGCTCATACATCATCCATTGGTAGGTTTAACGTTAGGCAGGGTTTAACGGAAAACAATACGTGCATCTATCGAATATTCCGTACTCATGTAATGATTTTGCTAAGACCTAAATTAATTAACCCAGTAACCCAGTTTAGAATTTAAGATTTTTTATTTATCGATTTTCAAACGATTTGTCAAACCTCGATGTTTATTTTATACGGGATAATAAATCTTGAAATTATTTCGACTTTTTTAGATGTTCTTTTTATGTGGCAGTTTTTTTCTTAAAAAAAACTAAAATCCATTTAATGTTTTTGTATGAGTAAATCAGTTTTGAGTAACATAAATCAGAGGGTTTGATGTTAGAATTTTTAAATAATTATTTTTCCACAACATATTTCTACCTTTTATTTACATTTTAAACTGATGAATCCTCTCTTAAATTAACAGGATGCATATAAAGAAATTTCTACACATGTTAATTTTTTTCAGTTGTATAAATAAATAATCATTACATAAACAAGATTAAAAACCTTGTAAACCTCGTAGAGACATATTTTAAATTTATATAATAAAATTAAGCGATGTTTTGGAAATTTTTTATAAGATTTTGTTGTTAAGCGCAATGCCTGAAAAATAAACATATGATAGCGAATAATGTTGATGAAAAACCCTGTAGTTTCACTAAACAATAAACTGCCAAACGTCATCACTAGAATTGAATTAGTATCTGGATGCATAAGGTTAAGGAAGATCCAAACTCGTCCATACCGAGGCAGGGCGTGACAATCCGACAAACCGTTGCCTATTTTTCAACGATTGTCTCATCGTCGGGAAGATTTTGGGCATCGCATTATTTATTGCGATTTGATTCGATTTTTGTAGCAAAGTGTGTAGGGACGATCTATTTTCATTAGGCGTGGAATTTTTGAGGGTCATCCGAAAGGGGAAATAAATCTATACATCACCCTGGGGCATGGTTTTCATTATTTTGTGATTAATTAACATTTTCTCCGTTTTAAAATGTCCCGACATTTTCGAGTTTCGTTTGCATTAATTAACTTTTTGTAATCTGGAATGTCCTTCAAACAGATAGTGATAACAGTTTAATGTTATATTAAGTATGAAACAGCAACATGAAAATGCTCCATACAGCAGGCAAAAAAAACATCATAAAGCGCTTTATCAACGAGCGGCAGAGGATTGTGTAAAAATAGAGCACCTCAAAACAACGCCGAATGGGCGAATGCAAATAAACCCACAAATTGGTGCTCTGCATGCCGAACAGGATTCTGAAGATCCACGCCAATTGGGTTGGCCTTTGCGGCCGAGCGAAGCAACAGAACGCCGAAATCGTGCCGGAAGGCGAGATAACGCGGAGTGGAATTCTAACGACCGCATATAAAGTTGATCTTGTTTTTCGACCTTTTGGCGCGGTGATCTTTTCATATTTGCACATCGGAGCAGAACGCTTCGCGCGAGGGTGAAATGATACCGCGAAAGGTCAGGTGTCACGAGCGGGACCAGAATTGGACGCTTCTAAAAGTGTGCATCCTTAAAATAGGTAGCCCGTTGGGATGATATTTAAGAACGAGCGAGCGAAAGACTCTTATAGGTTCAACCCCATTACCGGTTCAGCGTTAGCAGGCGCAGGACACGAGGCGAGGAAGCCCGAAACCGATATCAGATGTCCCTAACAAACGATCTAATTTGACCACAGGAACCAAAGGAATGTGGCGTGCGGCGTTGCGTTGCGGTGATCTTGACATTTGCGCCTATCGGAGTGGATTAAACTATTTAACAAACACTGAGCAGAGCGGAACCATCCAGAGTCCACGTTCGTATGCTGATTATGAGCGTGTCTTCTTCGGCGAAGACGGGCCTGCAGAAAACATGCAAATCAGCTTTATGAACTATAATGATGTAGGCGTATTGTTTGTGACAAATCAGTGCGGGGATGGAGATGTGCGAGCAGGGCCGGCTTTTGTTGAGGGTGTGCAGATGGACAGAAAGAAGAATAATTTCCATAGCATTGACCGGTTCAGATCCTTCGACTCACGTCAGATGAAAACGGTAATCCTGACGCATCCAACCTCGCATTCCTACCGGTTTTTTTTGTTTTCTTTATTTCTTTTTTTTTGTTGACAGGCACGGTGAGATTTTAGGAAACATGAAAAAATGTATTAAAATATGAGAAAAAATGAAAGAATGATTTTTGGCACACACCTTTATCTTCATATGATTGTGAAAATACAAATTTATTCATTTAAAACAATATGAAAGAAAATGAACAAAATTTTAAGTATAGTTTTATAAAGTGAAATACCCCTAAATCAGCTAAGACAGGCGTTGGAAAATTAACTGGAGCACTCAGGAAAAAATGATAAAAAATATAACAATAATAATAATAACTTTCTTGGAGGTTCTGAAGGCTGGATAA
Organism: Anopheles farauti; assembly: GCA_000473445.2. Taxonomy (NCBI): domain Eukaryota; kingdom Metazoa; phylum Arthropoda; class Insecta; order Diptera; family Culicidae; genus Anopheles; species Anopheles farauti. The sequence goes on along the minus strand of KI915058.1, from coordinate 160,203 downwards.
AATGGAAGATGGAGAAATGGAAGTTGAAAATGGAGATACATTGAAATTATGACCAAATTCGTACTACAAGGAGTTTTTATTATTAGTTTTATATATTTTTTAAATTTTCATACACTAAAAAACTCCTTCTTTGCTGGTTATACAAATAGATTAGAGGAATAGTAAAAACCACTTCCAGGAAACTATGATTTTTTGAAGTAAAACAGTGAAAAATGATTTTGTGAATATTGATGAAAAGATAAATTTCTGGAGTTTGTGACGATATGAGTGTTTAAAACAATTGATAATATCAAAAAACAATGGGGTAATTGAAAAAAAACAACAAATTTGAATAAAATGTCCAGCTTTAGGAGCAAAGCTTAACTTAAATAAACTCGGATATAAGAAATCTGGTCCAAGCATGAGTAAAATGAATATAAAACTTGCATTTTTTGTTAGTAAAATGAAAAAAAAATAAAGGAATAGATCCTTATTGTATGAAAACAATGAAAAATTACTAGAGCTCACAAATTGAAACTGTCCACCGGTTCGTTCAACCCTAGCCCACCGTGCGTGATAAGCATTCGCGTGGCATTCGGATGCGTAATGGACATCTCCCCCTTTACCTCACCTTCCCCTCACACTGGGGATGGATTTGCATAAATCTGCCCTCAACCCTGGCGCGACACCGTTTATCTTGTTAGCCAGTGTTACCCAACTCATTAAGCTGCACGAGCGAAAGCCACCCGTAGTCGGTAGCCCGTCCGTGCACCGGAAGCAGTCAATTTGTCACCGTAGTTTATGACGCCCAGCTGCGTCCTCACCTTCTAGGTAGTTTTTGGTAGAGAGATGCGCTGCATCGGCCACCGGTTCGATAAGGTTCCAGTGGTATTTAGCGCGGGGTCGGGGTAAATTTCGGACGAATCAAAACAAGATCACGCCCGGCCAGCAACCCTCAAGGTCGCGTCCGATCTTTCATCATGCGCGCGGCGAGTTGAGATGTTTCGTCCGTTTATGGGCCAACAACTTTCAACATATACAGAGCGTTTGCTTATCAACTAAAGTGGATCATCATCACATATCAGGCGTGCGGTAATCCCGACGCAAAGCTCGCCCGAAGCTCTCATTCAGCGCTCGTCGTCCAATCACGTTTTGGAGAGCTTCAGCGGGCCGCTCGTCGCGAAGCAGGGTTGATTGTGGAGTGAGCCTTCAGTTCGATCGGTGTCTACATTAGCGGCAGTGGTCATCTCGATCGGTGGCTGTGTTGTGGGAGTAGCCCGGTTCGAGCTCGTCGTTAGATGGTCCACTCCATCGAGGCTGTTTGGATGGGGAACCACTTTCGAGCTCTTTTCGGACGAACCGATCGCGAGCCTTTGTTCGGCCGGGGTCAACACGGGCAGGTAGGCCGTTCCGGGTCCTTTCAGGAGCGATGTGCGTACGTCCAGCTCGTTCGGATCGGTGACGGGAAGGTAGGCTGTGCCCGGGCCGGGAAGTAGCGATTTGCGGACGTCCACCACACTCGAGGCGGTGTTCGATTCCGACACCGACGGCACGCCGTACTCGAGATAGATGGAGGGTTTCTTTATGTCGTACGTATCGGCCCGGTACGGATCGGACGAGTATTTGCTGATGATTTCGCTGCGAAGGGAAAGGGTAATGAGATGCTTTCGTAGCGTACCTTCACTCTCCTTCCCGCTACTTACGCATACTCGCCCGCTGGATCGTACGGTGGGAAGCGATACGGTTCATGTCCACCTTCGTAGTTACCGTAGCCACCGTCGTACGGGATGTGTATGTGGAAGTAGCGACCCCGATCGCCGTCGTCGTAGTGCACGTACCGGTACCGGCTCAGATCCTCCACGTAGTCTCCTGTGCCGAATGGAAGAAGATATCACGCACGCGCGCGCGCTCGTTAAACACATGTGTCATCGCCAAATGGGCCGGCTTACCGCGGCGGGTATTAATCGAAAACGATTTAATTCAATTTCTCGACATTACAATTAACATTAGCAACGATATGCTAAGCCAGCGGCACGCCCGCGAGCACCGAGCGCAGCGAAAGACCGAATCCTTTAAAACGTAAATGTTTATGATGGCCAATCAGAAAGCAATTATGCAAATTTTCAGCGCTCAGACGTCCGGGGCTCTCCTACCAGTGTTGAACGCGTGTGTTGAACTCGAACGGCTTAAAAAAGGGACCGGCGGGCTGGGTCCCGTCGCCCATTATCTTGATTTGATACGCTCGGACAGATACGGTTTGAGGTTTCTCATCAAATAAATTCAATGTTTTCAGCTGTTGTTGGTTTACGCTGCGACCGGGTGTGTTTTCTTCGGGTGGCTCCAGGGGAGGGGAGGTTCGTTGACGGGCAGTTTTGTGCCATAACTTATGTTGGGATCATAATTTGGTAGAAAATATCACCGTATCATATCATCCGGACTAGGATGTTTTACAGGTCTATCAAGAAAAGCATAAATAATGTCACCTTTACGTTTGAAGATTTTAATTTTAGGGCCCATTTGAGTGTATACACTGGTAGCGGAAATTCTTAGGTATAAAGTTGCGGTGATTCATTTCCAAATAATAATACTTCATTTGCATACCGTTTGCGATGATGGGAGGAAAATCTCATATTAAAATGAAAGAGTTATTTAAAATAGGATCGGAAGTAAAATATTTGATACCAGCTGAAAATATTCTTTGTTAATTTTTGAATGTTTGTCTATTTATCCTTTTGCATCGTATTTTTGTACTAGTGTTTATGTATTATAAGAAATATATAAACATGGATTTAAGTTGTCTTAACTCGCAATCCTGTGGTTCCGAGAGTCATGCTATACAGATTGCATACTTTCGGGCTGATTTAAAATTTACGCCATCACGTATTGAATTCGCATGCCAATTGAGTTTTGCTGAATGGTAGCTGCATTTTACTGTTGTTCAGCACTTTCTCGTAGATTTTTTTAAATAAATCGAACGTTTGAAAAATTTGGTTGTTAGTTGATTTATTGAACTCTTCTGTACTGGTTTTGTTAACTCAATTATTTTGCACACATTCAGTTCCAATGTATGCAAATTTAAAATATGAGTATAAAATCTAACAGCCAGATGCGCTGAAGCTTCCGTAGTCTTAATCACATGGTATTGAACTCCATGAAACAAGTTCTTACGTGTTTATGTGTCGTCCTACATATTTATTTTTAAAATAACACGAATTAAGTGTTTTGAAAAAGTATTTGACAACAATTTATTTCGTGCATTATGCATTCGTTGTTTGGATATTTATAAATAAATAATGAGTTTATGTTCCACCAACGGTCAAAGTAGCTTTAATTTTCTCTGAATATTTTTAAGTTATTTTCTTCTTAAATTGCGTGCTAAGGTTTTGTTATTCAAGACATGCGTTATTTCGTTACCAATGCTTTAGTCAGTGTATACTTTAGAACAATAATTCACAATTAGAAGTATAATAAAAATAAATTTAAATTAATAAATGTTGAATGATTGATTTTTCGTCCACTAATAAAGATTTTTCTTGGAAACGTGACAATGGACGAATGGAATATTCTTTTGAAATTTACATCAAGAATATTAAATCATAATGAATTTTGGTGTAAGTAAAGTGTATGATTGGTAACAAATTGTTTTATAAACAAAAAGAAACAAAGAAATATATTGTTCCATTTACAAAGGATAGAAACTGTGTAGAGCTTTCTAGCTAATCAGGTACCAAGTGATGATTTTTTTAAATTGATTAAAATATATTTAAATTTCAAACTGAGCAATGAAAGCTCCAAACAATTTTTGCATTTGTGCAAACAATTTTTGAGAAAATGACAACAAAATTGAAGCAGGAAAGATGATAAACATTTAATTTCAAAACCTTTTGAAGCAAAAAAACATTGCTTTTTTACTTTACTACACATAACACTTACACACTGCACGCTTGCTACTATTAAACTTTACTCACCTTCACCTGTATGCACGTACTTTCCATTTTTGCTATACTTTTTCGGATTATACTTTCCATCGTTCGGTGCGGCGTGCACGGCGTGATGGAACAGGATCGATACAATCTGCAAATACAAAACACAACCATCATCACTAAAGAATTCCGGGAAGACATTCCAATCATGCCCGCGCATCAGGTAGCCACCGTAACTACCAATTCAGTCCATCACAAACGCCACGGCACGTAAATCACGGTACGTCTCTCGGCACAAGGTCGGATGACGAGCGTCGGAGCTGCAACAGCTTCCGGATAGCTCCCGATAGTTCAATCACTACCCGCTTCCCACGGCCGGGTGTGTGGGTTGGGTTGGGAAAAGCTTTTCACCAACCCCACGCGTCATCCGTCCCGTGGGATTGACATTCTCGTTCTCGGCGCCGCAGCCCCATAGGGACCATAAACTATCACGCATTATGGAACCGCACACTGTTGTGACTCACTAGGATGGACGTTGGGCACTTCATTGCTCACGGAGACAGAGGGAAAGGGAGAGAGAGAGAGATACAACTTCACAGGAGCACTCGAACCGGGCCGGGTTGGCGCGTACTTGCGGTGTCCGTAATTGATTAAATCAAACTAAACTGAAGCTGCGGCAAAATTCCTATTAAATACTACTACGGGCCAGCGCGGATCGGTTCTCCCCTTTGCGGAGAATGCCACACATGGGTGTTGCGGCCTTCCCGGCTGCGCGCGGGAGCGCGCAGGAGGCGCGAAAAAATATGACAGTAAAAAGTTTATGTTTATTGCCCTTCGGAGACGATCGATCGAGCGGCTCCGGGGAGAGGTGACATCTCCACGGCGGTGAATTTGCACGCCGAGTTCCCAAGCGAGCGTCACCACCGGCGTCACCAATGTCGCCGCGTGTGAGCGTGTGCGAGCTTAAGCATTAAGGATAATTGCAGCCACAATCGTTTCTGCCCAAAATCAGTCACCGGCGCTTCCTTCCGTTCCGACTGTGGGGCCCAAATTCGGTCGCAACCCCTCGAAGAGCCCGGGCGCAAAGCGGGCTGGCGAGCGATGGTAGCTTACTACGACAAAAGCCACTTGCAAGGCCGTCCAAGGTCGGTCGCGTGTCGCCCGCGGGTCAAGGTCCGGGAAGACTCGAATAGAAAGTAGTGCCCTCCTTTAGTAGTGTTAGTAGCCATCGTCGGTTAACCAAACTACCATTGCAGCATTGCGTGCGTGGTTTTAGCACTGTGTTTTTTATTGCTTTATTTACATATAAGGCAAATGAGTGGATGAATAATATGTCATAAAATCGTTCAGAATTATCGCACCGAGGCGTGAGCGATTCGGACAAATCGGGCCAGTTATGACCAAACGCTTCCCCCGGGGTACCGAATTAGACGACAATCATCGAGAGCGGGTGTGTGAATAGATGCGTTTGTTGTACTAAGTCTGCAGGAAGCAAAACAAATCCTTCGAGCAAAGCCGACCTTCCGGGGTAAAACGAATATTGTTCACCGAATCTCACACATCGACAGTTGCTCGATGGATTGTGGGAGCGATGGCATGTTGTGGGTTTTATATTTTCGATACATTCCATAGCGACCGCGTATGGGTGCGAGTAAAATTTATCACCGGACCATCAATTTGTGAGCCTTGAGCCGTACTTCATTTTCGATGGGCCATTCGGAAGGGAGGTTCTTTTTGAAAGTTGCATGTCAATTCTCTCGGGTCGAAAAGATGTACTGTATGTGTCTTGTTGGTGAAACGGAGCACTCAGCGCGATGCAGCGATAAGTGGCTGTTAAGGTAATTTATTTGGCAGTTTTTTGGTCGAAGGACGGAAAGATATTTCATCAATTTGCGTATAATTGCAGGATTTTGTGTGTGTTTTTTTACAAATAGCTTTTTGTGCGCAAATTGCTACGCAAGGTGGTGAATATTTATGCATAGTTACATACCACCTGTATTATAGTTTTCAAATTTAGAAATAAGTATTAGTTTATAATAAACAAATCACAAATAACAGTACTCTTTTAATGAAACCTACGAATTTTAAGACAAATTTCGGTAGAGTTTTTGTAAAAAAATTATTTAAAAGTATAAATTGGTTATTCAATTTAATTACCCAAATGGTGAAAAATAGATTACCATCATTAATCAACCAACCATCTACCACATGGTTTCGCAGAAAATGTAGCATTTAAACGAAGCTAAGCAATGAGCATTTCAATGCAGCAATTCAGGCGTACAAAACTTTGCTGTCTCAGGGGTGCACAACCTCATGAACGCTATAAACGTTGGCGGTATAAATTTAAACGTAATTGAACCGTTGGTACGAAATTTTATACCGAATTGATTGATTTCATCTGATTCTGATTGATTCTGTTTTTATTATATTAATAATATGGTTTTTCTCTGTGATATGTATATAATGGATTTGAAAAATTGTTCAACTTCGTTATAAGACGTCTGGTATGAGTTCGCTTTTGGGAAGACATTTTATTGAATTTAAACTTTATTATAGATAGGACATACATCTTAAAATATCACGGTTTGAACAACTATGTCTCGTGTTAAATACAGCAGCATAAATATCAAAACCATTTTTTGTTTTTCTATCTTAAGCCGCAAATTTTACATACTGTAAAATTTAAACATTTTGTGTGCATGCATTAGTAAGACAGTAAACTGTTTCATGTTACTCTTCATTGGTCAAAATCTTTCCAATGATGATACGGTGGTGCCATCTATGCATGAGTAGCGTAACTAACAAAGTAAAATAATATAACTATTTTACATTCTCGCTCGATTGTATTTCTCACGATGGCTTTGGGAAACCTTTATCCTTTTTTTTATTGAAAAACACATGTAAATTAATGATCTACTTTAAAAACTTTTATTTTTGTCCAAAAACCGTCGATTCACAACCCGTCCAGTACGAAACCCGTCTTTCACTTCGGTTGCGAAGCCAGATACTTGAGCAGTTTTTCGATCGCTGGCGGCACCTTCGGTATGTGGTCACCCTGTGGCGTGGTGGCGGGGATAAAATAAAAACAGAACCATCAATCATGCCGCCTGTTGGCAATTTGCCACGATTGACTCATCCCACTGTACTGTACCTGCGGCAGGAAGCCATTGCCATCGGCGACGTAATCGACTCGGTAGACGACTCCATCATCACCGACGTACTGGTAGAAACCTTGCGATCGTAGTCCTTCCGTGGCCGTGCCCTTGTCTTCGATCCGTCCCGCCTCCTCTGCTAGGATGCCGTTTTCGGTTTCAAACCTAAGGCATTACATGGGGGGAAGGAAGAAAAAATGCTATAAAAAATATTTCTAAAAATAAAACTGCCAGGTGAACTCACACGTAGTGGTACCCATCGTTTTCGACCTGATTTTCCAGTCGAATTATTTTCCACCCGTCCGGGGAGTAGGCCGGCTTGGCGGCCACCCTGGACTGGACTACTTTGGCCAGTGTCGGAACAGGTGTTGGTGGTGGGGTGCGGGGTTGAGCAGTGGTTGGCGGGGCTGTGGTTTGCGCATCGGTGCCGATTCTGGTCCCGGAAGCTCCTGCTCCTCCTCCAGCACCACCCGAACCACCTTGCCGGCCGGCTCCACTTCCGCTCGGTCCTTCAGTGTGTTTGTACCGATTGTCCACGTGCACGTAACGTCCATCGTTTCGCGCTATATACCGTCCGTCGTTGCCGGGATTGTAGCGACCATCGTTTCGGTTGTAGTAACGTCCATCACCTGCGTACCGGTATGGGTTGTACGGATACTGTTGGTATCGCCCATCGACGTACGGTCGGTAACGGGGACGCTGGGTGGTTATTTCACTCGGGCTCGGTCGGTATTTACCATCATCCTGAGCAGCAGCAATAGCTAATACAGCTCCTACAAGAAGAAAACTCTGGACGGAAATTGTTCTTATAAGAGAAGAAAAACTCGACAAAAAAAAAACACACACAATCAAAACCCACCAAATGGAGACGCATGCCGCCAAGGAAATCACTTTCCGCAAGGTACAATATCAACCGAAGATCACAATGCGTTTAGTTAACGTTCCTCATGCTTGCGTTCTTTTATATACTCCCAGGCGCAGTTACAGCTAATCGATAATTACCTAACATTCAACGCGATAAGTGTCATACTTTCCTCCGATGATCGATTTATTTGATTTGAAAGTGATGCAAATATGTTTTCCAAGAATGAAGTCGTTTCTCCGTCCAACAAATATCGACTGGTTTGTGTTAGAATTCTATCATAATTTCAACATTCATTTCATACACCATTAGAGAGATGTTAAATTTATTACAAAAATGCCCGATATTTTTCACTCTTTTCCCGCGTGTAGTTATGAGTTATGATCCTGCTACCGAATGTCAATGCGCAAACCAGACTGACTTGTTGCTGGATGTGGCTAGTTGTAGCGTTGTTTGTTTTTTTCGACTCGTAAAGTACACTAAATTAGTGACGAGTAAGTAGGACCAGTTGGCTTTGAAACAGGTGGCTGGGACGGATGATGTGCAAATCCATTTGTGAATCGGTCAGTTGTTCTAGTGCCACGGGCACGAGTGTACGGTGTGATGGAAACTGTTCATTCGCTGATTTGAAGGCTTAGTAAATATAACAGTTTTTGTGACAAAGTGCAACGAAAAGATAAAATACTGAGAGTAATTGTTTCTCATGTATCGTACAAAGAAAATGAACATTATATTGGTGAGCAAAGAAAGTTTACACGGGCTTGTAGAAAAATATGTGCAATTAAAAAAACAAAAATAAAAACAATGTATACACTAGTATTCAAATTGTAAATAGTTGAAAATATTATCATCAAAATTGAAATGATAAATAATTTCGTAAATAATATTGTTGCAATTAATTTTAAAATCATATCGTTTTTGGTAAATTTTTAAATTATCTAAAATAAATAAACATGTAAGAGATCATTTCAGGGTGGTTAACAAATTAAAAATTTTGTTAAACATTCTGTTTCATAAGATCGTGTTGTAATTTTTGAGAAAGATAATTTAAAACTTATGACAAACTAATTTAGGATCAGTTTATGTTATTCAATTATAACTAGTTCAATTAAATTAATCATCCATCAGCTTTACCCGAGTATTTAATTCGGCAACAACACATTTTTTACAGGTGTTTGTGAGGTATTGCAAAACATATGTCGCACAAACCAGTGCCGCCTACGATCATGCGTTTCGCAACTCGAAAACCAGTCAGAATTAAAAATAAATTACGCTACGCTTCCATCCCGCTTCCCTTCCTGCTTTTTTCTCTCACTCATCCTCTCCTTCCATTCACACCTTTTCCAAAAATGCCGTAAGAACACACGTCTCACGTTTCTATTTTTAAATGTCTCACCAGGATCACCGGACGCCCACGAAAACACAATCCAAACAATCGTATACGACGCGAACAACAGCTCCCCAGTGTCATCCTCACCGGGTGGGTGAACCATTGTCGTCTTCGGCAGCAGCCACAACAGCAACCGACACCCTCACCACCTTCACCATCATCGTACCGGATCTGCACCCGAGCCGGAATTCAAGGCCGGCCAAGATTTCACGGTCTTCGGATGCTGCGGTTGTTTAGCATACGTGATACGGCGTCGATATGGCCCGGGACCGGAAAACGGCGACCTTCAGGCCGTTTCGTCATCACGGCGCGTGTTATTATTATTCCCCACAATATGGCAGCTCGTGCTCTCGGGCGGTCGGGCATAAATCTTTGTGGGTCAGTATCGGCAGACGAGGCAGCATAAAATTAAACCACCATCAAGGCTGACCATCGGTGGATTGCATCGTGCACGTTTGGGAACAGCATCTGCAGCGGCAAACAAAACAAAACGTGCGGTTTCTACGCAGCCAGCTAGCTACGTTTGCATAAGCGATCACACAGACGGTAAACGATACTCAATGTCAAGTTCAGTGAGTCGCGCGGTTGGCACGAGAGTCGCCGAGAACGGTGAGAAATCTCGTGCCGACGTAACGAAGCGAAGCGAAAGTGAGTTCGTCACTTTCGTTTCGGCGAAAGCATTGAAATCTTCCATACCGCTCCCAGCGAAATGAACGAGTTCAACGACCGAATTTAAGCGACGAACCCCGTGCAGCAGAGCGTGGGATGCGGTATTTACTTTATTAAATTCACACAGGCACACAGAAGTTGTTAAGCGAATGGTGGTTGTTTTATTTCCTCGTCACTTTACGCGTCGGAAACATGACTAGTTGCTGCCAAGCGCCCGCGGACCTGTATCACTACCTTAACACGCTAAATGGGTATCGCTCCCAAGCCGGCTTCTAGACGGATCCGCGCTTGTTCCGGCTCAGATTCGCCAGCAGCCGGAGGGCACGCTCGATAGCCTCCGGGATGGGCGGTGGAGTCGGCAGGTGGTCACCCTGCGGCTGGAATCCGTTCTCGTCCGCAACATACTGCAGCGACACCCGGTTACCGTCCGGATCGGTGTACGAGAACTGCCCCTGGGCAACCTTGGACCGTAAAAAGAAAGCAAACATGTGGTAAACAAACATCCTGGTGGGATGGTAGGCGCGACGCCGGCACCACTTACCTGAGCCTGTTCGTCGCCGACGTTTTTCAGTGTGCCCTGCTCTTCCGCCACGATGCCGTTGGACGTTTCGTAAGCGTACTGGTACGTACCGTCCGGGTTTACCTCCGCATCCTGCCGCAGCACGGTCGCATCCTTATCGGCCGTCACGGACGCAATCAGCGCGAACACCACCACACAGAGAATCTAGAAACGCACCGGGCGAAGAAAGCAGTAGAGCACGGTTAGCAACACTTTCGAACACGCTACCATTTCGAGCATTTCGCGAACACATCACACGCTACACACCTTGTTCATTTTGAGCACTGGCACTGATTTGTTTACACTTCTAACGCACGCACACGGTCCGCTGTTGGTGGGTAAGCTAGAAACCGATGTCTGACAGCGGCCGCTGCAAGGCGTTGGCTATTTATATCGCTCGTCGAGCTTTTGTCTTCTCTCGCCTTTGGCTCCCCCGGACCGCGGCCGAGTGCCGATTGTTTCGGGTGCCTTTCGGGTTTCGGAATCGGTTCGCACGGCGAGCGTGTCCGGTTGAGTGTGTGTCCTAGCAAATCACCATAAAGCCGTGCAGCGCGTGCGAGGGGAGAGCACCAGGAGGCCAGGAGAGGGCCTAGAAACAAGTTCTTCGTTAGAGAAAATTTGCATAAATTTCAACGACACCCTCCACGAGTCGGAAGATTTGATTACCACCGGATCAATGGCAGATGGACCGTCACCATCGCGAGCTATTGCATCATTGACAGGTAGTGGTAGTATGGTAGCATGGTATGGTAGCATACCGGTAGAAAAAGATCGCACAAGAAGCAGAGCGCGAGTCGTCATCCTCCGAACCGAAGCCGAAGCCTGGTAGGGCTGAATATTTGGTTTTTTTTTTTCCCCGTACTTTTCAAACCATAAAAACCGACCAGATTATGGTAATGTGGTGGAGCGTGTGGAATGCATTTCTTCTGAAATTCCCCACTGAAAAGTCCCTGAGCACCATTTTTAGTGCATCCATTCAAGGGTATCGCTTCTAACATATGCGAGTTTGGTGCGATTTTTGTGTATTTTTTTTTTTGTTCGAAGCATCGTTTTTTCTTCTCGTGTTCTCATCTCGCAAAAATAAAAACAAACCCCTCCGATGAAACCGTGTGGCAGTCAATTAAGTTAAACGATGTAAAATATTTGCCCAATCGGCGGAAATACCGCTGCCGCCGAACCGTTGCTAACCCCTCCATCCTTAGCACATCCTGGATGACCCGATCATAAAATCTTCCCCCGTGCAGGACGTCCCAGGACGGAAACCGATGGGCTACGCCCAGCCGTAAATATTGTTTAGGGCTCATGAATATTCATTCGCACCCCGGCGGCGCAACCGGATGGTGCTGGCAGCTAGGACATAATCAAAACAATTAATAAACACCGTGGCCGCGCATCTAGCCGCAGCCGCAGCTGCTAAATCCATCACGCTTCCAAGAACTGGCGGCTGCTGATGAGGCCGCCCAAATTTGGTGAAGCGATATGCTGCGCGAGTTCTGGCGCTAGCTACATGGCGCGAGTTCAAACACGCACAGTGGGGTACTGGGTGTGTGTGAGATTGTCAAAGTTGGTTGGAGCTGACAGGCCAATTTGGCAGGTGAATTATGGAAGCAGGAATGAGGAAACAAACTGCTCGTGCAGTGCTGCTGGTAGGAAGTGATAAAAGTAAAGGTGATTAAGATATCAATGCAGATAAATAGCTCCAAATTAAATGCTGGATTAAGCTGTGAGTCACTGGAAACAAATATATGAAATATTCAAAGACTGGATTAGGTTAAACAAGGAATTAAATTTTTATATTTGAAAATTTCTCAACTAAATGATCACTAAATGAGTATTTCTATATAATAAAATAATTTATAAAATATTATAATGATATTTTAGCAACTATGTTCAGAAATATTCTCATTATTTCCCTTTAATTAAAATTCTCCTACGTTTTATGTGACCTGTAATTTTTAATAAAAAATAATGTTTTAAGAATTTAATTTACTTACAATACAAAAATAAACAATTGAATATTTTTTGCAATAAATATTCGTAACAATAACAGGTAATGAGTTATCGTAGAATTCTTCACCATATAAAATTGGGTTTTTTACGCTATTAACCAATACTGACCACATCGAAATTCATTTCAACAGTGACTCTATGAAGTACTTCAGATGAATTCTTCCAGGATTTTCAGTGCAAGATCAGAGCTTATAAAAATTAAACAAAAATTCAGATATTATTGTGTGTTGTAACTGCGCTTAGTACGTGATTATGAGGAGTTTTACTTTAGTATTGATTTCAATAAACATTTGAAGAATATGTTTAAATAGTGAGTTTTTGTTTAAAAATCTTATTAATAACAAAGCATTGTAAATATCATATACTTGAAATGTTTCAAGCTTATATGTTTAATGTTATAGCTCTGAATACATTTTATTGAACGTAATTTCGAGCTTCTTGACTAAAAATTATCGAGCCTAAAATTGATCAAAAAGATATTTTCTTAAAATTTAATTAGAATGTGAGATAAAACAGAACAAAACCAAAAAAATTGCAAAAATTGTGAAAAATGAAGATGAAATTACCATCTTTACCAGTATGTTTAATAAAAACAACAAATGAAACATGTCAGTATTCGTTTTAACCCAGTAAAAGTGCTATAGTGCGTGTTATAAATCATGCATGTAATAGATACGCCCATATCAAGCAGGCGCCAGACAAGAAGGATTCCAACACGTTCCTCTTTCCCAAAAACCCCGGAGCCATACGCGCACCCCTCCCGGCCTGCCCAAATAGAACAAACGAACGAACGGACCCAATAAACATAAAACACCATCTTACCACAGAGCTCCATTCATCCGCCGTCGATGATGCTACTTGCCTTGAGATAAAACCTCGGCGTGCTTCGTTTATGGTGCTTGCGGTACGGGGCGGTATCGATAGATTTTATGACCCACCTGTGTATGTGTGTGTGTGTGGGGTTGTGCACGACATAAAGGATGTGAGCGATTAGTTTGATGGGTGCCAAAAGGCACCTATCGCAGAAGGTGTCGGATTAGTTAAAAGCCTACCCGTCGCCTGAAGGATAACGTTTCGATGCGATGATGATGTCGTGTTTCGCCCACTGCTCATCGTGTCGGAGAGAACATGCATAACATTATCGGAATCGTTTCGTTGGATGTGTGTTTAATTCATAAAAATATATACGCTTTATTTACACACCAGTCGCTATATCGTGTATGATCGTATCGGTACAATGTTTATCGGGCGAGTATATCTGGTACTCTCTAAATCTAAGCGTGAGCGCTCTCGGTGCGAATGAATTGCTTTCTAAATGCTAGATGAGTGTGTGTTGTGTGCGGTTTTTAAATGTCTTCTCCATCCCTCTCGCCGCTTCCTCAGTACCTTCGCGAGGCTTCATCACTGGGTGGGAGAGTGGCGAGATATTCGAGCGCACGCTGGATGGCCGGCGGGATGGGTGGTGGCGTGGGCAGGTGGTCACCGAGCGGCTGGAAACCGTTCTCGTCCGCGATGTACTGCACCCGTATGAGCTGCCCGTCCGGTGCCGTGTAAGAATACTCGCCTTGGACGACCTGCAAAACGAAGAAGCTGCTTAGTGGCTAGACGACGAACCTCCACCCTTTGACCTTCTGCACGGCGCGGGACAAGGCGTGCGCACGGCCGAAGGACGCCATCGGTGGCGATCGATCGGCTCGTCGAGCTTCGAGTGGATCTTCGACTCGACCGGCTCAGCCACGATACCACAAAGTATCAATTAATTACTCGTCGTCACTTGACGCACGCACGGAACACGATTCTCGCCCGATTACGGTTGCGTTTGCGTGTGGGATTAAAACGTAAATAAATAAACGGACGCGCGACTCACGATGGAACGACTTTCGCAACCACACAAAGGCGGATAAATGCCGACGCGCAAAGAGCACGCGGTAACTGTTTCATTTGCACCACGGAGGTTGTGCAATTGGATGTCGACTGGTGAGCCATCCGTGGGCTCCTCCGATTTTGCTGAACCGTAGAGCGTCATGCGTGGCCAAGTGGGTTCGGATAAGCTCGATTAGGAAAATCAATACGAGAGGTCAGTATTTTGATCAGACATCATTTTGAGTTGAATATGCCAAATAATGCTAATCAAAATCAAAAAATTGTTCTTTGAAAAGTGACACTTTGACAGCTAAGTGAATCAAAACAAAAGAGACTACATGTCACTCTGCGCGTACAACGGGATATGATGAGATCAATTGGTCAAGTTTGAATCTTTATTTTTATATTATTTTTACCTCTCCTCAGGATTACTTTTACGTCGACTTTTTATTATATAAATTTAAACTTTACTTTCCTTTCTATCAATTTAAACATTCTGTTAGGATAATATTACCTAAATGTGTTATTTTAAAAACATTCTCAGTCATGACTGTTTGAGAAAGCGAAGTGTGAATTACAACTCTATTGAAGAGTTAATCCTTTTTGACTCCTTTGCTGACGTTTGATTTGAAAGGGTTGAACTATTTATGTTTACTGTTTAAAGATGAATTTGTTAAAATATTTTTGGGTGATTTTGGAAGACTGTTTATTTAAAAGTAATTATTTTATCGTGGGGAATATACGAAACATTTTTTAAACAGTAAGTTTTTACTCAATCTTTTGTTATTAAGTCATCTGTCAATTGTCAATTGTCAATTGTGTTGTGGTTTTTTTTTTTATACGAAGAATGATTGTGTTATTGATCTTTGTTAGCTGTTTTGCCATTGTTTGGCGCATTTTTTTCAAGCAGTGATGTATTCTCGATTTCGATGCCTGAAAATATTTACTTGTTATAATATAAGTGGCTACATCTCCAAGGTACATACCCAAAAAGTCACGTTAGTTCGATTTTCTCTCGTGCATTCTTCGTTATGAGATAAATAGCACACTCCTTAATTTAAAAGAAACGACCCACCGCATCTACCATAAACCTCATGATCTAATATTTGCAGTGGCGTTTTCACTTCGCGAAAAAAAAACTCATAACCAGATTGAAAGGTATCAATCCACCCCGTCGTGGAGAACTGGATCATCGAAAAGGTTTGACGCTAAACAGACACCAAAGGTGCACGAAACACCCGCACCCTCGGGCAAACTCCAACAAAATAAAAAAATAAACCCGACACCTCCAACCAAGAAGGAAGCCCAATTAACCTTTTCCGAAGTGCTGCCGTTTATTTTGGTTTATTTTTGCGCCACCTCACGCGACCCACCATCCGCTCCACCAGGTTGAAGCCGTTGCGCAACACAACCACCCCTAATCCGGGGCGTCCCCATTCGGTACGGCCCGCATCCTGCCGGCCACAGCTGGCCGTCGGTTGGTTTGCATTGCAACTGTCCAAAGCTTGTCACCCGACGCGAAAGCGTGGCTCGTCAGTCAGCGTCTAGCGGCAGTGACATCGGCGACCCGGGCGCGTCACAACCGCACCAAACGCATTCCAACCCGCAGACGATATGAAACAAGGACCGGGTCGCACCGGGACGAGCCAATAAAGCGAAAGCCAGCGATCTTGTGGGCTGATTGAGCGCGCTCTTCACGCTCACAGGGGTCACAGGGCAAACGGTGTGTGTGCGCGCGCACCTTCAAAGCGCATTTGATTAATGGATGACAGCAATTGAGGGTGGATTGCACGTTTTGACGGGGGCAATCAGGCGTCATCGTTTCGAATTTCAGTCTACTCACTTATGTAAAAGGAACGGTTTCGTTCCACCGAGGGAAAACTGAGCGAACTGGGTCGAGCCAAAAGTCTTTCCAATCGCTCAATCGTACTTTTGGAGCGAGGGGAAGTGGGAGGGCGAGGAGGGGTGGGCACCATAAAATCACAATCGAGACAGCGGAAAAGTTGGCTATTAGATAGGTTTGTTGGTTTTGCTGAGGAATGGGTTCATCATTAAATGGGGTTGTTTTCTGGTATTCGCAGGTTATTAGCAGCCTCCGTACCGGACAGATAATAGCGGCATAATTAACGCTTGAACTAGCTTTGATGCTATTATGTTTCAGATATAAATTAGGTCAATGTTTCTTGAATTTGCAAAATACATTCCATAGCACATGATACATTGCAACAATCTTTTCGTAGAATAAAATCAAACGTTATTCTAATCATATTTTTACTTTAAATTGGGGATAGAAATTGAAGATCCATATAAATATGATTATTCAAGAAGTATTTCACTGAGCCGATTTGAAGATTGAAATTGTAGAATCTAAGATTGATTATTGATTCAACATAATCAAGTAGAATCCAAGAAATATTTTGTGAAACATATGAGCCAATAAGCATCTAATTACGTTAAATATCATTTATTTCATTCTTTATGTAATTTAATTTTGAAAAATAAGCCTTTCTTATAAGCTAATACAATAAAATCATGTAATTCAATTGAACACACAAAAATCTAGTCAAAAAGATTGCTAAACACTAAATAATAAGGATTAAATTGTGTTCATCAAAAGTGTGTGATCTAATTTCTAGAAGAGTATATCCATCTGATCATCATACTATTTAATTTTGAATACAAATTTATAATTCAGAAAAAAATCATTTAACTTGATCATATCATTTACTTTTCCAGAATGTCGCCTTCTGGGAAAACCCATTTTCATGAATTTTTGGACGATATAAGAACCATATTTTGTATAGACTGATCATAGAAAGACGTTAAATTTATGTCTAACGATGTATCAACTAGAAACGTCTATCGATTGATGCTAACCAATATTTATTACTTCGCAGAATTTTTGACTTTATAAATTCAACTACTTTATAAACTTTAAAATTCACGATTGCTAAAGCTTAAAGGTTCTTCATAGGCTCGCATGCTAGTAAGACGTCAATTGAATAGTGCAAAAATTAACGATCAGCAAAATTGAACGATTATTTTTATCATGGAAAACGACTGCACTGATGCAACATTCATAGAAAATCTAATTTTTGGGTTGGAAAATTTTTGATGAAAATCTCAATCCAGAACACTAGTCACATGATGCAAGACGACCCGCTAATTTCCCAGCACAAAACTAAATTCACAACCGGTTCACTTCAACTCACCTGCGCTTCCTGCTCCGTTCCAGGATTCTTCAGAAATCCCTGCTCCTCCGCAATAATCCCATTGCCCGTCTCGTAGCTCCAACTGTAGCTACCGTCCGGGTTAAGTTCTTGCTCCTGTCGAATGATCGGTATCGGCTCGGTGGCCGGTCCTTGCGGAGCGCACTCCACATCACCAAACGCCAACAGCACGGCACTGAGGATAATCTGCACCGAAAGGACAGAACAGGGAGAAAACAGAGCAACAGTAGTAACGCGAGGCAGGACGGTTCAGTTGTTTGAACTTGACACGGCCACTTACAATCACTTTCATTCTGCTGACTTTTTTGTTCACACCAGCCGGGGCTGTAGTTATCACACGAGTTTGATGAATTATACACAAGAATAATAGCACGGTTCGGCTGCTGCGACGGCTTCGATCCTGCTCGGACGTGGTGACGCTGCGTTCTGTCGATGGGAGACTTGCTCGTGGTAGATATTTATATCCCTCCCGAGGATCGCCGAATATCGCCGTGATTGCTTCTCGTGGTCTATGTCTATGTTGCCGTGCAAAGATAGCGTGCTGCACCTCCTACTCCTGAGGCTACGGGAGGTTGGTACTGCGCCGGAGCGATGGAGGAGGAATGGAAGCCGTGGGAAGGGACGCCCGAATGTCGCTGGACGTCTGCAGCCACAGTGTCCCTTTGCAGCACATCTTCGGCTCGATCGGTTTCGCGGAGACTCTCTTCTAAAGGCCGGCAGACTCGGCCACGAGAAACCCCATCCGACCCCAAACCTATTCACGCACACAGTACACACCATCCCTCCCTTGCTCTCTCTCGCTCTCTCTCTCTCTCTCTCTCTCTCTCTCTCTCTACCTGATCTTCAGTTGCACGCAAAACCTGGGAGGTACTTGATTATTGTTATTATTACCATAGTCGCAGCTCATGAAGGAGTCGACACCGGACGACACACCGCTCAGGCCGGACAAGCTGAAGATGATCTTTCCCTCCCTCCCCCGGCTGCGGCTGGCTGGCTTTGGGGTGGTGATGGATGGTGAACCGTACCGTGTGGCATTTCGGTGTCGGCAAAGTTGCGGTTATTTTGGAGTACGTCGCACGAGAAAAGAGGGCGCTACCCGATGCCCCATCCACACCCATCCCCCACCCGGGGATGGCGCTTCGTACTTCGTAAGTCAAGGGTGCCGACGACAGATACGACAAGCTACGGAGAAGACACTTACGCTGGTTGCAATAAGGGTGAGAGAAAGAGGGAGAGAGGGAGCCGCTGCTTAAGCCACTTTTATTTTCATTTTGGATGATCGCAACTGACCGCTAAATGATAACGGGTGTCGCGGCGGAAGGTAGTAGGGCCGCGTGCCGCCGCGGTAACGGTGAAATTATTGACCGTTATTGATTTTATTTTATTATTTTGATTGCATTATTACAGTAACCTTTCGGTGGGATAGTAAAGCGGCGCATGCAAAATAGGTTACGGTGTGTAAACGGAGTATGCTGGTTAAGTGGGTTATGATTTTACTTTATTAAAATTATTTTCTTGAGGATTTTGTCATGTGACAGATGGTTAAAATTAATAATTAAAAATATTCATAATTCAAAATATATAAAAAAAAAACATATATACAATTTGTTTATATTCACAATTGTCGTTAAGGGCGTTGAAACAGATAATGAATGATTTTACTATGTGATAATATGATATTTAATATTTGATAATATAATATTTGATTACTTCATTTTTATATAATTTTCAACTTTTTATTTTTTTATCAAATTATATGGCTTCTATTTGTATTACTTGCGTTCTCTTATTTTTTAAATAAAAATATTTCATAATATTTAATATTTTATGTTTTTTTTATTTTGTTTTCACAGTGTGCTTGGTTTATTTTGATTTCACGTTTCATGTTCATTTTTATATTTTTATCATAATTTTACCTTCCTTTACGAAACTTCATTATTAGTGGACGTTTATTATTGAGCAGAACTAATCTATAATTTAATGTTTTTAAATATTTTTCTAGCAATAGGATAATCGACCCTGACACTGTTTATTGAAGAATATTTTGACAAAGTGAAAAACTAAAGATAATCCAATTGAGGATAATTTTAGGTCGTTCGAAGTCACCATAGTATAATGAAAATAATAATTCTTTATAAGAACATAAATGGATTATACTCCTTATGATGCAGGTATGCTCGTTGTGATGTACATATTTTTTTTATTTTTTTTTACAGAAGCCCTCACAATTTGTAAGGAAATAGTTTAAGCTAATTGCTTTATTCTGATACAACAGTACTCCCCCATGTATCAGCATTAAATATGCCTGCTCCATGTGTTCGATCCATACCTTATTTGTCCTTCTGTGCTTCGGTGAACCATTCAGCCCGAAAGAACGATACCGATCGCACCCGGCGCGTCCATTCATGGGGAAATACCACAGCCTCGCTCATCGCCGTACGACAAATTATTGCCTTCCGATCCGTTGGGTTCGGTTCTAATGGCGAAAAGGTGTCTCCGGCCGGCTAATGGATGCTTACCGTCACGTTCGATCCGAAAACCCCCGACACTCTAACGGTAGCTCATTTGGGGGCTTCTCCTCCAGCAAGCAACGAAAACGGATGCAGCTTGTCGAGAGCCGAGACAGAAATCAAGTTATCAATTACGAACCGTCGTTCGCGCGAAACATTGTGAGGCATGGTGTGGTTTTTTCGTTTCGGCACGGCAAAACACACACGGCCCCCGAGCCGAGCCGAGGGACCGAAGATGTCAAGGAAGAAGTGGCACCGAACCGTGTACCGCCTTGTTCGAAACCAGTTTCACCTTTAATTCTGCCCAGGCTGGGAAGACGCTCCGGCGCGAACTGCGAACCCGTTCCGATCGGCCACCGTTGCCCAGAATGACCTTATGAAGTTGTGACTCAATGGAGGAGAAGTGAAAAAAAAACACATGAGTACATCGTGCACACTCACACACATCCACACTCGTGCCAGGGAGAAAAAGAACTAAAGAAAAGGATGTCATCTCCGTCGGAGGCGTCCGGAGGCCACCCGATTCTGGAGGTTGCTGTTCCGTTTGCTGCTGCTGCTATCGAAGGCGTGTATTGGCGCGTTCGATCGACCCGGCTCGGTTCGGTTCCACGGTCAGACGGTAAGAAAATGGTCATCATTGTGTGGTTCGCCCAGGTGGACTACCGATCGGGGGCCACGCGAGTCGACGCGTTCCTGCGTCCTGAGGAAGGGACACTCGCAACGCCGCCTGCAACAATGAAGCATTGATTTATTATCTGCCACATAATTGACACCTTCAAAGGTGTTTGGAGCTGATAAAAAAAAACCCACCAATCGTTGCTACGTGTACCCGGACAGCCTTCCAACATATCTCACAATGGCTAAACGTGCGTTTAAGGCGTCTTTGCACTTCCTACATTTTGGGTTGCGACAGGCACAACAAGTACGGGTCTCATACGGCAGACGTATGAATGAAATTGTTCGTGTTATATCTGTGTGTGTGTTTGCAGCATCATGCAACAGCTCGGTACGTGCGGAATAGGGCAGATGAACCATAAAATGGGGGTCGAAAAAAATGTCAAATGTTTCGGCAACTGGATTAATGACCCGCAGCCGCTTCAGCTTCAGCTCGGCTGTACCGTGGAAAGGATCCTCGATGTGGTGGGTTTTCGTTACGAGAGATAAGAGAGGATAATTACGCGGAATGAGGTGAATGTTACACTCGTAAACTTGACATATCTTAAGGGTACCGTGTAAGGGTACTAACTTAGTCGCGGAGAACCAGCGTTGGCAGTGAAATAGTAATGAAGGGATTAGGCATCTGTTGACAGACAGGCATCTTCAGAGATGATTAGTATCTACTTGGTATATTAAGATCAAGACGTCAACCACTTAATAACCCAAGATACTTGAGCGCAAAATAACAGGGCATTCAGTTCTCTTTCCTACTTAGTTTATGCGAAAATAGTTTTCCTCTTACAACGGTCGATATTTTCGAACGAAATTCTGTTATAAAACTGAATTTGGAAAAATACATGTAGTGTAGCTCGAAACCATCCCTTGGTAAAATTTTGTCACAATTTCTTTTTAGCGTTATTTAGCATGCAGTACAAATGAAGTTAGTTCCGTTTTAGAAAAATGCTATCCACTCAAATGAAATATATTTTTAATTGGGTTTAAAACTGTCAAAAATTTGAATAAAAATATAGAAATAAAATCAAACTCTGGTGATTACGGAGACAATTTTTCAGGATTGTTTTTCAAAAGCTTTTTTTATATGTTGAGGATTTCTGTGATATTTTGCATACATTTCGTATTTTACACTGTTAATCAGTGTTTTAACGTAAGACCTTAAACAAATCATTTAATATCTAGTATGATTGTTCATAGCACAAAACCAGTTCGTGAAGCTTTAAACAATTTTCTACTACAAAAATTTTTAGTCTAAAAATTTTTGACTAAAAAAATTAAACATAAAAAATTTTAAGCATCTGTTTTTGTTTTCTTTATTATCATTTTTTCACCAAGAATTTGGTAGTAGAAATAGAAAATCTTTTCTAAGAAGGATTTTTGTATTATCACTAATTTAATAAACAAGCAAATTTATGTGATGGTTTGCATTAAACACAATGTCATTTAATGACGAGTAACGTTCAATAAATTCAATACCATTTCATATCAATGCCACATTTTCAACAACAAACCACACACGGAAACCCTTACCGGGTCAGCTAGAAATCACTATATGTATCGTAAAATAAATCCACTCGACTCAATATGGACGCGCGTTAAGTATGAGAAACTGCAGCCAAGCGCACGGTGAGCAAGCGATAATGAATGCCCAATAAATATCGCACATTGTAACATTCTGTGGCTGCGTGGCTTCCGCTTGCCTTCGGCGCTTTTGGCGTGTCGACGAGCGAAAACCAACAGGTAAACCGAGTTTCCTTTTCCAGCGACCAACCCTGATTTTTCCTCCAGCTCACCGTCACGACTCACCGTCGATTGAGTCCGATCGGAGCCGCAAATCACTCCACATGAGGATGACATTTCGTAATGGAAGCAAAATCACTAGATCCCGAAGTCTGCTATACAAAAACGGTTCCGAGGGTCAATCGAGTATCCGTTCCTACAACAAACTTCTATATGGCTAATGTGCCGACAAACACCACACTTGATGTTTGGTTCCATTGGTTTCATTGCGACTCAAAAGCTCACGAAGCCTGTCACGACTTTTCGGCTAGATTGGAACGGATTAGATTCATATCCAGCGAAGGATGGGTGCTTCAAATTGACTTGTACAAATTATGCTCATCGTCGGCTCGCGCGCCGTAAGTGAAGAGGGTTCGTTCTGTCGATATTTTATCTTCACGCCGGTATATCTTCGGATCGAATCGTGGTTGGTAGCACAGCACATAAATCAATCGGCATGGCGGCAGCGAACCCCAAACGGCAATTGTGAGCATTGTGATGACATTAAATGGTTGTGTTCATAAATTATGACAATGGCAGTTCGGGTGCGGATCAGCCGAAACGCCTCAGGATAGGTTTAATTCATTTATGTTCTGGTCAAGCTTAAGCCACGTTCTTTAGTACATAATGTTTTTAAATATTTTTTTGTAAAACCGAAAAGACGTAATGTCTTATGGTGGGCATATGTTGTTCCTCTATGTTCATTTTGATCATCGTTTTGCATACCTTGCCAATGCTTCCAACGCATTCTTCTCGGGAAGCTTTTTTTCGGATGCCTTCGAGAAGCTTTCTACACTTCGGGTGCTTTTTAAAATAGCTTCACGAGTTCATTCCAGCTTTCACGCTGCGTTCATCGATTCGTTCGCCACAATTCATCCGATGCGAACGTTCATCGCCGACCACAGGTAAAGTTCAAGTTCAAGTTGCCCATGATCAAGCACATCATCCACTCCCCCGGGCATCATTCGTCATGGAAAGACTAACCATTTAAATTCGATTTGTTTTCAATGTTTTCGTTTATTTCCGTTCACCATTTCACCTTATTTACAGCGGAGTGAACCTCTTTTCCGTTGTTCCAGTTTCGTTTGTGGTCATGTGAATGTGTTTGCGTGTGTGTGTGAGTGTGTATTTCTCGTTTTTTTGTTTCTTTTCTTTGCACGCCTTTTGCATGCGATTTCTGCATTCCCTTAATAATAGTAAACGTTGGCGGTTTTAATACTGGTAACCGGACTGTGGGTTAAACGACCCATTGCCCGACGGTCTGCCCGGTGCGCTGGGACGTGGGGCAGACGGAGCACCTGGACCTCCGGACGGATATCCACCCGCACCTCCCGCTCCCGCCGGGCCACCGGCAGCCGGATAGCCAGCCGAACCACCGACCGGACCGCTCGGGTAGCCTCCCTGGCCGGGACGAGCGCCAGGTCCGGTTGCTCCTGGGCCACCAGCTCCCGACGGATATCCACCGGATCCGGTCACTGAGCCGGGATAGCCTTGGGACGGTGAGCCAGCACCGCCGGGATATCCCGAGGCACCGCCCGGACCGGCACCAGCACCACCACCACCGGCAGCCTGGGCGGCGGCGATCGCTTCAAGTCCCTTGCGGATTTCTTCCGGAATTGGTGGCGGCGTTGGCAGGTGATCGCCCTGTGGCTGGAATCCATTTTCGTCCGCAATGTACGTCACCGTGATGACCTGACCGTCCGGAGCGGTGTACGAGTACGAGCCCTGCACGCTGGGGATTTGATTTTCCGAGCCCTTGTTCTTGATTTCGCCCTGCTCCTGGACCTTGATGCCGTTGGCGGTTTCGTAGCTAAATATGGTAAAGGTTGAAATAGAAATGCATTAGATTTATAGACAATGTTGTTTGTGCGTCTATTAATAATCTTCCTATAAGAAAAAATTCCTATGGTTGTTTATTATTTGGAGATTGTGATTCAAAAAGAATGAAATGCAATCCTGGATGGGATGTGTCCTACTTGAGATGTCATATAACAGCAAATATTAAGAATAGTTCAAGATGAAGCAGAAACTTCTAGTACCTATCTCTAGTATGATAGTACGTATGATATTTTTTAGAATTGGATAAATATTGATAGTTTGGCGCCATACATTAGATTTCCTTGCAAACAGATGTTATAGCGACAATCAAAAACATTCCTTTAAAATATTTGCTACTAAGGTTTAAAAAGATTGAAATTCTGCTATCAACAATCAAACCTCGAAACAAAAGTCATTTTTCGAAACTATGGTATATTTTTAAGTAGTAAAACATTGGGTGACAAATAAATATTGAATCATCCAATATTTCTATTATGATTTTAAGAATATTGATCATTTTTTTATTTTTCTCCATTAAATTTGGAATCCTGAAATTTATAATCCGGCGAAATGGAGCCTTACACAAATAGAATTATAAAATCTCAAGAGCACTACAACATTACTGAAACCAATCTGTTAACATATGATAAACATATTTTTACCAGCTGACAGTTGACCGAAAGTGTCAAATACTCGTAAAACAGCGCCATCTAGCGTAAGTGCTCACGGCGTAATTACTCACCATCCATATGACAGAAAAGTATAACATTGCATACAATCTCCAGCAAACGCTTCCTTACATAGCAAATATGATTGGATATTTGGAGCAATCTTTTGGCAATAAGAATCATACTAAAAATGATTTCAGTTTTAACCAATTTTAAAATATTTTGTAAAAATCCTATTTGAAAAAAATATTAAAAAATATGTCAAATGTTTCCTATGAAGCTTAAAGTAAATTTTAATCCATATATTCTGACTCTTTCCCTTGCTTACCTGTACTTGTAAGTTCCGTCTCCGTTGTTCATGTTCTCGTAAGAAATAATTTCGATCGGCGGCTGGCTTGGACCGGCCGGAGCGGCTGGTGCCGGGGCTCCACCACCGAATCCACTACCTCCGCCAGACGAGAAGCCACCGGAAGGAGCTCCAGCACCACCACCGAAGGACGACGGAGCACCACCACCGAATCCACTCGACGGTGGACCATATGCTGGAGCTGGCGTACCTGGTCGTCCTGCCGCCGGAGCACCTCCTCCTGGAAAGAGAACTACCCGGATAGTAATCGCTTCAAGCCTAAAGCCCCTAAAGCTCCTCCACACTTACCAACACCACCGGGCCGTTGTGGTTGTCCACCAAATCCACCGGCACCCGGTCCACCCGCTCCACCGAAACCAGCCCCAGTGGGAGCACCACCACCACCGCCGCCCGGACTACCGGCACCCGGACCACCAGGCCGAGAACCAGCGCCACCTGGCGAGGGTGCCGTCAAACCCGGACCACCACCAGCAGCGGCCGCTCCCGGCGGCGGCAGATAGTTGTTGTCCAGCCGTGCGCACGAGCACGCCGCCACCAGCGTCGCCAGCAGGATCTGCAAACGAGCAAACGAAGCCGAAAACGATGATACAATCAGGCGAGGAAAACCTTAGCCACCGACGGCCAACCGAAGGCAACCGAGACAATGAGTGACGCGAGAGTGATCCATAAAGAGGCAAGGAATAAACGAACCATCTGGTTCACGGGCGCATCAACCCGAAACCCACGGTTGAGTGGTCACGAAATTATCATAAAAAAGCATCTCGCAGAGCGCAACAAACCAAACCACTTCACTCCGCGCGATTTGCGGACCATTTGAATGCAAACATTGTTGGTTTGGTAGGTGGTTTGTTTTTTTTTTTTTTGGTTTTGTTCGAGCCGAATGGTGAATTGTACTTAGCTTTCTTATCGCACCGAGAATGGAGCTAACTGGCGCACGGGATCGAATTGCAGCTGTGGCTGGAGCCAGAATTGCACAAGCCTCAAAGGGGCCACCTTCTTGCGGCACCACCGGCTGGCCCGCGACAGTAAGCCATGCCGGGCCGGGTAACATTGTACCATTGCGCCGCGCTGGTGTCGATGTTACGGATACTCGAACTCGAACACACACACACACACACACACACACACACACCCCCGCGGTGAATGAGCGGAAAAGTGATGGCAAAATGGCACACAAAAGCACTAAACGGCGCGAGGCTGCGGCAACAAAATAGAATGATGCCAACCACCGTGCACCGATTGAATTGAGAAATGAAGACGATTCGATCGCAACAGACGAGGGACGCAGGATTTGGTACGTGTGAGTGTGTGTGGTTTTGTTTTTGTGCTTTTATTTTGTTTTTTTTTTCGCGCTGGGAACACACTTCGGACGAGCTGGGAACGTCACGTTTTGGTGACGAAATCGTAAAAGGCACAACATAATTATCGGCGACCTTCCCGGGCCGCTCTGGCAGCCGCCGCTTAACTGATAAACCTTTCATGTTTTCCTTTGCGTTTGGTTTTTGTTTGCGGCATCGAGGCGTGATGCTGATATTGGTAACTAGGGTATCGGGATTTTTTGGAAAAACCATTGGAGAAGTGGTTGAATTCATAAAGCGAATGAACAATAGAGCGTTTTTTTTGCGTGGCTAATGGAATCATATATGTTGAGATCATTGCCACATTTGAAGTTTTACTCTTAGCGCAGGTTTTTATGTTCGTGCCCTTGGTTCCATTGGTCCAAATGTTTGGAATAGTGTATGTTTTGAATTTAAAAAACACCTTTATTAAATAGCTAAAACAATTTTAACCATTTAAAAATTAAGGAAAAATCGTTTTTTACAGCAAATATAAGAAACTTTGAGCTCATGCAGTTTTGTTGCATGGGTATTTTTTCCTTTTGAAAATAAAGCAAAATTATTTTAAATTAACTATGTTTTTTTTGTAAAAAACAATCTTATTTCTATAGATTAAAAACATTTTTGAAAACATGAAAAATCCTTCTATATTATAATCAAAATTATTTATCTACTCCTTTTTACACGAACGTTCCTGAGAAGCACGAAATTCGTTCCTGCGGTTGTTACAAAATGTAGAAACTGTTACATATCTGTAGCACACGCCAGACACGCCAGACATGCAAGATTATGTGTTCATCTTCATTTATTGTATTCATTTGCCAAGCGGCACAAAATAAATGTTTATTGATGAACAACTGTTTGGTCGAAAATAGCGAGACTATGTTCAATCCATTGTTTATTTTTAATTACTCCATATTCGAGTAGTTTTATTTAAAAAACGGAAAGTCTCAGTGTTTAAGAAAGTTTGGAGTTATATTACACAAAATGTTAAGCCTTTCTTCCATTATAGGCTGTATAAGAACGTTTCGTTCGCGTAATAAGTGCCAAGCTGGTAGCACGCTTCCGACCACCATCAATCACGTCCAACGCAGACTTACAGGGCCCAGAACGCTTTTTTCTACACATGCCGAGCACACCTTAATTCAGTCGCCTTCGGGTAGCAACAGAAGCTCACACCAGCCAGCTAACAACCTCACGCTGCCGTGACCTCTCGCCGTGAGTCGCACTCTCGTCTGCTTCCAGTGCCGCACGTTAAGGGCTGCTTGGTGAAGATGCTACCCCCAAAACGGGGCTCATCCCCTTTGGGTGCATGTGCCAAATGAGTCGTGCAAAGCGACATGCATGGAAATGGATGACCTTTTGCAAAAGTGCGGTATTTTGCTCGGTGTATTTTTATTTGCTAGAATTTGGCGAAAAAAAAAATGGGCGCACAACCTGCTGGAGCAATCAAGCCCGCCGATGAGCGAATCTTCTGTTCAATCGAAAGTTTTTTTTAACTCAATAGTGGCGTTACCCAACGTTGGCAAAATTTAATAACACGATCGTCGAGCGTACGGCCGCAAGACAATCGGATTATGTTTATGTGTCGGTACCTTTCACCACCCGCTGATATCGCGAGCCCGATTGGCCGAACCGCACAATCTGGCTTCAAGCGCGGACAGGTTGGTGGTTATATTTCTGCGCATTTAATCGATCGTTTGCAGTTTGACCCCGGGGATGGGCAGGGGTGGTCGTTAGGCCTCGCGGTGTGCTTAATCGCGTGTGTTTAATCGCAAACGCCTCGTTGGTGGATATCTTCATAATCCAGGCACGCTTACCGGGTCCAATCCATCCTCTGAACCGTTCGCTTCCAACGGGCGGCTGATCGAAAAAAGCTCCAAAGAAGCTATTATCAGACGTTCGAGCCTCAAACTCAAACAACCCTGACGGTGACCTTTTGAGACCAGTCGTCGTCTCTGTCGCCCCAGCGATGAAGATGGAGATGATCATTCGCTATCATTACAATCAATTAAATGTAAAGATCCCGAAACCGTGCCAATAGGGCTGCAATGGGACTGGGTGGGGATAATAAGGAACGTTGCACTACTCACGGTGCATCCTACGACACCCTTTTTTCCCCCATGAATCGCACAATGGGCCACACCACACGAATCGGTTTCCCAATCGGTGCAATCATAATAGTTTTCGGGCTGCAAACAAGCACACAATTATGTGGCCACAGGTGAGAACGATTCTCGATTCCGAGCGGGACCGCTCATTAATGCGAGATTACCGTAATCAACGCTTCCCGATGGTTGCGATTAGCACAAATGACATGATGAGCAGCTTCTGCGGCATCGCTGATCGCGCATAATTTTATGGCGGAAAAATTGGTGCCACCAATCGGGTGATGCTGGCGGTATTATGTTTACCGTGGCCGATGGTTGGTATGGTACCGTGTACTTATCGTATCCTTCAGAGGGAGTAAATACTATTGATCACTTGTTTTCAGAGACCATGTACATTACACAATTGAGCACATAATTTTGGGATCGATACACAGCCAAAGAGCTTCAAAAGTTTATATGTCATGTTGTGGGAACATACATCAAGTTACTATTTTTTACCCAATTTTTATTTATATGGGAACGGTAGAACTTCTGTTAGAAAAGGATCATGAGAAAAAAAGCTTTTAATGGTAAAATGAACCTATACCAATAAAAATGAACATGCAAATATTCATTTTGAACTCGCTCGAGTTTGATCCTACCGATGAATCAATATTTTTGATTAACTTGTACGCTCGTGGAACGAACGCTTCGGAGATGATTTTTCAGCACGTTGTTTTTAAATTATTCGTCGCCTCTAACACATTTGTTCACAATTGATGCTATATACTCAGTAAATTTTTTCAAAACCGAACATAATTCTTTGCAATTGATATTTTACTATTTCATCCGACAAAAAATTCTATAGTATCCCAGAAAAGTCTAACTATATCATTTAACTTCGTTTTTCAATTTTTAACACAATATTTCTGCTACTTACTGTTTTATATAAAACTATGTTCTGTCATTTTTTGTTCAAAACGAAATTGAAATAAATCTATTATATTTTGTTTTGTGTTAAGAAATAATTTGTGCATCAGTTGTTCTTTACATTTGCAGCTTTAATTTAATAAAAACATCAACATCGCAATTTATATCAAAATGCGATTTTTGTTAATATAAATTTTCAATAATTTTCATAGATGTTGTGTTGATTTTTTTTCTTTCAATCATTTTTGATAAATTTGAAGCCAATTGGGTACATTACATAAGGGATAAGGGAAGATTACAAATCTTAGCTCAGATTTATGTTTAAATAAAATTTTGTAAACTATAAAATATGAATTGAAAATTTTAAAATCTTTATGCCTTTTAATTTAACATTTTCAAGTATACTAATAAACAAAGCACAAATTCAGATACGAAACACACCGATGCACAAATGGGACCGTAAAAACTACAAAATTTATCACTCCCGAAACAAACATATAACTAGTACGAGCTTTTTCACTTACAAATTTCATGCTGCAGAGCGTATAGATCACACACCAGCCGGTAGAACAGTTTGTATCACAGGTACGAGACTTAGTTGCACCTGTCGCATGCAACGGGAAGACGGAAAACGGTACGCCGCAGCGTTTGTCAACTAGCACCGAGACGCCGCACGAGACACGAGCACCGAGCGCACTGTACTGTACTGAGGATGAGACACACCGCAGCTGGGAAGAGGCACAGATCCGAATGCGTTGCTGGTGAGCGGTAAGTTCTGCTTTATATATAATCCTCTGCAACAGTCCGATGCTGCGATTGTTTCTGCACTTCGGGCCTTGCACACACTCGGCTCGAAGTCCCTCTTTCTCTAGCGCATTGTGCGACGACCCCATCGGGTGGTGGAGCAGGGAGACGGCAGAAGAGGCAGAAGAGAATCCGCGTGGCTCACTTTGCCTACAGCGAATTGATATCGGCCGGTGATCGGTGCCTCGGCCAAGATGGCACGGGGGCGCGGGTGCATCGTTTGTTCGGGTTCACAGGCGAAATGAAACCGAGAGTCGGCGGATTTGGAAAGAGAAAGGATGGGGAAGGTCGATTGATCGATCGGCGCTGGGGAGGAAAAAGGGGCCAGCTGGCAGCGGAGAGACCACTGGCGAAGTGCAGTAGTGCAAATCCGAGGATGGATCGGTCATAGAAGCACGTCCAAGTTCTTAGATGATGTTGGATGCGAAATTTGTCCCTTTTTTTAGGGTGACCCAGATAAATTGATGTAAGACAAAAAAGGTTTTTTTCATTAAAATTGTCTACTTAAGATTTGAGTTTCATTAGATTGTTTCATCGAATTTACTATAAAACGAATAAAATTATTTTTCGAGAGCTTATTGGAAAAAACTTTAAGGCAAAGAAAATATGACACGAGAAAACAGCAAACTCAAGGCATATGTTTATAAATTATACTAGTTAACAAACCTACTTCAAAACTTGGCACCTGTCAAGTCAATCGTCAAATCAATGACTCTAATTTGTAAAAAAATCATTTGACCAAATATATGGATATAAATTTATTCACAGCAGAGCCCAAATTTAAAATAAAAATAATTTAACGAAAAATCGTTTATAATTTCAAAACTACCACAGCCAAAAATGAAAATATGAAAAAATGAATCTTGAAAATTATTTAAAATGTATGGAATTGAATACAATAAAGGAAAACATCGAAAAATATCAAAATACTCTATATTCTCAAGAGTGTTTTTACTTATACGACACAAAAATTGTAAACAATACGGTTCAAAACCGTCACATGGTGTAGCTTCTGACTAAATTCATTAGAAATAAGAATACACATTGTTTGAAAAAGGATAATTGAAGTAATTAAAAATATCATCAACCAATAAAAAAAATGGATAAACGTAAATAAATTATTCACGCCACCAAAAGAAGTCAATATTAATGAATCAAACAAAAGACTTCAATTAAAAAACACAAGCGACGAGCGCGTATAAAAACGGTCAATACGGCAATCAAACACAATGTGATCAACGCATTGTCGTCCTGTCCTTCAATCTGGTCGCTAAACGAACACGTTGGCTATAAAATAAATAAACCGTGTACAGCTGCATCATCTCCAACTGACGATCCAGATTGGATAGTGCGATACCAGGAGCGGAAACCAAGTGTCATCCTCCGTACGGGGTGGGTTCTATAGAAGTTCAAGAATACTCTAATTCATGCGAACCGTGTGGGTGAGAGCGGGCAGCACGTGAGAGCGTTCGTGGATTGAAAATGACAAAAAAAATCAGCTAATCAGAATGCCGCTTTCGGTGCGAATCCCTTCGAAAAGGGCAGAGGGATTCGCCCTTGCGCACCGACGATTGCCCGCACGATTGCGCGTTATGGAAATGAGCATTGTGTGCGCCCTGGCCTGGCAACAATTCACTTCTCGGGGACACACCGATGCGTCGGGGGCGATAAGGAAAAGTTCGAGCCGGCAAAGGGGTAAAGGGAGCGCAAAAAAAAGCCAAGGAACCCGGGACGAAAAAGGGCGCCCTAGCGCGAGAATGGAATGGTTCTGTCCCACGCGGCGATGGGAACCAAACAGAAGCATGGGGAAAATCGGAGCAGAACGGGCGAATGTGCCGGTAAGGCACCGAACTGTGACGTTGGGGGAAGGGAGGGAGGATGGGAAACGCCAAACAATCGACCAATCGGGCAGGTGCAGGGAAGATGTGCAACGTTCCGAGCGTGTAGAGCCATTGATCGGTGGTCGATTTCCTGTCGATACTGGTGATGCCCTGATTGCAGGTGGCCCGATGTTGAAAGCAATCGCTGCTCCATTTCTCGCCCCCGTGTGGGTGCCATCTGCCTCGGAGGCTGCAGTTTCCCAATCGGCGCGCCGCGACCCGATTCGATTCCGTCGCGCGATTTCGTTCTCGCCGAGCTCAGCCGATTTGCAAGCTTGTTGCAACAAGCCGGGTTAGATTTCGCGAACAAATTGAGTGTGAAATGGTGCTGGCGGGTGAGTGTGAGTGCGATCGAGCGTGCAAACCCAAAACCCGACAGCCGCCGGTCGCGGCGCATCACGAACCCATGCGATTGCGCAGCGCAACGGCCAAATTTATCACCCACCCGTGCGACGACGGTGCGACGTATCAGGGCTGCTGCTACCAGATCTTCCCGTGCAGATCGTTATCATGCGACCGATTGTCATCGGCTTGGGTCGGCTTGCCGGTTGCAAGTCGCACCCTCGCACCATACGACTTTAATCTGTCCATTATTGGTGAGATACGTTGTCGATACGTCGGCTCGAAAGACGATGCCGACGGAACCGAGCATCGTTCGCTCATCGCGACGATGACGACCTACATTCTTCCGATGCGGCATTCCGATGTGCCAGCGGATCATGGGGAGCAGCTGGAAAAATTAAGAACCGTTCGGGGCTCAGCGATCGTCACGGAGCACACCAGATCACTTTTGACATTTGCACTCGGCGCGATGCGATGCGAAAGGTTGCCGATATTGAGGCAATAATTACCGCGGCACCGCAGGCCGGGGCACGGAACGGCGGAAGGGGCGGGCTTTTGATACGATAATGATTTAATTGATTTCCAATCCAGGAGCCACGAGCCGATACGACGCGACGAGTCAAGGAAAGCGAGCGTCGCGAGAGACACCCCGCGGCGTGCGGACCTGATCTCGCTCGTTTCCGACAGGTGCGTGGAGTTCCATTTCCCCGTAATCCATTTCCCCGTCCCGGCTCGCGGTGGATATACTCAGGATGAGCGCCCAATCGACGGATATCCTTGTTGTGTGGTCGGTATTAATATTGATTGACCAGCCCTTAAGGGATATCGCTCGGGTGATTAACGCTCGGGTCATCGCTGATGAGCGCAAAGATGGCTTAAGTTGTACAAATTACTTTCCTTACTATTTGAGTTAAAAAATCGACTCTAGTCTTAATATTGACACATACGTATGGAAAGTAATCGAATATCGTTTTAAGCAGTGGTCTTGTATTTATTTATGTTTTCCTTTCTCAAGCATTACTTCTCACGTTTGCTCTGGAAAGTATGAAAAAATCGTAACGATTTGTTCCAATATTGTATTTTACAGCGAAAACAGTTTCTGTGTTCAATGTTTTAATTATTTAATTTATTTTTTAATCTCTTAAATTCTCGAAAAATCTCTTAAATGCTCATTTTACGTTTGATCCTACACTTAACATCTACTTTTCTGCTTTCTTCAAACAGTATTCTTGTTTACCTAGCGAACGTTGAACGCTGAGAAAATTATTTAATTTGTTAAATTTTCATGAAGTTCGTATTGTCCCTGACTTTGTGGAAAGGCAATTAAGATAGAAATTGTAGTTGATTTACACCAGTTTGATACCGAAACAAATTTTTTATAATAAATTAAAAAAAATTAAAATCAATTTGTATCTAACGCTAGGATTCTTCTTTTAGAATTAATAATTGCCATTTTTTGTGCCTATACTATTTAAAATCTGAAAGTAATAGATTGTAGCTAAAAAAAGTATAAAAATTTGAATCACAATGAAGGTAAATAAAAATAATTACCATTAAATACTTAATGAAAAAAAGATTAAAGAAAAAATTCGTTAAATGAGTGTAAATAAATAATTTAATTTGAAACCATGTTTTTTAAATAAGACTATTTATGACAATAAATAAAACTTAGTCACAAGTCTCTTAATTTTGATTATTCTCAAAAACAGGTTCATTCCAATCTATTTGCTAGTAATTCCAATCGGCCAGCACCGCTCACAAAATATACCGGAGAACTCGAAATTCGACCTCCACATCAATTTTGTAATCACTCGTAAGCACCCTACTTAGTTTGGACGAAACATACACCTATTATTTCGAACAGTAGGAAGCGCGCATCCAACACTTAATGGTGGTTATTTTAAGAACGCGCCACTAGGTGAAGGTCACGGGCAATGGAGTTCATTTTTTTTTAGCGGTTTCAAATCAATGGCCGAACGAGAAGTTCGGCACACTTTCGGGCGGGAAGGAAGAAGAAATTCGATTCAAATTTTACGTCGTGTTGGTTGTGCTTTCATGCGTGCTCCAAACCGTAGCGGTTTGCAAAAGAAAAATTAACCTCCGCATCGACCCCCGCGGGCTCAAACTGAGAAAGAACGTCAGCTGAGCTGCTTTAAAAAAAAATCAATCAAACTCATCATGACTCATCTCAACTCATTTACTCATTACAGAACCATCGAAACAGTCGATTATTATTAATGCGGTGGAAAACACCAGAGCACAAACATATCGAAATAATTTCCACAATTAAAAGATTCCACCGTCCCGGCAGCATTGACCATTGGTGCGATCGGAACTTCGCCGGTGATGTATGGAATGTGCGGAACAATCAATGCCATTCGAACTGACAGCTAAAACATGTAACATGTGTGGAGAGGGTTGATCGAACGATCGTTAGATCGGTGGAGGTGCACACCGATCGCTACCGATCTGCGATGATGACCGGTATCGTTTAACTCGCGCTCGGATCACGATCACGCTTGCTCATCCGGAAAGCTTCCCTCTTATGAGTGTGCACTATCTAGCTGAGCCCATCAAGGATGTGTGTGCTGTTGAGCTGGATGGGCCACGTGGAGGGAAAGGATCTCCGGTCGATGATGATACTGACACCTCTCACCTCATTCGAAGGCATTATGCTTTATGGGTCTTTATGCGACGAACCTTCGAGCGGCCGGAAGAGGGTCTTCCCTGGCGTGAAAAGCAGCGCGTGCAGATTTCCAAGCACAACTCGAGCGTGTATTAGAATGGAAATTTTTGCTCCGGGACCCGATTCTTGGCACTTCATCACGCAGGTGATGGCATCGTGTACCCTTGACGATGCGTCCCAAACGTGTGACCGCGGGTAAACAAGTGACGCGGCTTGGTAGCATTTTGCCGATCGAGGCACACTGAATGCCCTCAAAGTGCACCCTCAGACGCATCCTCGGCACGGTACGCACCTTCCCAGAGGGGCGGGCGGGAAGCTCCACCGTTGTGCGACTACGCTTTAATAAGATCACCTTGGTCGATCTCGGTGCGGGCATGTGTGCACGCTGTTATTACAAAACCGAGCGCAACGGGGTTGACTACCGTTGACTAGATCTTCCCCGGCAGTGCACTACCGTCACTTTGGCCGTGTTGGAGGGCCATGCGGTTGAGAACTCGCAGTGACCTTGGCTCTGAAAGAGCAGAAAGACCAAAGGTTGGCGAGATTATAGGGCCAGCCTGGTAGGCGCCGCCAGCGAGTGGAGCATCCTCCAAATATATGCACAAATATAGCCCGGCGTGCACCGCGCAAACAGTAATGAAACAGTGTTGCCGAGCCGCTAAAACCCGCGCTCCTCGTTCGCGTTCGCGGAACTGGAGCGCTGGCGACGGCGATAGAGAACTAATTTTAGCAAATTGAAGCAAATCAGCCTCCGTGTCCCCGGTGCATCATCAAAACGGATGATTTGACATTTGGGTAAGCTGGAGTTGGGTGGAACGGGAAGGGGGAGGAGGAGGGCGGGTGGGAGACGCACCACGGGACACCCTCTTTTCGGTTGTCAGCACGACGAAGTGGGCTTTTGAAGGAAGAAAAAGAAGCAAAAAAAAGGTCGACATTTGATTGATCCGTGGCTGTCGAGTAGGCTATGAAGATGCTGTTTCAAGCATGCTGGATGTGTTGGTATGCACTTGAGCGAACCGTTTTATCGTGCACGATTCGCACTTTTCGGAGCGCTCGCTGCTGTCTAGCATTGACTTTTGGGCATGGGAAAGCTGGATGGGAATCAGCTATATCTAGCAGAACTGAAAAGGTTTGAGGATGCTTTATCTGTTTGATCTGCTTTAATTACAAACGCGTAGGAGATCCATTATTAAGGACGATTATCGATACAAAAATGATCGAAATTTCAGCATGGTTGAAAAAATGAACAAAAGACGACCTATTGCTTAATATTTACTTGATTATTTTTCTATTATTTATCAGTGTGACTACTATTATATGCTAATTCCTAATCAATTATAGCTTAATTTCATGTTTGATTTGACACGATTATAAAGTGAGAAAATATTAAAAGTTCATGTTTTAAGATGAAACCTTGTTTTAAGTTGAAAAAAAATGATAAAACGTTCACTTAAGTTAGTATTTTTATTTCACCATTGTATAAGTGTAATTAAAGTTTTAAAAATGGTGTAGTAAAAGTTTGTAAAATGGTTTAGTTTAAGAAACACTATACATTTCTGCTTACATTTAAACTTTTTTTCGGATTGGCGAGAACATTTATCCAACAAACATTTTTATTTAATAACGATAAATAAAACGCATTTAATAATGCGGTGATTTTCATAATTATAGCGTATAATAAAATACATCTTTTATGATTTTTTTTTTCTATTTTTTAATTTTTTTTAAATTGCTGGACTTGATTACACTTCCATTAAACCAAATTTGTTTAACTTGAAACTAGAAATCGTATATAAATTCGCTTAAAAATACTTGCTGTTTGGAACGCATTTGAATGCTGCGCACAATACTTTAACGTTTTTTTAAACAACTTTTAAGGAAGCTTTCCATGCGAATTATTTCCTATTGTTATTTTTCACAGTTTTATTATATATGTTTTTTTAAATCCATTTTAATATAATATTTCTATCCCTCGAAGGTATGATTTCCCCTCAGTAGCAAGTCTGAATTGTAGCATAGATCATTAAATTAAATTAGTATGGCTAAACAAGCGAAAATAATTCCATTTGTAAAATTTAAAAAATTACATAAATTCATCCGCAAACCCATGCTTTATTTAAGATAGCACAAAAAAATGCAGAAAAGGAAGGAAAAATAAATCAAAATACCACAGAAGCAAAATAGATACAAATTATTTGCTCGCCCGGTGATTTCCAACCACAGTTAGCTCATTACTTATACCTGCTCACATTAAGCATCCATTCATATTTCGCCAAAAATTAACACTCCCAGCTCAATACAAAACAATCCACCGGCAATCACTTCCCAATCCCACCCATGCGCCAATTCAATTACGCTCGCCGGGCATCGTTAAACCAGCCAATGCTTTCGCCTTTGCTTGATAATCACTTCGTTTATATTATTTCACAGCCCGCAGATTCCCGTGCGATTGTTGGAGGATCGTAAAATAAACCCCCAGCGCTGTTTTGCTGCTTTTGCGACCAGCAAAAATTAAGCAAGTCCAACCCGCTCGGTAGCATTCACCGACGGCATTCGCGGGTTGGGGAGTCTCGTTGCCGTCATCTTTCCCATTAATTACTTCATCGCTCGTCGCAAATGGTTCCACCGATCGAAAGCAAACATTCTTGACCGTAGCAGGCTGGAAATTGTACCCCGTTGCCTAGGTTACGGGAGCGGTGTGGAGCGGTGGAATTATTTTGCAGCCATATGTAACCTCGCCCTTGCAGCAACCGATGAAAGGCTGCTCCGTAGGTAGGACGGCGTGAAATGTGAGCCGTCACCGAATCATCTTCATCTGATGGGCCATATGTGCGGTGTCGCAAATTGCACCATCTTTCCCTGATGGCCTCCCTCGTTGGACGGTGTCGCTTTATGGATGTTATCATGAAGAGTGAAGGGATGCTGATAGCTCGAAACGGTTGCGATTGGATGAGTAGCATGAACAAGAAAGGCTAATTTTTCTGGCCCATAAATTACATGCGAATGTCACACGAAGCTTCACCAACGATGCCTCGGTGCCCATCTTCAGTTCAACCGTTCGCAGCTCGATCTCCTGTGTTTTCATGTGCCGCTTCGCTTAACTGCCCCGATGCAAATTTCAAATCTTCTATTCTGAGCGTCTTCCACAGATAAATTTTATAGCTTCCATCGCTCATCGCAGGCACGGGGGCAGGGAAGAGACGATCGTGTTCTTACAATTCACCAAACCTCACTCGACACGATCTCGTTGAGCGCACTCGTGATGATTGTTCCTGCCGGTGATTAGACGGATGATCGGATGGGGGCCCGATTTTCCACATCACAACAATGTTACCCACCGAATGGTGAGAAACTGGCGAATCGAAACGAAACGCGACGACATTAAGAATTCGATCTCGTGTTTTGTCGCACGTTTCGTGCGGCTGATTCATCGATCGCAACAGCCGCACGGCCCGGCTTAACACACAGGTGCTTGAACCGGCAAAAGGGCAAACCGGAACTGCTTATGTTCTCGGCTTATGCTTGCCTAAACGCTTGCCAGGCGTAATTGGGCACCGCGAGTGATGGGTACTGACATGCTCGCTGCGGGACGTTCCCTGCACGTGGCGAAACGAGCCACATTTGACTCATTAGTGGCTGCAATCGTGTCTTTTGTTTTGTAGCCATGCCAACCAGCACCGTTAATTGTTGTTTGATTCACATGTTTATTGAACTTTAAATGGCGAAACGAGTCATATTTTAAGTCATTAGATTGAAATTCATGCCAAAGGAAGATTAACTTCGATTCGCTGACTATATTGGAAATGTAATTGTATGATTTATGATTATTGTTTACTTACCAACATTAAACTTAGCACAATAAACGATAATGGTCGTATTTAATTGCTAGTAAAAAAGAAACAAACAGACTAGTATTGTATAAATATTTTGTACTTCATCTACCTATTCATTATATATTTTTTCTAGTACTATTATTCTTGAAAGTAACGTTAAAGTTATCTTGAGGAACAGAAACGGATCTTCTGCTCACGTCGATATAAAATCATTTTTTTAGAATTTTTGAACAGCTGTTATACGATCGTATTATGATGCTGTATACCAACTCAAAGCAAGCAATGTCAATGCGCCTAGCAGATATGCAATCCGTATCACATAAACGGTCGTGATGCTGTAGGTCATAATAAATGTTGGTACATTGTAGATTTTAACTAAATAGTATGTAACTGAGTATCTCAACTGGTAATATGTAATTAGTCGGTTACTGTGGTTTAGTAAGCAGTTAACGCACATGCCTAGTAGGTATTACGACTATGATATATAATATTTTTCTTGTTATGCCTTAAATTAGTTTTGTTTAGAGTCGTTTCGTCATTCAGGAATCTATTACCTGTTATGACATGCAATAGTTTTCAAATATGAGAAGATTGTACATTTTATATTCAAAAAAAGTACGTTATACATAACTAAAACGGAATGGAACGTAGACTATCCAGTTTAGTATTTTATAGTAACTAGTTTATATTTAATGGTAATATTTGTGGTTTGGTTAAAGACAATACTAAATGTTATTAGAAACATTTCCTTATGTATTTTTTTAAAATATGTGTATATATTTATCATAGTTGGTTTTTATTTTTCAAACATTTCTTAAGTAATTTCATCGCTTTTTAAATAAAAATATAACATTCTATTAACAAGATATTTCACTTTTATTGACATTTTACCAGTGTTTGTTAGTGTTTTTTTACTATCAAAAATTTGAAAATTATTTTCAGAAAAATGTTTTGAATTTGTCAAATAATTTTTGACGCTATCTTAAAATTTTCAAGTTAGTTCTGGAAACTTCTAAAAGATTTGCTTACTTAAAAATTAAAAGTGTAACTTTTTTTTAGTGAGAATTTTTTTTTAGTGAGATTAAAAGTGTAACTTTTATCTTAAACTTTTTTAATAGTAAACTTGAATTTTTTAATCAGTTTCATAATTAATTGCTCATTCACTGGATTCACAAGCAACTAGTTAGACTAAATGACATAAATTTTATCCGCGACCCTATACTTTGCATAATTGTACAAAAGGAAAAGAAAACGTAAAGTTGTCCAGCACAATTATTAAATCTTTACTAATGTCATCTTAAATACTCAAACATGTGAGAATTGTTGTCATCATTGATTTTATAATAATTCCAGTGCCATGAAATATATTTTCAAGAACCATTATTCTTTATTTGCCATCGATACAATAATCTACAATCTATGTACAAAAACAAGATTATAAAACCAATCAGTTGCTTCCGTGAGTCATTTGCAGCTTCATCCGGGGCCGGTTGCGCCGATTGAGAGCTAAGAGTGGTTCCTGCCGCGGTGTTACAGTGTAGCACACGCCGATCGGTTTGAGGTCGGGAAAATGAAAAATGATGATCTGCAAGCAAAACGAGACAAAAGCGAAAAAAGAGCAAACGAAACGTATCACTACCAACATCCGTTTAAAGACGCTTCCGACGCTTTCGAGAAGCCGCGGATCGATCCCACGGCGCTAATGTGTGGAGAGCAATTACGACGTGTCAAACATAAGCCCGGTAACATAACCCTTGCGGGCAGCTTCACGCGATCGCCATCAATCCCCGGCGGACAATAAACGGCGAAGCGGGCGCGCAAAACAAACAAACCGTTTACATTGTTTCTTCATCAATCGCCGATGACGATGTTCTTGTCTCGTGCGATGTGTTTCGGAAACGAGCCCGAAATCAATTTGCATATTAATTGCGCATTTTTTCGCGACGGCACATGCAAAACGTGCACTTGGAAGGGAGGCCGCATGTGAGGGTGGGAGATGGGGCCGCAGTGGGAAGAGATTTACAACCATCCCGGTCGACGTATCGTACGACTCGCATCGCGCTGTACTTTACGACTGAATGGACAGATTGCAGCCGGGTGGAAAGAGCGATTGCAAAAAAGGGGGTGGTGGTATGTGGCCGCCGGACATGTGTATGTGTCAATCTATGCTTGTTGCCAGGCTTTGATGGAGTCACAGTCCGGAGCGAGTGAAGAATGCGTGGAATCTTGGCATTGTTGTCCATCTTCCGATGGATTGTGGCAAACTCCGGCGCTCGGCTAGAGTAGTTAAATTATGTCGCAACCCACATGTACCTGTCCTGTTCGAGACGATCGACGACTGCGGCAAGGATGTCCGGGTCAGTCCGCATGGTGGCAAGCAGTTTGGGCGGTTCGATTGCACCTTTCTCCCATCTAACCGAACCGATTGTAGTTGTGCCCGCTGGCCGACGGCACGTGACCGGTCTGGTGGAAGCGGGGTTGATTATACGCGGCATTGAACTGGGCCGAAACCGGTTGCGTTTGGGCGATCAGGGCGAGCGATTTTTGGATTGCCTCCGGGATCGGTGGCGGTGTCGGAAGATGCGCACCCTCGGCACGGAAACCTAAGAGAAAAAAAAGACAGAATGGTACCGATCGGTTGGACACAGGTAGCTAGCAACACAGATGCGCAACGTACCATTTTCGTCCGCGATGTAGGTCACCGTAATCAGCTGACCCTCGGGAGAGGTGTACGAATACGAACCCTGGACGGATTGGGCCTCGAGGTCCTTGCGGCCGGCGTTTTTCAGGTATCCCTGGGCCTGCTGCTGCTGTCCATCGCCCGTCGTGTACGCGTACGAGTAGCTGCCGTCATACGAAACGTCGTTGCTGTAGGAGGTGATCGGCACGAACGGGCGAATCGCGTTCGGGAACGGTTGCTGTGCATTTTTGCAGAAAAAAAATGGATGAAATGTCAATTGTTTGGTGAATTTAAGGCAGAAGGAGGCTTAGATAAAGTAAGACTTGGAAGCCTTAGACAGAAACGTAAGGAACAATAATCCCAAATATAAATTTTGATTATTTAGAGCGA
The DNA here is from genome assembly GCA_000473445.2 of Anopheles farauti. Lineage (NCBI taxonomy): Eukaryota > Metazoa > Arthropoda > Insecta > Diptera > Culicidae > Anopheles > Anopheles farauti. The sequence continues at coordinate 117,780 of KI915058.1, read as the reverse complement.
GTTAATTTACACACGTATTAGTGTTATAATAAATTAAAATTCAGTGTTAATCGATCAATTTAAGAAATTCAATAAAGATTAAATTGAATTTCATAAATACAAACATGAAATTTTGGTTAATAAATCTATTAGAGACAAGAAATAAATTATTTTTAAATGAAAGATGAACAAACTTCATTCAATTGTTTCATTTTTTCGTACGAAAATGTTAATTTATCTGAGCATTTAAATGATGCATAGTAAAAAATAGAGCAGTTTTCTCTAGAAATTTTACTAGAATTTCCTTATTAAAATGATTTTTAAGTAAGGGAAATAAAATCTTGTTGTTGCCAATGGTATCGAACAATAATAATAAAAAAAAACAATAAAATACCCATTATATTCTCTTTAACACGATTACTAGATGAGTCATTATTTCTATCTTTTTTAAAGCCATTTTTTGTAACCGAAGGTAAATTTTTGGCCGGTTATGAAATATTATAGTGTGGCAAAACTTATCACGCATTAAAAGCACTGGTTCAATGAGCCATTTATATATTAAATATATTATGTTTGATTATTATTTCTTACAGATTAGATCTTTAGATTGGATTTTCACAGAGTTTCGATATAAAATTACAAAATTGGTCTCTAATTTGAAATAGATTATTCAGAAAGCTATACAAAGCAGATTGCATAATTCGGTAAAAAAATGCGTTTAAATTTACTGGCAAAAGAGTAGGATTCCCTACAGTGCAGTATTAAAACGAGATTAAATTTTTGTTTGTTTAACTAAAAGAATGGCATTAACATGAGGAAAATGGCATCTTTAAAAAAGTTTCATCAATATATTTTTTTGAATCGAGTTTCCCCGATTTTCCTCCACACTGTGAGTAATGGCAAATAAACATCAGATTTGTTAAACTCAATAATTTCTTCCCTACCTGCAATCTTTGGCTGAATTGGTTAGGATTGTGCGGCGGCAACAAAGGAGCCCGCAAAGCCTGCGGCTGACGGTTATGGGCGAAATGTTGCTGCGACTGATGTTGCTGCTGGTGCTGTTGCTGTTGGTGGTGCTGTTGCTGCTGCTGGTGCTGCTGATGATGCTGATGCTGATTAGCCAAACGCTGCCCGACCGACGTGTTCCGGACGCTCGTGTTCCTGTTGTAGCTGTTTTGGCCGTACTGATTTTGAGGCTTGGCCGTGGCGCACGCCACAATCACCAGCATCAGTGCAAACTGCTAGAACGAAAGCGAAACGTGTTGCGCTGATAATCACTTTCTCTTTGGCAAGTCTCGCCACTTCCTTCCGCACATTTACCGTGAACGAGAAATTAATCATTTTTGTTTCGGGGTTCGCTTTGCCAAACTGGATTTTGATGAAACAGAATTTGAATTTTGAACTCTCGCCAAACGCCACCTCAAACACTTAAAGACACTGCTTTCAAACCGCACCGCACCACCATTCACGCCGATTAAATAGCGAAACAAGTACGTACGCACGCGGAGCTAACCGATCGATCGAATCTTCACTATCCAAACTCCGTCCACAAACTATCAATGCCGGTGCCCTCGGCTATTTTATTTATACAATCTATGCTATGATTTCCCCCGAAAAAGAGGCAGAAAAAAACACTCCCCCATGCCAAATAAATAAAGCACAACAACAGCAAAAAACAAACACACTCACACACAGTGTAACACGAAAATGCGGTTCACTAATCACAATGCCACCGCCCGGGTGGGGTGGGAAAGAAGGGGAGGGGGAAGGGCGACAGGTGTACGAATAGAACACTGCCCGACGGTGGCAGATGGCAGAGGGAGAACAATCAGAATGATAGCGTAAGATCGCGAGACGGTGATATCGGTGATCGTGAAAGGAAAAGCGAGATCCTCCCTCCCAAAATCGCAAGACCCACTAGAACGAGGCGTTGGGGCGAGAGTGACGCAGGAAAGGGACGATCGCTAGCCGGTGTTCGGTTGAATGTCATTACGATCGGTTCACGAGCTGAAAGCTACCTTTCCATTCAAGAGGAGATTAATGAATTTGCACCCTCGGTACAAGGGATGGGATCGGCAAGGGTGCGGCACACGCAAAACACGGTGTGGTGCACAAGTTTTGCACCGTTCTTTGTAAACGCAAAACATTGAACGATGCGTGTAAAATGAATCCGGGTGATAGGATGAGCAAACAATTAGAATAACATAAATTCAATGAAATGTTATAATGACAAAATTTTTAAACGAATTTATTTTATTTTGGACACAAAATTCGACACAATATTTTTAATTATTGACAAAAGCGCAGTTCGTGTGATCTCAATGTATATACTGCTAATAAAAATCAAATTAGTACTGAAATTTTTGGCATCTAAAAATATTCTAAAAATAAAAGGGGTAAAAACTAACAAACTAACAATTTGATAATAGCCTAATCAACAATAAACATATTTAAATTATAATTTTTATCGAGGTTTTTGATAAGGACAGGATAGGATCAGGAAAATCAAACTGTAAAGAGGAAAATTTTTATTCAAATTTTTATGCAAGTACAGCTGTAATATAGTATTGATAAATGAAATAAAATTCATACTGTAGTTTTATAGGAAAACAAATTATTCTACAAACCTGTTGATTTAATAAAATATAAGTCGCATGTTGCTATCAGCAATTTTTATTTTGTAATTATATTAACTTTACGTACATATCCTCTAATCTTTTATTTAACATTGTAAAATTACTCATGGAAAATCACACACATTACTCCTCTCACACACCACACTGTGCACAAAGTCATGAATGGTGGCGTTACCGTCTACCTCTGTGTTTGAACAACAACAACAAAAAAACAACCACGGTGCGCATAAAAAATAATAAATCCTCCTGAAGAGGCACAAAGCAACAAAAAGACCCATTTCGCGTGAAACCGTGAACGTGACGGCACTATTCTTTGGGGCGGATTCAAACGCACCCACACGCCTGCAATAAAGTATGTTAACACATCTGCGTGCCGACCGTGCCGGTCATCAATCGACCGAGTAGCTGTCCACAGGGAAGAATGCCCTCTCCCGTCTGCGGCCACGGTACGAAACTCGCGCGAAGGCAGCTTAAAACCGTCGGTAAAACCAACAAACGCTGGTACGGCGTCTTCGTCCACGTTGGGTCGATTGTGCATTTGCATTGACCGAGACGATGGCTGCTGGCCAAGGTGCATCAAGGTTTTCGGTGCCTTCCGCCAGGAGGATGTCAAAAAAGACGAACTTCCATCACTCAACCCATCTCGGGGTGCTTGGAGCGGGCTGCGTTCCGTGTGCGATTGCGCATATTCCCTTGAGGGACACGGTATTGTTTCAACCGGACAGCCGGTGCGCATAGGGTTCTATCCGCTCGCCTGACCCCACCGGTGAGCGGCGAGTACCGCGATCGATTTCAAGAAATATTTCCAGAAAAGGCCACCGTAGACACTCTTTCGAAAAAAAACCTCGGGGTTCATCACTTCGTGCGTCGTTGAAGTCACTCCGTTCTTATGCGATACGGTCGCCCAAACGGTCCCCGAGAGAACGCAAAACGGTGCCTTGGGATGCACTAGCCTCTTTTGTTAACCGCAAAGGGATTGGTTTCGACAAAAAACACCCAACATTAGTACAATCCGAATATGATCGTGAAAGGCTAAGGTGTGTTGTAAATTAGTCTTTATTATACCCTTGTTAGGCAAAGGTGAGCAAAAGGTTTCGCACGTAGACCGTTTTTTTACATCATTAACCAGCATAATGGAATTGTTTTGGTGATAGTTTTCAATGCATCACTCACAATTCAGGTCATTTTTTGACATGGCGGGACTATTAGGTTTTTATATTGCCATATATTAGCTACAGTGCGTCTCAAAACAATACCATCAAGAACATTTTAAAAGATTACTAAATTTTTGCTGTAGAACAAATTTCCAAATGCATCTCTATGATTTTGAGATATCTTTTTTGTATTCACACTTTTTTAATTTAACGGCAAAATTATTACAGATAAATCACCGTTACCGCAAATTCGAACACTTGAAAGAGAGACATCTTTTTACAGAGAGTTTATGTGTTTATGTATAATTTAAAAATGATAAAATGGTATTTATCCCAAAAAACTAGTACGAAACATTTTTATTCATTTTTTTTAACACTCTATCAAATGATATTTTAGTAATCTTTTATTACCCAGAACATTTAACGGATATTCCAATACACTTAGCTAGAAGCAAACAAATATTACAGGAAATATACAACATTGTTCCCGATAAATCTCATCCCAAAGCGTAATCTTTTGACAGCACGACCGACGGTTCGATTTTAAAACAAACAATCAAAAAGGCAGCTTCTGAAGCCATCAAACCACACCGTAATGACCGTCAATTACATCTTCCCTCCCACCAAAGCCCACGGTGCGGTAATCAGCACCCCGATAGGCACTGAGTTATTGCTCTTCAAAACGATATAATTTAAAAGACACGAACCGCCGGCGGCCATTTCTCGGCCACGCCGCCCGTACATCGCACAAGATCGCGAGTACGTATCTGGCGATGATCTAGCGATGCTCCGCTCTTTGTTCGCGTACTGGCACGGTTCCGCGATGGGATCCGCCGTTTCGAAACCGGCCGAGGTTCAATGTCAGGAAATGATGATGGTGTTACAAAAGTTTTTGGCATGTGCAAGCCGCCGTCCCGGTACACACGGTCGCCGCGTTAAAGGTCGACGAGCCCGCGGGCGTCGACTCGGTGACGCTGAATTCGGTGCCGTGTCGGGTCGGTTGAATTTTTCGGGATCGCAATCGCGCCCCCAACGTACGCAGCCAACAACGCAGCACACGGGGTGGGGGTGGACTGAAGATGGGGGCAGCGGATCGCTTTATCAACGAAGCGAAGTGTCGAAAGAACATGGGATGTTTCAGCTCAGGGGACCTAGCCGTCAGGGTTAGCGATGAGCTGGATGGATTGTTCATCTTCACTTTTGATGAATAACGTTTCTAATGAAGACATGTTGTGAACCGCTTCTGAAAAGGTTACAATTCCATCCATCACACATATGTCCAGTGCTTGAAATAGCAAATCGATCAAGCGTGATTTTCTCACCATATTTGGAGAGTTTACCCGCTTTTTTAATACTGTGATAAGTACATCTTGCATAGGATATTTTACACTTGGCCTTCATAACACAAACATGAATATCTTTTATATTATCGATTTAATTAAATAACAAATACATTTTTTTAAATTATACCCAAACTTGTCTGTTTTAGAAAGGACACCTGTCAATAACACAAACATGAATATCTTTTATTATATCGGAGTAAAAGTAACAGGTACATTTTCAAAATTTATTTCAGATTATACTCGAGCTAGTATGCTTGAGTTAGGATACCTATCAATAGATGGCGCTACAAAATCAATCATTCGTCAACAGCTGAAATATCAAAACACGTCGTCACTGCTTCTTATCCACTGGACACACTAACACAATTTTGATTATGAAGTGTAACAAATAGAAATTGTTATACTTTCAACCCTTCAAGATTAATAAAATATAAAATAACATTTTAAAAATATTAAACATTGAACATGGTAGCTTCTAACACAATACAAAGCCATTTGATATCACAATGGTGGATGAATGATTGAATATTCGTGAATTATAATTTTTCTTAAACTTTTCTTTTCCTTATACCTTGACGTAATGAACTGTGACTAATCGAACCTGTTGTATTTCAATTTTAAAACTAAATAGAAAGAAAGATCAACGTTTTGCTTCTGACCCTGATTATAAAATAATTTATGAAATAAATTTATTTAACAAATCATTTCATACGAAATTTGGCATGCATTAGGTATAAATATAAAATAACCTGACGAATACTTGTTAACTAGCATCGTAAGCATCTCTTGAGAAAAAGAGTTTACGAAGAGTTCGTTTATCAATACAAAGTTGTACCAAAGCGAATAAAGCGTTGATATTTTGAAAATAAATTTCAATCTAACTAATAAAAAATTATGATTAAAACAGTCAAAGTATTAAATCTAAACGACTTATTAACAATAAATACATTCACATTCGAGCGTAGTTGTTCATTTTACTTTTTTTCAGTTGTTTGCATTTTACAAAATGCTTCTTATTAGATGAATTGCTTGCAATAACTGTTTTCTCGTGAAGATGGATCTCAAAATTAACAAAGATACGAATTAACTGTTTAGAAATGTCACCGAAATTGTTATAGAAGTTCGTATTGTAATGGAAATTGAAATAGGAATTGTAATAGAAATTCAAATCAAATTTTAGTAGAAATTTTTTAATGAAATTATCGACGTACAAAAACGAGCTATATAAATCAATTTACAGCCGTTTTGTCATGGGCCATTTAAAACAATGTCTACTCTGCCCACGGAACGAGTGAATCCCATCGGCACCTGCCCCGGCGGAAGGCACCAGACCCAACAATCACACCCGACGTCACGCGTCTATCGGCGAAACACCGATGGCATTTGTTCGATAAAGTGCGAAAATTAATTTGTCATCATACCGCATACTTGAACCGCAGCCGGAGGTCGAATTCCGTACACTCCCAGCTGCACTTGGTTTCGCGTGAAGTATCGAGCTGAATTCTCCGCTAGTGGCATTCATGAAGCGCCGATCGTGTCTCAATACATCATCTTCCTTCGTTTTTTGAACCGTCAAAGCGTCGCTCTATGTGTGTTTTTTGTTTTATTATATTTATCCTTTCCATTTTGCCAGAACGCCCGGTTGTCATAGCGACGGTAGTGAGAACACACGTACAGAATGTTCCTTTTGGATGCATTAGCAAATTGTTGCCTTCCTCGCAAGCATCTCATCGACTTTTCCGTGTAATTTCCACCGAAGCAAACGCCTCTCGAACCGAGACGTACCCGAATGTTTCGGTGCGCTTTATAGGTCAACAAAAGCGGGCTCCATGGGCTCGGGATGGTACGAAAGAATATCTCGGGCCCGCGCCAAATATCACGCCCCGCGGCAAACGCAAGATCCACAAGATAGTGTGCGCCACATAAATTATTTTCCACCCTTTTTTCCACTCTCACTCCCACTCCCGCCAGCCGGAGAAGGGAATGCGTTTTATTGTACGACTCTCCACCGAGCGCTCATCCCAGCCGTGCCGGACCGAATGATGCACCCGAATGATGCATTTGGAAATGAGTTATAGCCACCGTGAAATAAAAAGTAATCACAGTTTTCGCAAAACACCCGGTCCCCTTTTCGGCAAACCGGCCGGGAGAGAGGTGACCGAGCGCCGGGGGGCCTCGGCCGAACGGGGAAAATTGAGTTTTTCATTTCTCACGCTTCTTCGGACGGTTGACGGATATTTATTTAGCCCCTTTTTTGCAGCGGCTCCTCATCAAAACGATTTGCCCACTGGAAAGGGTGGGCATGAATGAGGTTAGAAAAATAAAAGAAGGTTTACATGGGGAGCAAAGATCGAGAAGTGCAATGGGACCATTTTTATGAGTAGGTTCAAAGGTGCTAGGATTTGTATAAAATACAATTTTTACAAATAAACATGCTCAAATCTGAAAAACGTGGCATTTAGGAAAAAATAATTTAAACCTCCCCTGACATGTATTCAACACCCCTTAACACAAACCACCCACATTAGAAGTCGTGCTTCGCGAAAGTTATCTCTACCATCGGCCATTCAGAAAACCCATTGCGCCAAGCAAAATCTTCAATTGCCCGGTAGCAAGACGCGCTCGGGAACGGTGCAAAATGAAGGATAATAACAAGCCGTGGCTAATGTCGATCGGACTACGGTGGCAATTGGCGGTTGCACTGCCCTGCCACCGTATCATGTTACTCCCAACGCGAACCTCTGCAGTACTTCTGAAGACCTCAAGAGTTTCGTGAGAACTTTTGGAGGTGTTGCCTAAATTCTTACGCAATTGCTTCACCTTTCAGGGGGCCATGTTTAGGATCGTTTAGTGTTTAGGGCATACGTTTCGTACAATGTTGCGTGGGTAGAAAATCTTTCAGGCATTCAAAATGTAACACAATCCTCAGCCTGCACCCTGAGCTAACCTCACTTTTGTGTTTCTCGCTATCACAATCAAAAGTACGCCCGCGAGAACACGTGTTGCCGGTGGTTTTCAAACCGTCCTCAGACTACATTTTTACGTTCGATCCATGCCTTTGTGGTGATGAGAGCAGCACGGACAAAACACTCCTCATATACGCTCGCTCCCGAGTCGTGCCGCTTTTGCCTTTCGAAGTCACGCGAGGTCAAGTGTTACGATCCAGTTGCGCGATCCGGCTGGCAAGTGTTACGTACAACAGATTCCTCGTCCAGCAACACGGTTGCGATCGCGTTTCGGGAGCCCTTTTTCCGATAAAACAACCACCGAAACTGACCCCACAGGGAAAGGCCCAGGCGAGTCGTAAAATTATTCTATCGCACGATGAGGTGTAAATTATTCGCACGATTCGCGATCGCGGAAATAGTTTCCGATTTATTTATTTTTTTTCACACCCCAATCTCGGTACCGATCCATTGCAGCACCTGCTAAACCCGGACCGTAAACCAGCGAGAGGTGTGATGAAACTTCATCAATCATCAGCCGGTTCATGCTTCCAGCACTTCATCCCAGCGGAGAACGGTGTATCGCTAAGGTAGCTCGGTTTAATGATGGCAATTAATTCTCGATTAAGCACCCAAAGCGCTCACAAAACGATGTCTTTTTGGTGTGTTTGTTTTTTTTTCTTTACGCCCCGGGCCAAGAAACGTGAAAGTGAAAAATGGTTTGCAAATGGATGTGCCTTTGCGAGAACGTGACCTTGACGCAGCGGCCCACGCGATAGGAAGGATTGGCTTAACAGTGGCATAAAGCGGAAACACTTTCAGTGCTGATGAATTTATTGATATACAAAAGTATGGTTTGCTGACAAAATATTAGGCCTTCGCAAACTATCGGTAGATACGTCACCTCTAGCGTGAGAAATATGATTTAGTGAAACGATTTGGGAAGGCCACATTTCATGCTACGAAAAATTCATTCGATCCGCTTTCTGTGAGTCAAAGGGAGCATTTCTTGTTTCTCAACAATTTCATAGATTGGCCAAGTTGAACCTGTGTGAACGAATTTTTGTGTGCACACGACAGTTGTTTTTTTTGTTTACGCATGAAGAAGATAGCCCGTATACTGCTTCTAATTTTGCCACATTAAGGCTTCGGAAGATAGGTTTTTTAGTTCCGAGTTACTAATAAATCCGTAGTGAATAGTTATGAATAGTTTAGTTCCGAGTATTTAAAATTATATTAAAATTTCAATCCATTTCATTACCTTGGTTTACGATGAAAAAGGCAAGGGTGTTTCAAAATAGCCAAGTCGGAATATTCTGTCAATTTGTTGTGTTAGGCATGCGTTTAGTATTTTTTATATGATTTTCATTAAATTACCACCACCTGTAGATAACACCTGTAAAAAGTTCTAAAACCTTTAGTTTAGTTAGGTAAATGGAAAATAATTGCTTGTAAATTTGTGTTTCAAAATAATAATTTTAATGCACATAATTTTCAATCTCTTTAAAATTTAAAAAACACAAAACCATCTTAGAAAAACATAATCATATCTGAAAATCAACAACGTCAAACAATTTTAGATTAAATAAAATTCTCATTACTTATGACACTGCAACCGATATAATGGATTTTTTTTAACATACAGTCCAGTCCATTATGACCGGGATTAATGTTCGCCCTCGCCTTCCTCGATCACTTCAAACGATCACACCGGAAGGGAAAAGTGTATCAATAAACCATACAGGCGTCTTTCTTAATGTGACGCTTTTGAAAATTACCATCAAACGGCGCGTAAATGCACACACGCAAATTGATTTCAATCGCCCGCAGGAACTCGTTCAGGGCGAAAAGCGCGGCTGAACCCTTCGCTCATCACTTATGCAACGTTAGGCGCACGGTTAGTTCCCGAGAGCAGGAAGGCAGAGATTCCCCACATCCAGCGGCACCAGATTTGCATCGTTCACTCACCATCGCCATACACCACCGGTTTGATTTATGAGATCACCGAGAAAAGCGATCAAACAGGAAAATACAGGCCCCTCAGGAACGGCCATTCCGATTCCCACTGACCCAAAACCGTTGCGACAGTATCGGTCATAAATCATGCCGGTATTGTAATGACGTTTCTGAACTTTCCGGTGCTTCAACGGCGCAGGTCAGCGGCGGAGTTGAGTGACAGATGCGGCGACTGTCAGGAACACACAAACGCCTTGTAATGATCAGGTTGTGAGGTTTTCTATCTTTTATTTGTTGGACATTGGGCGCTTTGATAGAAATGTTTTGAAAAACTGTCAAAAAAAACCTTTGAGAACCGCCTGAGAACCTCCGCGCTCGGGCAAGTGAGTGAGATACTGAGACTGTTTATTCTACTTCTATGTCGCTCGGAACGTCACCCCGTCCGGATAAGTTGCTTCACTTGACATTTCAATCGCAACGGGCTCCATCTTCGATGGACATCGGAGGCGGACACACCGTGCGGTCCGTGCGATCCACCGCCGGTCGCAATTAACTGCCGGCATTTCTGGCTGCCTGTATCTGTTGCAGTTTGTTGGAAGTTTATGGAAATTGTGGCTAATGTCGCCTGCCCGCCGCACCGGGTGAGAAGGTTGGCAAGGTCAACGGCGTTGCGGGCATGGGCTCGGTGGACTTTAACGTCAAGATCCTCTGCTGCTCGTGCTTTGGGTGATCTTTCGATTGAAGTTTTATCTAATGGGCATACCGCTCGAAATATGTGTTGAAGACACCTTCAACAGGAACGTCTTTCGGGTTGGTTCTAATATGATTTTAATAGTACCAAAATATATTTGAGCGATTTGATTTGGTCCTGGCCTTCCCCCCAAAAGGCGTCACCTCTTCCCGCACGAGGCAGCACTTTATTGTGCTTTTCACCAAACGAATCCCACATACACAAGTCCAGTCAATCGGTGCTTAATTCGCTTCACCTTTGCCGGCCAGCTCCGGTAGCTAATTCATCACCATGCGCGCCTTCGTTCGCTGACATTTGGCGTGGACCCATCCGTCAGCGAAGGCACGCGTGTCAGTGAAGATTTCGCGGAGGAAAGGAGAGAGGGACGAAGAGGGCAAAACGATCCGGTTCGTCCATTAATCTTCAACCCAGGTTTAGGGTCACTACCGCACGCGTCCAGAACCGGAGCCGGAGTAATATACGACCGGCGAAGGTGACGACTGGTCGCTTAATTAAAAGCTGTTTTCTGGAGAATTTATTAGGTAGATATGGTCAGTTTAATTTTCTTTTTTTACGATACCGACCGGACACTTGCGCCACCGAACTACCCAGGGTAATATGGGTGTTTCGTTTTTTTTTGCTACCCCTCCTTTCATTTGCCCATTAGCTCCCTCTTCCTCGCACGAAACGGGGCGTTAAAGTCAACCGGTTGGCGTTTCGAAATTTCATGTTCACACGATTAAAAGTCGGTGTCGGTGCGTCGTTTAGCAGATCGTACAAGATGCTGGAGATTTGTGTTAAGATTTGTGTGTTTGTGTTTTCTTTTTCGTTGTACAAAACCCGACAAGATCAAGTTCGATCAAGGCGTGTTGCATTCGTTTGAAGATGAAGCGTTTCTATCATGATGTTCCTGAAGGTTGACTCGCAATCGAACGCGCCGAAGTCCGAAAGCTGGTTTGCCAAACGACATCCCGTGCGGTGCTTCGACCGATCGTATACGAAGTCCGATGTATTCCACCGAGTGCGAAACCGTTCCGCGAACCGACGAGACGCCGTGCAATTGGATGATGCAATGCTCAATATTTGCACCGGCTTGGCAGCGGAGGATCTCGGGAGGATCCACCACCGTACCATCCATCCGAGCGAAGCAAACTCTCCCTCGCCCAGCTATTTGGAGCTTCACGGCACGCGGCGTGGCCGATCCTAGATTCGCGTGGCCGTACCGTGCGCGTAAAATTGACTGACATTTAGCGCGGGGGTTGCGCGGTGGAATAATAAACTAATAATTTGTAATCTTTGCCGAACGTACCGCGTCATTGTACCATTCATGAGGAGCGTCCCGGGCGAACGCGAACGACGCGACCGTTTGGAAGGCAAATCGGTGCTTGCAAATTTTAATGCATCGTTGCCATGGGAGGGAACCATATTGTGACAGGCCGGTAGAACGATTCCAACGAGTCAAGTCAGGAAACGGTTTTAAAAATCTCGTTCAACGCTGCTATCCCCGATCGCTCATTTACTCGCCCGTAATGGCCTTTCGATCAATCAAAACAGATCATGCAAATGAAAAGTCAACAGCGATTAATTTTTAAGCCGTTCGATTTCACACCTGCCCGATAAGCCAACGGGCACGAGCGCCGGCCGCTGGTTGGGGCGGGATGCTGTAAGCTTCGTCGCTCCAGAAGCAGATGTGCCTTTAAGGGACGCGGTGCCCAGGGGTGGTGGGTGTTAAATGGGTGGTGTCCTATTTTGACGCCTTCACCATCGCGTTCGTTGCGGTCGGTTATACTAGTTTCAGGTGGTTATTGTTTTGCCAACGTGAAGTCGTAGTTACGAACATGTTGATTTTTATTTAGTTTACATCACTAATTCGACAGTGCAATCCATAAGTATAGAATTCGAGTTATCTCAAGAGCAAAAATATTTCAATAATAGTGTAAAATATTATAGACTGTGAGTAATAGTTGCAAAATTTTCAAGCCAACTTGTATGAAATGTAGTTATTAAAATGATTGTGTTGACCGTTGCACAGAAATCTGGTATTTTTACTATTTATTTGGTACGATTTTATGGCAACCAGTTCAATTAAAAATCGCGTTTTTTAGTTTAATATATTTTTAAAAGCAATGTTTCTTTAAACATCTCTACCTCAAAAGTATTTCGAGAAGCATTGCTACTTTTTCCATTTGTTGAAATTTGTACCATTTGGCATTTTTATCTATGCTTCATATTAAATGTAATAAAATTGCATTTCCGACGTCTTTTAATATGAAATTACATATTTTTTTAAATATTTTTTTATTATGAAACATGAAATTTTAATTTACCCATACATGCAATTGAATTTATTTATTGTGAAAAAAAACTTATTTTTATTTTTATTTTTTTATTTTTTATTTTTTTCTTATTCTATAATATTCGCTATTTTAAAAATTAATTGACCTCTAATTTTACTTCAATAAATGTTTACCTAATACATTTTGTTTGTTACTGAGAAGTTCTGAAAAATCTAAAACTGGAGAAGAAATGATCTTTTATTAAATATGCATACATTATTCATAAAGTTACCTCCGATCCGCCGATATTAATAGGAATTTTTTTTCTTTTCTGCTACCCAATGAAATTTTTAACATACACGAAATGATTTATTGTTATTTCGAAAAATTAGTGCCACTATAACTATGACACGCACTGTACTACTTATAAATTATCTGAAAAATGTAAGTAGCTTCCTGAAAAATTATACAATACGATAGTTATTTGTGCTTCTTTCTTTATTTTGTTGTGGCTATTCTTTTAGAAAAAAAGTCTCAATAGTTTATAAAAATTGTCGACAAAATTTAAATAAAAAAAGTAAAAGCTGAAATCTAAGCAGCGATAAAGCTATGCAACACGCTGAAAAGAATAGCTTGCCCTGCATCCTTAACTTAACTTACATTTAAAAATAATAATTTTAATATATTTTTAACGAATTTTATATTTCATAAAACATATTCTATAGTACCATATATAATGGTATAGTACCATTTATAATCATAATAATATGATATTTATATTTCGTGATTCGATTGCGAGGTAAACTTGATGAAAACCTCGGCTAGTTAAATGATCAAACAAATCGTACCCTCCCCTTGAGTTCACATAAAAGATTATTTGAATTTATTTTTCACCTCACCTCGCTCACCAACCAGACGGATGCACAAGACCGTAATTGAGCTGCCCCGGTGCGCTATGGCAGACGCACGCCACCGTCTCGCACCACTGGATGCGCTAATACCCATCACCCGCGTCCTAGAAGGGAAGCTGTAGCCCACCCGCCAGCGGCAAATACCGCCGCACCCAACGGTCCTCGCGGGGGACGGACCGGGTTGCCGGGTTCTAATAAAATGTAGAAAAATGTTTCATAAACGTGTCCTATCGGTTGACCAAAACGGGCATCGCCAGCGTTGCGCGATGGTAGTAGATTAGGCATTAGCATACGAAGTCAATTAATTACGCGGATGAAGTTGAATCCGCCAGCCATCCGGCATGGGGGTTTGTGAGAAAATTGTGCCATCAGCTGACGTAACGATCTCGTCGGGTGCTGCTTGATAGCGGAACTGCACGAACTCGACGCCCTGCGGCAACGCATCCGATCAGAAGACGTTCGCGCGGGATGATATCACGATGCTTGGTTGATACGGGAGGGTTTTTGGAACGAGGTTCGTAGTCTGTCAACGCGCCGGCATCTAAATCACCGGCGAGCGTATGAAAACAGACGGCTACGCCCTTTCTTAAACCTTCCCAATCGGCAGACCCGATCAGGACCGGCTGTGGCTGTGGGTTTCTTTATTGGGCGGTCGGAACGAAACAATCCAGCCATGATGAATGGGCAATTAGAATGCACTCGGCGCGCGGCTCGTTAATAACGGCCTCCTGAGGTTGCACCCAAAACCCACCAACCTACGAACGCTTCGTGAGCCGGGAGAGTTTCGCTTTAGCTCCAGCTCGTGGAGCAGTTCAATTTAATTAGTTCAATCTCAGCGCAGCCACTTTCTTCCGAGCCGCCGAAGCTACCATTCGCATTAACGAATATCACGAACTTACCATTCGCCCCGGCTGGGAGGTTCGAAACCCCCAAATGTCCTGCTGCAAAATCGCGTTTTGTTCTACCACTCGGGGTAGTGCCCTTTTCGCCTTCTCCCGCTGCATCGATAGGGTTTTGGCTATTAATTTAAATTACGATAGCTTCTCCATTAAGCACGGCACAGCACGCTTCTGCTCGGTGGCCCGGTGTAGATGTTCACCCGTTCGTCGTTCGCCGTGGGGATAACTTAAATGTCGAAAAACAGAAGGATGAGTTAGTACTTTGTAGCACACCAACCAAACCGATCTGGCGTGGTGCGTGGGAAACGTTATCCGATCTCGGGTGGGATGCGACTTGCATTTGACTTTGTGGTAGTACACATTGCCACCGAACACACACACTCACACACACTGGCCGTGCGATTACTAAGTGTGTTCGGCAACCGATTCGTAGGCGGCTCGGTCGTAAGGAATGCGGACGCTCGTAAACATCCGGTTTAATTGAGGCTAAGCTAGACCTAAATGAGTGTGTGTGTTTGCGGAGAAGCAACTTCTGATGTTACACTCCCTGAAGGATGGGGAACGGTTCGCACTTTAATTGAACGGCATGATTGATGGAGTTAGAATCTCAAGGATTTCCATATGGATACAACTGGTATGGTAGTGATGAAAATAGAAGCACGCGACACAATATCGAATGATTTAAGTAGGATTACAACGAACGAGAATCTGAGAGATCGATTTCATACGACAATGTATGTGAATTCACATCTAGGTTATGTTGCATACGTGCTGGAAGACACATTGAAAATGTTTAACTAACCTCAACATAATATAAGATCATTTAAAACCCTTTTCAAAACGATATCCCCCTAGGTACGTAACATAAAAGATGCCAAAATTGTCCTTTATGCTGTCTTGTTTGATCATACCTTTGACCTCTTTAATTTACTGTAATATCTTCTGACAGATTCTCTTCGTCCAGTACTTGGTCCTAGTCTGCTGAGCTACTAAGATATATCTTCAGTAGTAGTATTTATCTCGAATGTCAGATCCTCCTTTACATTATGTTATTAAGAGATCAATACTCGTCTTCTTCAAGTCTGAAAGATATAATCGCTTATCAGAATTATAGCTGAAGTAATACACCTGAACTGTCTTTTTCTAGTAACGCGAATTACTGGCCGTTTAAATCAGCTCAGCATTTCATAAAAAAGGTTAGGAAATTAAGCAACTACTAGGCTATGAAATTAAGCAATTACTTGAGTAGACCAGAGAACGCTAAAATTTAAATAAGTTATTTACTTATTTTGGCAAAGTGCAGAACCCGGTTGTTGTCTTAGCTATGATAAATTTTTAAAATTATGCTAACCAAGATCTTCATAGACAAGGCCGCACATAATTAAGATCATGAAGATTCTAGAAATTTGCCGACTTTAACGGGGTATTTTATGAAATATCTGCAAAATCTATTTTTTACCAAGAAAAAAACCAAATCTGTGAAAATGTGTTCCAGAAATTCTTCCAAAAATGACCAAATTATTTTGGAACTGTTTTGTCACGACTGCATTTGATGACAACTTTATTCAATGGACCAATTACATAAAACCACAACGACAAAACCCCGTTCATTCGCATCTTTCATGGCGATGTCACCGTCGGACGAAAAACCGACTTAATCCCAGAGCAAAGTAATTACGATTTCGCGTGTCGTACCGCGAGCGGATGCGGCAACGACGCTCCGCCAACTCCCAACCCCCCGCCGAAAGAAACCGAAAGTCAAAGCCCTGCCGGAGTTGGGATTAAAATGCTATCATGCACCTCGGGCGCCGTCACGACGCGGTGGACGCATTCTCGGCGTTCTCGGCGACCGCTGCCACCTGCCAAATAATGGATGATTAATTACGGTCGCTTCCTCGTGCTGCCACCACCAGAAAAGAGAGAGAGAGAGAGAGAGCGACAAAAAAGCCCCTGTCATCTTCGCGGTAATTAGAACGACATTTGCAGAAAAAGTACGCCGCGAAGGAGCGGGGATTTTCCGCCAACCCGAGCCGGCGCGGTTTTTCCCGCACAAAAAACCTGCGCGGCGCACGCTGAATGGATATCGCGATCTAATCTTCTTCTGCCCTGGTCGCAAAACCTTGAAAAACAAATCGCCCCCAGCCACCCAGCTAGCCACCCCATTCAAATGATGATCGAGCCGGACGGGGAGACGGACGATCGCGTCACACTTTGCGCCGGCTGACCTTTCGCGGAGACAGGCAGAGGGTTTGTGTTTGTTTAACGCTTTTCCTCGCTGCCCACCCCCTCAGCCGCGAGTTCCGGGATTGGGCCACTGTGTGTGCGTGTGAATGTGTGAGAGCCCACGAGCGCGGGAACGCACCAGTGACAATTCCAGTCGCGCGACATGTGTTCGGCTCAAAGGGGAGAAGAAAAGCTTCCTCGCCCGAGCTGCGTGCGATTTCTCATTAATCCCACCCCGAAGTGGACGCCGGCATCGGCCGGAGTGGTTCCCATCGGCCCCTCACTTACGTAAGAAGCGGTGCCGTGGGTCATCTAATTAAAGTTCTTGCCTCCCTCAGCTTGAACTCCACTTGCACTTGCGATCCGCCTCTTCCGCGAAGATCCAGCGTGAACCGGTCTCCCTTCCCCCAAAAAGGCTCGGTGTAAATCCACCCGCAAACCACCAGTGGGGAGAAAATATGATGATCCCTCGGCGGCCTTTGATACCGAAAAACGTTATCCGGCGGCCCCGGGAATGTGATTGGTCCGGGCGGGTTTCCCTGGCTGCTCCTTGCAGACTGCCAACTGCGCACCATCCGAACCGCGGGAAGCAACTGCAGCATGCACCCACTCGGTGCACTTACGTGTGCAGCGATGACTGCTGCCGCATGACGGTGGGTGGGGGGAGGAAGGTGTTCGAGCGCACAGAATCATCCGCAAAGCAGTCCGGCCCCAGAACGTGTATTAGACGGCGGTTGGAGGGAGGACCATTTTGCTCCGTCCTCGTGGCGCGTAGACTAGTGCGCATTTAATAATAATCACATTCTTTTTTTTTCTTTCGTTCTTCCCTCTCTCTCTCTCTCTCGCTCTCTCTCATTCCTGCCACTGCGGCCACTTCCCCTCCCCAAACCGGGCCCGGCTGCGAGCGAACGCTCCGAAGCTTACGGTGTGCAGAGTCTTCAGGAGGGAGTTGGGAAATTTGAAGCGATACACCGGCACGGGTATAAATTCGCATCGGTTGACCCATCATCGGTATCATACCTCGGCCAAGCTTCCAGTGCACCGCATCGCATCGCCCAGTGCCCTCCCGCTCCAACGCCCCGACACGTAAAAGGATAACGATTTCCGTACCCGACGTCCCGGTGACAGTGTGTTTTGAAGCTTCCAGCATGAAATTCGTAAGTGTTTGCCAGCAGTGCCGTGCAGTTGTGATTGCGAGTGGTGAAAAAGAAGCCCGAAGGCAAGCAGCCCCGCCCCCGGGCAGTGAAGTGTGCACGAGTCCTGGGTGTTCAGCTATCGGAAAAGGACATTTTGAAAAGAGTGTTACGTTTTTGCAAAGCGTGAGGCGTGAAGAAACTAAATGCCAAGCTTATATATTTGTCTAATGCAATTTTTAAGATAATATTTGTGCACTGTTTTAGTTGTTTTACTAAGAGTGTTAACATAATATTTAAATCTATCTTCTTTTGTATGTGTTGTGGAATGTTCCAATGCTATGAGAGTTCTTTTTCTTTTTCTTTTTTCTTTTTCTTTAATTTATGAATTATTTTGTTCACCAATATTCTTGTTGAATTTCTCAACACTGTTGCATCCAGCATCGAACAAAATTGTTGAACGGAGTATAAAATTCAGCAAATAGAATATTTGATATTTTAGTGATGATGTTTTCCAAAAGATGTCGCCACTGCCTCAAAGTTCCAAGTGACAGGCGTTACTCGCTTTGGTTCTTGTGAGCTATAAATTTTTTAAATATGTTACAGACAGATGATTTTAATATTTAATACTGCAGTTGAAGGAGACTTATCAATTTGTCCATGATGCAGTTTTTAGTTTCCGTTGGTTTAATTTACAAAAATCATATTGTAACATTAAGGCTAATTTCAACCAAACAAAGAAATTATAAAAAATCCCTATAGGATGTATATCTGTGAGACCGAAAAGTTGCTCTAAAATTTCGTTGTTTAAACATTTTTTGCTATATGTTTATCGATTTTGCTGATTAAAAGATAGAAATTTAAGAAATTCCAACCAGGGTACGAAAGGAAGCTTCAATTCATAAACTCTAATCATATCTAATTAATCTTGTTTGGCACTGAATGGTTGAAAAACAAATGTTAAAAAGTGTATGCACTACACATCCGCAACATTTTGTCTAACATTGTAAAACCATTTGCAGAGGTTGCCTATTAATAAGTTTATTAAATTTTGGCTCAGTTATTTGAACAACTCAAAAACTATGTTTAAATATTGTTATTTTACAAGAGCATCGTTTTCCCTGTTTAATAAGAAATGGTCCTACAATTCGGTCCGTCACTGTGAGATACTGTTCGAGTTTTCACCCGTTTGAAAATGAAAAACTTACCTTGCGAAAATTCTAAAGCAGCTCATCGTACACGTGTATGAATCGGATTTACTGCACCATACGCCATAAAAATGATCGCCTCCAATCACGATCCACCCACCACAGGCGGAATCAATAAAAATTAATAGCCCGTTTATCCCAGGTCATAATGATAGTGGGGCTCGTAAAGGAGCAGAACCACTTCCCACCGCGATCGCCGATCGCCGGGCGAACCACTAAAACGGATTAGCCGTGCAAATTAGCGGCAATCGAGCGCCAAGCGCGCCCGGGCAATCCATCTTCCACCGGATCGATTGTCCTGGCGGGCGCAATTTGCATCGTACCGCGTCGTTGGCAGCGCACTAATCGTTCAATTACTGCCAACTTCACTCTTGCCGCGCACGCTCGTAAACCATCGGGCGGACGGATCGGGCCGATCGATCGGTCGGCCGTTCGGTCGGGCCCGGTTTTTGCGCGATCGAAGAAGCCGACCGATCGGGATGTGTTGCACGACGTCGTACGCTTCGAGCTCGTCGGCATCGGTCTCCCAACCGAGGCCGATTGACATTCGCGGATACACCTAACTCAGCGCGGTCCTATCTGACACATCGCATCTGCCAATTTATAGTGTATGGAAATTGCGCAAAAATTCCCTCCCCGGGAACCGTGCGGGCTCCGTGCAACAATGCAGTGTGATCGCGTTCCCGCCGGGGTTTATACAAACTTAGCGTCTTATCCATCAAAACCGTTCCCACTTAATAAACGTTCGTGTTGTTTTTATTTCCTTCTTTCTTCCTCTTACTCCTCCTCCGCCTGCTTCTCGACGGGCAGGTCGTTCTACTCGTTGCCGCCCTGGTTGCCGCCACCTCGGCCCAGATCCGACCGCTGCCGATCCCGCTCCGGAATCAGGCCGTTTACGGTGGCCCGGAAGCGAGCGCCGTCATCCTGAACCAGGTGTACGAACCGAACCCGGACGGTTCCTACATCTACAGCTACGAAACGAGCAACGGCATCCGGGCCGAGCAGCGAGGCTTCCTGAAGAACCCCGGCACGCCCGGTGAGGCGCAGGTCATGCAGGGCTCGTACTCGTACACCGGCCCGGACGGTGTCGTCTACACGATCAACTACATCGCGGACGAGAACGGATACCGTGCCGAGGGTGCCCACATCCCGTCCGCCCCCCGGTACAACCAGTACCGTGGCCAGTTCCAGTAGACTCCAGAAAGGCGGCTAGAGAACCGAAGGTAGGAAAGGAGGGCCCGTGGCGAGCCGGGGAAGGAGAAGCGTGATATTTATTAGCTAAAAGATCGCACCGCTAAAGATCACTCCTCCTCGTCTACGTAATGCCCTCCCCGCTGGTGCTCCTTCGCACACTCAGCGCACCTTCGAGACGCCCGCCTCTATCTACTCCAACTTCTTCTCCTCCTCCAACCAACGCGGATCGGTCACTCGGGATCGGTCACTTCACTCCATAATCGCCATTAGCAGCAGGCGTACCCCGGGGGCTTTGCCAGCGATGTGATTTGTACTTCAGCGCTTGCTGCAATAACGATCGCGCGGTGTGACATCGAAGACATTTAGCCGCAGCCGACTAATGATGGCCGAAGCACCGCGCCGAACCGAACCGAAAGCACTTTTGTAAGATAACTTTACGCCCAATCATCGCATCTTGACCAGCGGCCTCAGCTGGCCAGTATACTCCCCCTTGTTTATGCATCCATCCGTTAGTGCCCGCGCATTTGAATATATTGTGTATTACGTACCGAATTAAATAAATCACGCATACAGCCTTGACGAAATAGGCAACCACCAGACGCGTGCGATGTGACGTTGTGCGAGGAGCGTTTGCGAAGAAAGAACTCAAGAGCTAGCGGGTTCGCTCTTACGCGAATACACGAGGCAAAGTTGGCGAAGGACAAAGGATCGTTTAACGATGTGGAAATATTTTACAATTAATGATGCTACGGAAAGAGTCCTGTCTGAGGATTGATTTCCTTGACATCTTGCTACAACGAGGCATCTGGACGTCCTCGTACTATCCGGTTACATTTCCGTTGCATGAGATGTTCTGGTATCCCGGTGTGACTATCTTCCTTAGCACTTCTCTACCGTCGATCGTAATGTCACAACTAAGGTA
This sequence comes from Anopheles farauti, assembly GCA_000473445.2. Lineage (NCBI taxonomy): Eukaryota > Metazoa > Arthropoda > Insecta > Diptera > Culicidae > Anopheles > Anopheles farauti. The sequence goes on along the minus strand of KI915058.1, from coordinate 96,271 downwards.
TGGAACGCATCTCGGCAAAATTTTCCTACTTCTCAGTAGAATAAACGAAACGAAAGTCGAATGTTTTCTTCATTCGATGACTCACAATCAATACGTATTCTGAGCCTAGCGTCCTTACAAATATGGAGAAGGCTTATCGATGATGTCAACTTAAAGGAATCTAAATGTTAATGAAGTTGGTTGGGAATTTTGCAAACAAGCTTTAGACAGGTGCATCCTCCTAAAATTCCGGCAAAGGGTCTAATCGGAAACGAAAGAAGTCGCCAGAGGCGAACCTAGTAACTTCTACTGAGGACCTTATCGTATCGACAAGCCACATTTGTTGTTTACTTGTGGATAATCTGCCGCTTTCATCCCCTGGGTTTAACATCGGAGAAAATCTAAACTTGCTTCATCGTTTGTTGACTTATCCTAAAGAGCTTCCTTCTCACTATAAGGAGATCGCTTTAAGAAATTTATCACTTAACACTGAGAAGTGGTACCTCATGATTCAAGTTCGTACCTCATGAAGTTGGTACCTCATGTTTCTAGTTCGATTAATTATTGCTCGTGAGGAGTTCAAACATCTGTTAAATCCACTTTTTATTTCACAAGCAAACTTCCGTTTTTACAAACCTAGCACCAATATCTAAACGTCACGACAAACCCACACAGCACATGATTCATTCCTTACAGTTAGCTCGACCACCCGTTTTACGCTTCCGGTTACGCTTTACTGCAGGTTCGCGCGTGTGTCGAAGCGTAAAACAGCCGTGCGTCAGCTCTCTCGTAGGGTGTAAAAATTTGTCGAGCCATATCGCGCGCTTACCCCAAAAGCACCGCATTATGCAATAACCGCATAATGCGGTTATTAGACGAGGGAAAATACTGTCTGATGGTTTTGGATATTTTCTGTCAAACTGGGCTCCGGCGCGGCGTTTGGCATAAAAAATCCACCCGCTCGTGTAATAACGAAAATTTGGCGTAGCGGTTATTTTGTGTAATAATGCTTTTAATAATGATTGTACAATGTACGGACAAAATTGTAGGTGAATGCCAAACCACAGGAAAATCAAAACAAACTGAAAAACAACCATTTTGACAGAAAATATCCAGTCTGAAAAAATCAGAACTGAGCATGTCGAATTGTGATTTGCGGTTTGGATATTTTCTGTCAAACGCGATTTGGCAGAAAATATCCAAAACCATCTGACACTATTTTTCCTCGTCTAATAACCGCATATTTTCCCTCGTCTAATAACCGCATTAGCATTCTGATTAAGTTCTTCGCGGTAAACGATGGTTTTCAGATAACTTTACGAAACCCTGATGATAAATCTATCTCACCTTCTTCACCTTCACCTTCTCACGGAGAAATCGCTTGTTGACGTTTTTTTTATGTTATTTTGAAATTTTTCCGTCCTACAGCACAAACAAGCAGTAGGTATTTACGGGCAATACAGCAACAATATTTACCCGATAACCTGGATCGCATATTTTGCAATTCAGCGCACCATTCAGCAAGCCAATAGTGCATAATGTGTTTGTGCCGGCCCATCACGTTCCCGAAAATCTCGTGTTAATGCGTTACAATGCCACCGCCTCCTCCCACGCTCCATCCCGCGACCATTTACGGGAAGTAGATGGCGCTAATCAATACGGAACACTTCATGTGTACACTAGCGATCAGCGCATGGGAGTGAAAATGCGCGCCACAATGGTGAACGTACCCTGGAAGGCTAGAGCGCCTGAGACACTTCCTCTGCGGGCTCTTGGTGGATCCCGAGGAAAGTCTGATAGGTAGTAGAAGCTACTATTTTGTAACTACGGTGTAGCCAGCTTCTACAAATGGTCAAGAATGTTCCACAGCCAGCATGTTATGGTGGAAGTCTGGTGTTAATTAGAGCATACTGTTTAATTTGCGCTATGCACTATGCACAATCGCTTCTCTCCCGGCGGCAGGCTACGAAAGGGGGTGTGTCAATATGGGCCAGCCCTCGGATGAGCGGTATAAAAGCAACCACCGGGTACCATTTGTCCAATCAGTCCGCAAGTCATAGCGAAACGTTTCGCAAAGTGAAGATCGTCGGGCAAAAATTCGGAAAATACAAGTGTCACTCAACATGCAAACAGTGTTCAAACTGCTGACGGTGTTGTGGGCTGTGTTGATGGTGATTTTAACCTTTCCGGGGGATGTGTTATCATCGCCCGCACCGCAAAATTATATCCGACCCATCGATGCCATCGATCTGCGGGGCAGTCTGCTGGTACGGCGAATTCGTCCACGAGGACATCGTAAAAAGTTTTTCGCCCCTCCTGCAATTACCTCCGGCAAATAGTGCAACGTTGCGATCGTAGTTCTTTAACGCCATAAGTGATACAATGAAGGCACGGAATTGGCTGCGCTTGTTATAAGCACTCTTGAAAATCCTTCAAATACAAAAGCACCCATCAGGAACGAAGAATGCTGCAAATTTGATTAGCACATCGGTGCGGTGATACGCACACCGGGACGGAAACGATGATCCTATATAAGCTGGATCATATCAGAACCGATTGGCTCATTCAAACAAAACCAACCTAGAGCTAACGTGCAGTTAACAAGTTCACTAGTGCAAAACACCACGATGAAGCTACGAATCCTGCTCGTCCTTATCGCGCTGCTCTGTACGCTGCTGGAAGCTGTCGTAGGCCAACGATCGAACGGATTCCCAACGTACGACGATCATCCTTCGCCGTTTCGGTTCAACCGACCGATCGCTACGAGAAAACCACGTCGCAAGTTCTTCCCAGCACCGCCAGCAATTGTGGGTTGATAAAACCCACAGTGAACTCACGCAAAAGTGTCTTCCAACGAACCGGCATTGTTTATCCCGAAAACTACCAAGAGACGGAAGGCGACATGGAGGAACGCTGTAACCCGTAGATTAAGAATGTGCTGTAAGCGGTGCAAATGAGGCCATCTGAAAAGGATGTATTTGTTGTGTTAGCTTTAATATGTGCAATTATTTATACCACTGTAAATTAATTATTCCAATTTTCTTTTTAATATTTTTTTTAAATAAAATGTGCAATAAACATACTGTTTTTGTGATATCCTAACATTTATCCGTCTTCGTTTCCTCAAATATATTTACATATATTTATCTGTCTCCAGTTTAATATGTAGCAAAAAATATTGAGCAGTCATACAACCATGTAATCGATTGTCTGTTTGAATCCATCCCTGTAAAATCTCGATACATATTAAATGAATTTTGTGATACATTTGTCCGGAAAACCTACAAAAATACGCAATATTAATTGCAAAAATATAAAAATATGTAGATATTGCAGAAAGTAGTTATACAATAGCATCGTTTAAAAAGAATAATGTTATTGTATCCAGTTGTTATTCGAAGCTCATTTTACCGATATACCGTGGAGTAGCAAAATCCAAAACCTCTTTTTGTATTTAGTTTTCAAAACTTCACCACAGATGGCGCTTGCTGGAGGTTTAAACATATCTGACAGTCAAATATTTTGTTTAGCAGCCGCGATTCCGGAGACAAATCACCAGAACTAAACTGTAGATTTCTACGCTTTCCTTATTTTAAAACTAAATGACTAAATAACGCACATATCATCATTTTTAATAATAATACTTATTTAGGCGCATTTCAAACGCATTTTCTTTACAACTGTAAAGCGTAAGTGCACCAACCATTTTTGAAAAACCGTGAAAAAATTGTTAGACACATTCAAAAATATCAGCAAACGTGTCAAAACAAACCCAGAGGAAACGTTCTTCGGAATACCCTGTACCGGCGACCGTTTGTATGTTTTAGCGACAAGAACGCGCGCGCTGGAATAACAATAACAACAACCAACAATAACAAGAAATAATTCAGTTCTGTGTACTCAACAAACCCGGCACGGATTGTAAATTGTTGTTATTCTTTTAGGAAATATGGATCTACCGCCGTTTGACTTAAAATTGATAAAGAAAGACATACTCATCGGCATAGCAGAGTGTGAAAAGCGTTGTTTGCTGCAGTGCAGCAAGTGGCTGGTGGAATTAAACCACGGGCTGTCAGAAACAACCGTCGAAAGGACTGGTAATGCCACGTTCCAGCACATGCACAGCGGTATCGACGATGCCGAGTATGACGATTACCTGCTGGCCAAGAGCTACTTTCTCGTCCGGGAGTACGATAGATCAGCGTTCTTCACGCGCAACTGCTCCTCACCGGTGCCAAAGTTCCTGCATCTATACGCGACGTACATGTCGAAGGAGAAAAAACGGCTCGACAACATGATCGACAGCTCGGTGGTCAGTACGGTGAACCATGCGAGAGATTTCTCCGAACTGCTCACCATCCTGCGGACGGAGCACAGCGAACAGAAGCTGGACGGCTACTGTCTCTATCTGTACGGCGTGATACTGAAGAAGCTCGAGCTGACCGAGATGGCGGTACGGGTGTTCGTCGAAGCGATCACCGCCGAACCGATGTTGTGGAGCGCGTGGCTCGAGCTGGCCCCGCTCGTATCAGACAAGCGTATGCTGCAACGGCTGGAGGTGCCGGAGCACTGGATGAAGAGCATATTCGAGGGCTACACCTATATCGAGCTCTTCCAGAACGACGAAGGCATCAAGATTTTCGAGCATCTGCAAAAGAATGGTTTCGGCAAATGCATCTTCATACCGACGCTGCTCGCGATTGCGTACTCGAACAAGCGCGATGTGGATCGATCGATCGATATCTTCCAGCACCTGCAGAGCGTAGACCCGTACCGCCTGGACAACCTGGACTCGTACTCGAATCTGCTGTTCGTGAAGGACATGAAAACGGAAATGTCGCACCTGGCACACAAGGTGGTCGAGATCAACAAGTACAGTGCCGAGACGTGCTGCGTCGTGGGCAACTACTACAGCATCCGAGCAGACCACTACAAAGCGGTCATGTATTTCCAGCGTGCGCTGAAGCTAAACCCGCGCTATCTGTCCGCGTGGACGCTTATGGGGCACGAGTTTATGGAGATGAAAAATACCAATGCAGCGATCCAGAGTTACCGGCAAGCAGTCGGTAAGTGGAGAATGTCCTAACAAACGGCACGATGGTTAAACCGTTTCCTTTTCCGCTTCCTTCCTTTCAGAGGTTAACAAACGAGACTTCCGGGCCTGGTACGGGCTAGGGCAGGCGTACGAAATTCTCAAAATGACATTCTACAGCCTGTACTATTACAAAACCGCCCAGCAGCTGCGCCCGTACGATAGCCGGATGCTGGTAGCACTGGGCGAAACGTACGAAAAGCTGGACAAAATTTACGACGCCCTCAAGTGCTACCAGAAGGCGCACAGCGTGGGCGACATCGAGGGCGTCGCGCTGTTCAGCATCGCCAAGCTGTACGAAAAGCAGGGCGAAATTGAGAAAGCCATCCCGGCGTACCTTAGCTTCTGCTCGGACGAAAAGCTGATCGCCGACAAGGCGTCGCTCTGCCACGCGTACATAACGCTCGGCAATTACTACGACAAACACGAAGACTTCGACAAGGCAACCCACTTCGCGTACAAATGTCTGGACTTTGAGGATACGAAACGGGAAGCCGAATCGCTGCTGAAAACCATCGCCAGCAAACGCGCCCAAAGGCAGGCAACCGCTCTGGCGGCGGCGTCGTCGGCAGCACCGAGCAAGGCAGCCGGGACTTCCGCTGCGCCCGAAAAGACGGCCGACGCCGATGCAACGACCGATGCGTACGGTGAGGATATGGACATGGACGAAACGAACCTTTCGAAAGGGATTGATGATGCGGCGGGAGAGGAGGAAACGGCCAGCGAGGAACTGGCGCCGACCAGTACCACCATGCCCGAGTTTCCCATGGAGGATAGTTACGATATTAATTAATAAAATCTCTAAGAGATGCTGTTTTGGGAGTTTTCTTCCCCAACGTAATGCTAGTGGGTATAATTTTTATCGCGAGATTTTTGGTTTTTCAAATTACTTATCACAGACATTAGCGAACTCAAACCGAGGAAGAACAAGAACAACAGTGTGCCAAACGAAAAACAGGACGCTGTTGTTTTTTGTTGTGGAATTACAACACTTTTTTGCTTTCAATTCTTTGAACACCTTTTTAAAAAGGAAGTGCCTATCGATTTATTTGCAAAAAACGAAATCGATAAACGAGTGAAAGAACAAAACAACTGCCCGATTTAAAAATGTTATGATTTGCGCACTGTATGAATTATGAAACATTTCGAACAAACTGGTTTGGGAATTTAGATTTCGTCTAAACGGAGCGCATTTTTTTAATATGCATACCATGTACTAAAACTAATCACATGAAACCGCTTATCAATTGAGCGGCATTATTCACTTAGAGTTTGAGTCCCTTTGCTTTCTCCGGTTTGCTCCAAGAGTGCCGTGGGTACGTTTGTTCAACCAATAAACTGAAGCGTACGCTGGTTGCTAAGCAACCGAACTATTGGCAACAAACCTTGTCGCGTATGTAAATATAAATCCTTTCGAAGCAACTTTTTTACGAACATTGACCACTTCTGGAGGGAATTTCGCCTCGAAAAGACCCGCAAAAATGCTTCGCAGTGGAAATACCATGACGCTTTTGTGCGACGAGCAGACCAAGTTCATCCTCGAGCGTATCAGTACGGTGGAGAAACATTTCGGTGAGCTGTGCGGTGCGTTCGCGGAGTATACCAGAAAAATTGCTCGCATGCGGGACAAAACGGACGAGCTGGCAAACACGACGCAAGATTATTGCGATGCGGAAAAGTGCAACCCCTCACTGGGCGGTGCGCTGTCCAGTTTGGCCAAAGCCGTTACGCTGCTGGGCGATTTTCAGGACGCGCGCGTCCGCCGGCTGGAAGCGAAAGTCGTCACGGAACTGTCGCACTACGAAACCGTCTGCAAGCATTGCAAGGAGGACGTGAAGGAGGCGCTGCTGGTGCGCGACAAGGATCTGGCGAAACGGAAGCAGCTGGAGCAGAGCAAGAGCCGCAATGGCCGGCTGAAGCGCAACACAAACGATACGGAAATCATCAAGTCCAACCTGGAGGTGGAGAAATCGCTCAAGGAGATCGAACATCAGGTCGAGCGGTTCGAGAAGCAGAAGCTGCACGATCTGAAGGCGCTGCTGCAGAACTTCGTCCTGATTGAGCTGAAAATGCACACGCAGGCGGTGGAGGTGCTGTCCGCGACTTACCAAGACATCAGTGAGCTGGACGAATCGAGAGATTTGCAGGTAACAATTTGCTGCGGGAACCCTGCTGCTCAGACTAATAAGTAGAATCAATTCAATCCATTGTAACGTTTGCATGCTTGACCGGAACGGTAGGGAGTACACAAGGAGTTAAAAAGACAAAATCGGGTAAATCGGGTGACCATCAATAAGAGGGAAGCGTATATTAATTACCGACCGGTGATTTATTTTTTTGACAGCAATTCAAAAAGATCCTACAACAAGACACCGCCCCCGATCGGTACTTTCTGCAGCGCATCAAGAGCCAATCGATGGGGGCACTCAACGCAACGCTGGCCGGTTTTAGCGGTGGTCGAAAAAATAAGAGCCTTAGCTCCAACTCGCTGAACTCGTCGCAAGAACAGGAACCGGATGGTGGCATGGAACCGAGCGCAGAGCAGCCGCCTCAGCAACAGGCTCAGAGGAAGATCACTGCCGCGAGACGGTTAAACAAAACGTCGGTGCAATCGATCGAATCGCTGGTAAGAGAACGCGCAGCGTTGTCCGTGGTTTGAATGGTTCATCTTCATTCCCGCTTTTTTATCTCTCTAGGACTCGTTAAAGCGTGATTTGTCTTCCGGCTCCAAAACTAGCTCCGAGGATGAAGACGACAGTGACGATAGCGAAACGCTAACCGACGACAACTCGGACTTACCGGAAAAGCCACCGAAGGTGGCGACCGTTCTAAGCGATCTTACGAAAAAGAGTCAGGTGGATTCTCATTTTAAGATAATCAAACTGAAAGACTATAATCCCTAGTCGGAGGTACCAGCAGATGGATGTGCTTTCGTACAATATTTCGTAATTTTTTTCGTGCTTCGTTACAGAACGAAAGTCGAATTTTCGAACCCACTGTTAGACACGCGAAGATAGTCAACGTTTGCCATGGGTCGATGTTACAGACCCGTTACATAGCAACCGGTTGCATTAAATCGAAACACCCGTCTTTAGTGACCGTTACTATCGAGAAACATTCAAATGCTCTAAGGGAGTTTCTATCGCTACTTGATGGTATCGTTACATCGTTGCTATGGTTTAATAGATTTATTATCTTGCTACCGTTCAAACACTGAATAAAGGTGCCTCCTACGTCGAATGATTCTTTCTAGGTTGTGACGAGTAAAAGATGTTCCTGCTGGTTTTATATGCGTTATATTATAGCTTCAATCTTAGTGCTTAGTGTACGATCAAACTTTTCCTACCGATAATTGCCTCCGATTGTATGGTTTGCAGTGCGCGTAAATTTCCGCTGAGTTGCAGGGTGTACCCTTGAGAACACATTTTTAGCCCTTGCTTAAGAATTAAACACCCAATATCAATTTACGCTCCATTCGTGACGAATTGGATTTGATTTCCTTAAAAAACGCTATATTTCTGTGTCACCTGTTGAGAATGTTGACGCCGTGTTTTTTTTTTTATTCCGAACTTAAATGCATGCGTCAGGGTGTGTTTGTAGAGGAAGTAATGCACTTTGCGGTGCAAAAAGACCTCTTGCGCCCTTACTTATCCTGCCCTTCGACGCCGGCCTGCTGCATCAGATCGGCGATACTCTTTTCAAGGTCATCTATCCTAGTGCCCATATCGTCGATGCGGGAAATGATCTGATCCGACATGGTCTGGAACTTATCCTGCACGTTCTGCAGCAGATTTTGAACCTATCGAATGCGACGTGGAATATTTTAGTAGCTGTGATTAGGCCGGCCTTCTACATCATCATTCGCGCCCGCTTTACTTACATATATCGTAAACTCCTGCATGTTCTTCGGATCGACATTGCTGTTGAGCGAGTAATTTTGTTCAGCGTCGCTGTCGATTTCGGACTTTGCATCGGCCATCGCACTGGAAGACGAATTCGTTCGCTCGTTTCGCGCACAAAGAGACGTTCGATCCGCAGGCAACGACACACACTACCGGGTTGATGTAAAGAAATGTTCTACGTGCGATTGATCCCAATCAAGCGGTTTTTATACGAAGATTGCGGTTGCACGCACGCACGTAGAAAACACCCACCCACTTTGCAATCGAATAAACAAACCTCGGAAAAAAACTATTTTTTTATTGCATTCGCTCATCTGTCAAACCACTTCGTTGACAGCCGGCGATTCCAGTGTTTCTCAAACTCGAGTTTTGTAGCCAGTGTCGAATTTATTATTCGATTTTACATTAAGTTTTCTTTCATCAATATAAGCACAAACGTTTTTCTTTAAGTCGCACGAGCAAATGCCGCTACTAGAATGAAATGTTTGTTTATTAAGTTTAACAAGTTTAGGGATTTCCAATTTATTTACAGAACGACCCGTGCACGATTTATGATGCTAATTTTAAGGATGCCTACTATGTTCGTATTCTTGATAGGTGCTATATCAATGAAACGCCAAATTTCAAACACAGAGCAGTGAGATCGAAATAATCGAAATTGAAACTCACGCCGTCATTTCGTTCGACTATTTCAAATATTCCATCAGTGCCAAACGAAAACAGGAACAAATTCAGTGTGTTCGGGCGTTCGAACTCAAGTTTTCAAAAGAACCTATTTTGCACGGTCTCTTATTGGTCTCTGCGAAAAACAGAATAGCTTAGGTTGGGTACTATATAAATAAGTATATCTCCTATACAAGCCACTGTCAGCAGCTAAACTACTATTTTACTTGCGACGACTGCCACCGCCACCGGCCAGAATGGTGACGATTCGAATGAAAATGTTCAACGTATCCATGTAGATCGAAATAGCCCTGTAATAAAGAGAGATGGCATGAAATATGTTTCAAATGTTAAGATGCACGCAAATTTCGTTTGTTACAGAACAATGGAGTTTGGTACAAATGGCACATTATCACATTGATTCTCCCCATGATACTTACGAGTTTACCGGATCGAATGGGCGCGATGCGTACAATGGATGCATTTCGGCTCGTTTCACAATCTTCTGTGTGTCGTATAGGAGGAATCCACTGAACAGCAGCAAACCACCGTACAGCGAGAGCGATGCAATGCCGGCACCAAGTGCTGTCGTAGGTGGAAGCCACATCGATGCAAGGGAGGAAGCGAACACCACTCCCAACCCGATCGCCAGCGGTCCGCCCATGTATAGGAATTTATCACTCGGGGCACACACGGCCACCGTGGAGAGGCCACCGACAACACCGGCCGTGTACCATGCGGCACGGGTTAAAATTGCTCCACCAACGAAGCACATCGGTGCAATCACGGCACCCAAGATGGCCGAATGAGCTGCCCAAGCCAGTTGCTTCGCGCCGAGACCCGGAGTGTACGGGATCGACTGTGCTAGCATGCCGGAACCGATCATCACCACGAACGTGCCTATAATTGACTACAAAAACACTTTCTAGTTAGAGAACACTCAAGAGAGACACCCAGTTAGTGTCCGGCATTGAAACTACTTACCATCCATCCATTTCGCGATACGAGACTCAGCAACCGGGGTGATCGGAACACAGCCACAGCACTGGCGGCCGAAATGGCCAACGAACCACCAAAGTACAGATACGTGTCCTGTATGCGTTGCTTCACGTACTCCGGCCATAGGTGCGAATTTTCCAGCGTGCTCGTACCACTGCCCAATCCAAGTCCGTAGAAGCAAAGTGCACCAAGCCCGAGGGCAGCACCACCGGCCAACGCTCCCTTACCGATGGCGTACGCATTCGGACCAGGTGGAGCCATCGCCCGTTCGCGGAGGGTCATACGCTCGGCGCGGGACGTCCATTGGGCCGGGCCGCTGCTGCCTCCCTTCACATCGCGTGCGTACTGCCGGAACACTTGCTGCTGCGGGTGGCGTTTGGGAATCGTTTGCAGTGCCGATTTCAGCAGGGCTGACGAAACCAGCGGCCTAGTGCAAACCAGACGGGACAACATCTCGGACGGTACACCTAAAAGCGAAACAAACTCTGAGCTGTGAGTGAAAATTCGCATCGATTCGTTGCGTAAACCGTGCGGAATTTGTTTATCATGATTCGGGCGCTAGCAAACGCGGAAACAAAACATGACGAAATCCGTCGCAATTATAACAGCACAAAGAGTAGGCTGATTCTTACCTTATTTTGCAGGTAAATTCGATCGCGTTCGATTGGAGAGATTTCGGAATAATCACACAATTTCACCAAAGTTGTGCAACGTTCGTAATAGGGTAGCTGTTTTCACAAAATATCGCGAAATATTCGCAATGCTCAATGCGTGCAGCTGTTTTTATGCCAGTTGTTTTTTGCGTCAATAAGAAATTTCTCGGCATCAAGTGACGTTTCTCGAACATGCACAGTGGTCAGTTTCCATCCATTTTTTCTATTCCATTTTTATTTGGCAAACAAAAGATGTTTTAAATTCTACAATGCACAACAGTGTTAACCAATAGCGTTATTTGCTACATATTTAAACTTTTATAGCTATTTACCACCAGAGAAACATCTGTTTTGTCGGATACTAATAACAATTTGCGGTTAGACTCTTTTTATGAATTGAGAATGTGTCATTTCCTATAAAAAAAAAAACAATTCTACATTTTACTTTAGATTCTTTTAATCCGTATACAGTTAACAGTTTGAAATTAGAACGAGTTCGTTTTGGAAAAAAATAAATTAAACAGCAATACTTTTTTATCCCTGAACTACCCAACACCTACCAATGTGGCATTCTTTCATTGTACAATAAAATCCAATTGAGATTTGTGCACACAATTGTTTATGTGTAAAACCATCAGTATTCCACAAACACATATTTCTCTCAAACATTTCTTATCATCTTATCTAAACAAAAAAAAGCTTAACCAAAGGAATGTTGTTATTTTCAAAATATTGAGTATATATTTTTTAAGTTAATAGGACTCCAATCGAACTACTGTACGCCATTCTTTCTCCGCAAAGGCGAGTTTCAGGTTTGCATTTGTCTATATTCAGGATATCGTAAAATGTATACCCATGCATCAATAAGTGAATAAATGTAGAAATAAACGAAACGAAACAAAAAGCTTAATCGAACCCTCGGTGCTCGTGGCGGTGCTTTACATGCCCAGCAAAACGCTCGTCCCGGTCGGTGCGACGATGGTCGGGTTCGGTGAGCAGGCTTGTCGCACCGACATCTCCCAAGTGTCCAGCAGGTGCGACAGGGTAAACAGCCCGGGCAGCTTGCAAATGCGCGCCGTCAACGATTTCTGCACCAGAATCAGGAACGGTGTCGCGTTGTACTCCTGCTCGATCAGCGAGCAGTTCGGCGCGGTGAACGGGTAGTCCTCCGGGATCGTGACCGCGACCGGCGGCACACACGGCAGATTCTTGTCGTCCAGTCTGCAGATCAGCTTGATCGTGCGCGTCCCGCTGATGGCGCACTGATCCAGCGACACCTTAAACTTCTGATCCAGCCGAGCGATTTCCCCCTGCAGGATGTGTGGAATTTCCTGCGGGCTAGCGGTGGCAGAGGTGGCAATGGTGACGGTACTGCCAGCGCTACTTCCACCAACGGTCGCGCCAGTTGTAGCGCCCGCTGTTCCCGTGCCCGTTGCCGCTGCGCTGCCTGACCCGGTTCCCGCACTTCCGGCACCACCAGCGGCGGAGCCCGCAGTCGCCGAATCTTCCGGCACGAGTCGCGCTTGCTTGGCCGGCGGCGGCAGATTCTTGATGTCCGGTCCGAACAGTGCCTCCAGACAGGGGCGGAACGTACGCTGGAGCGTATGACTGCCGGACGAACCCTGCAGACTGGCGGAAACCGCCTCCACCAGCGGGTTATTGGTCGGCGTTTCCCGTATCGAGCCGAGCTGACTGGTGAGTGCCGCTTCGCACTTGTGCAGCGTTTCGAGCGGAATGCGCACACTCGGATTGCTCAGTATCTCCAGCAGCCGCTTCATCTTGGCAATCTTGTCGATGTCGTCGTTTTCCATCTTCGCTATCATGCGCTTCAGCGGCTCGATGTACTTCGTGAGCGACCGGTACTTCTCCCGGTACAGCTGTTCGTCCTGCGGGTTGAGCGGACTCGGTACGGCACCGCCTGGCTGGCCCGGGGTGTTTAACGAACCACCCGGCGACTGGCCAATGTTGGAACGCTGCGCAACCCCGGCACCCATGTGCGGATTCGGCGATGGGATCAACGCCGGCGAAGGAATCATTTGCCCCGGATGGGAGGGAGGACCGTGTGCACCCGGTCCAACCGGTGACGGAACCGAAGGCGACGGCGATTGCCGCAGGAAGTTGTTCGGGGTGACACTACGGACGGCTCCACCACCGCCCGGGTACACATTCCCGCCCGGCATCATATCCGGTGGCTTGCGAACCATCCCACCTGCTCCCATGCCGACAAAGTTGCCCTGCTGCTGACCACCGGCTCCACCGGCACCACCACCCCCACCACCACCGCCTCCACCAAGCATCTGACCCGGACCCGGTCCCATGACGCCGCCAACGTTCGGACCAACAACCCCGGGACCACCCATCGGCAGACCGGCATTCATTTGGTTCGGACCAGCTTGTCCCACCATTGTGCCACCGGTTTGCTGCTGCATCACTTGCTGTTGCATTGGCACGCCCGGACCACCGGGTCCGCCAATCGGTCCCCCGATCGGACCCACCGGCCCAACACCCGCACCTTGGCCTGCCATCGCGTTCAGCAGAACCTGTTGCTGCTGCTGATGCTGCTGTTGAAGCTGTGGATGTTGGCCGTGCTGCTGCTGCTGTAACTGTTGATGCTGTTGTTGCTGAGGATGCTGTGGGTGCTGCTGTTGGCCGAGTTGTTGCTGATGTTGCTGATGCTGCTGATGCTGCTGCATTTGTTGCTGATGCTGTTGATGTTGCATCTGCTGCTGCTGCTGCTGTTGAAGCTGTGGCTGATGTTGTTGTTGCTGCTGCTGCTGTGGTTGATGTTGCTGCTGTTGCTGCTGCATTTGCTGCTGATGCTGTTGCATTTGCTGATGTTGCTGCGGATGCTGCTGCAAATGCTGCTGGAGCTGTTGGTGTTGTTGGTGCTGTTGTTGCTGCTGCTGTTGTTGTTGCTGCTGCTGCACGACTACCTGCTGCTGCACTTGGCCCATATTCGGGCCCGGCCCACCATGGCCTACGCCTCCTTGTCCCACACCGGCACCAAGCTGACCCATCTGCCCCGGTCCCAGTCCCATCTGCACCTGGTTCGGGTTAACTACCTGGGGCATGCCCTGCTGCTGCTGTTGTTGCTGCTGCTGACGAAGCACCTGATTCGTTGCCATTCCCATCGCCTGTGGGTTCATGCCGGTGTTTGCACCAACCATCTGGCCCATCTGGTTGCCGGCACCCATATTTCCACCGACCGTACCCATCTGCTGGCCGCCCATGACGTTCTGGTTCTGCAGCTGCGCCTGGATCTGGCCCATCACCATCGGATTCATCTGATTTGGACCACCGACCGCCATTTGCTGCACTGGACCACCCTGTCCTTGAACCATTCCTCCCTGCTGCTGCTGCTGTTGCTGCTGCTGCTGCTGCTGCTGCTGTTGTGCCTGAACCATACCACCCTGCTGTTGCTGTTGTTGCTGCTGTTGCATCTGATTCACCTGCATCGCGCTCAACTGCGCCATCTGCTGCTGTCCGCCCATGCCAACAATCTTACCACCACTCATACCGCCCGGCCCGATGCCCACGCCCATCTGCCCAGGCATGGCTCCGACCATTCCGCCACCGGGTCCCTGCATCTGGTTCGGTCCCATCATGCCCATCTGGCCGCCCGGGCCGGGACCCATGCCTACACGATTGCCCTGCATCGGTCCGCCCATCCCGCCCATCTGCATTTGCGGGCGCAACGAGTGCATCAGGTTGGAAGCGTTTCCACCACCACCCATCTGACCGCCCATCGGTCCGCCCGGCCCAACGCCCATTTGGCCCATCATCTGTGGTCGCGTTCCTTGCGAGGCCAGATTCTGCAGGGCGTTGATCGGATCCGGCATACCAGCGCCGCCGCCGCCACCACCACCTCCTCCACCACCCTGCTGGCCGCTGTTGCCACTCCCGTCCTGCTGCGCCTGTTGGGCAGCCGCCGCGGCCGCATTTTGCTGGTTTTTATGCTTCGTATCTAGCAATCGTGCAACGAAATTTCACTCATTAAACACCAGTTGACAATCGGTTAGCGTGAGGAAAAAAATAAACACTTACTCATCTCGCGGACGTGCAGAATCAGTCGGGCCACAAAGCCCAGATACTCGTCCTTGTTGCGTGCCTTATGAAATACGTGGTTTTCCATTTCGATACCATTTTTCGAGGACGTCATGCCCGTTTGCTGGATCGCTTCGTTGCTGCAATATACGGGAAAACATCCCAGCGAGTAAGTAAGGGCTTACGAGTCATCGATGCACGATGGTACCGGAACGTGCGGCCGCTACAATATGCTTCCACGGAAAGCACGACCAGGCTAGCAGTAACTTACATTTTATTCACCACACTTTGCCGAAAATTGCTCGTTTTCCAGGAGTTATCTTCTGCCATGTTAGATATTCGCGAAAAAGCAGGGGAACTTTATCAGCTAAACACGAAAAGCCACTCCGCAAGATTTTATGCTGGGTAAGAATTGGGAATTGTAGTTAAGGGTTGATACGGGTGAGGGTGTGAGGGGAGTAACAGCGTAACAAAAACAACTGTCAAAATCGAAAATCTATTCTGAGCAAATTGTCTAGCTTCCACAGTTTCAGAAACAGGAACTTCACTCAAATCCCGGTTTATTTGTAAACAAAGCAGCATCACGATTTGGATAGACTCATCTAGCAAAATATTGCATGCATTATGCCGAATTTCAAGTGGAAAACATTGAAATGGAAGTCAAAGCGAAGGCTCTCGTGTGATAAAAACCTGAAGTTATCCACAGGATAAACTGATGTAAATATCAATAATGTCTGAAGAATCAAGAATGTCTTATATGCAAAAAAACCGGGCGATTAGATTCTGTGAAACTTCATATGGCAAGGATGTATTCGAATAAAAGTACCTGCGTTTCTACACAGGCTGCTCGACAGTAGCTAAAATTGCAACTGTATCGGCCATAATTCATAATATTTGTACAGTAGTACATTAGTAAAAAAAATGATAGCTGTAGTCGAAATGATAAAAGCTATAGATCACTGTAATAAGAATTAATGAACTATCTGTGAAAACCCTATATCACCCTACCGAACAACTCTGCCTGAGCTGAGTAGTGATTTTAAGTTCAATTTTCACAATCATAATTATTAACCGCCCAATTTTTAAATTATTCTGCAAACACTGAACGATGCAGTATAAACACAGCAAGCCCATGGACGTCAGAATGATTTATTTAACTACACAAATGCTAGTTGGCTGTAAAAACAGCATTGAATCTGATACAACACAGTATGATTCAGTGAGTGATCTGCTAGATAAACTGAAATAGGCGAATCGTACCGTAGTAGATGAAAATGTCGAAGGCAGAAATATTGAAGGGAAAAACGCCCGTTACTTTGTTGCAAGAGTTGTGCTTCAAAGCCCAGCTTCCTCTGCCAGTCTACCAATACACGGGTGAAGAATTTTCGCAGCACGCGACGAATTCGAAAATATTTGGCCACTCGGTGATGGCCATGGGTAAGCGAGCAACTGGAAAGGGAAGATCGAAGCAGGATTCCAAGCATGAAGCTGCTTGGCAACTGATACGCATACTGCTCGAGGTTCCGGAAACTGAAGAAGATGAAATATGTTCCAACGCTGACGATCGCGACTCCATGGCGATGCTGGAGGTAGGTACGGATCGCGTCACCCAGGTGCGGGACATCTGCATCCAGCGGAACTTCCCGTTGCCGGAGTTCGAGCTAGTTCGTAGTTATGGTCCATCACATGCGCCGGTGTTCGAGTACGAGTGTCGCATTCGAGATATTGTCCGGAAAGGATCGCATTCCACGAAGAAGGGAGCGAAACAGTTCGCCTGCCAAGAAATGATCAAAACGTTACAATCCGTAAGTGTCCTCCGTAAGAGCCGTAAAAGGAGTGTTAATGAAATTGGGTTTACGATTTTAATTTACCCTTCGCCGTAACTTTACCCACAGATGCCAGTAGAGGAAAGCAGTTTGCAGATTGTAACGCTGGATGTGGCCATTGAAGAGGTGGAGGAAACGGCTCAAAACGTGATCAAAACGTATCGCGAATACACGCAATCGGACAATAAGAAAAAACTAGGTGTCACCCTCGCCGACCGGCATTCGTTTTTCCTAGAACTGCCTCAAGAACGGATCGATGAGGCACGTCAACTGTTAGCGAATCCGGATGAAACAATTCGCGAAAAATGTCTCCGCATTCCGCAGGCGCTTGGCTTAAAGGCAAAGTTTACGATGGCCAACCCCAACATGCCCACCACTACAGGATGCACCATGAATACCTTCGAGTTGATCAGCTCGGAGTTCGACTGCTTCATCTTTGGCGTCGGAGAGATGTTGTTCAATAACGTATTCGAATACTTCACCGTAATGCTTAACTGCCAGGTATGATGGAATAGAATGGAGCCAGAAGAACTCAAACATGCGAATGAATACATTAATAATCATTGTTAATTTCATTGACAATTTATTTTCCAAAAAATAGTATTATCTCGTTTTGAGAAGTTCCGTTCTTAGAGCAAGCTAAATGGGTAATGAGACTAGATCGACATTGCTCGGCTAGTGTATCCATGACGGCACTACGGCACTGTGGTCACTTAAAGGCCAACGCCATTGCTCCGCTTCTGTCGTCATTACTCCGCTCTTAAGTCTGTTTCTCACGGGATAGTGAAATTCACGGATTTCCCTTGGTGAGACAGGAAGCAACGTAGGTAATGACCTGGTTCGCGCGTGATAAGTGACCCAACCGCAACCCTATAAAAATGATTCACGCTGCTAGAGTAGCGATCATTATCCGTTAAAGACTGAGACGAAAAGACAGAAGCGTACTGCCCGGCAACGAACTCGACGAGAAAGTTACTTTCTTTGCGTGTGGCACTGCAGCTCATAATAACGTAAATCTATCTCCTTCATCTCATTTCTAGGGCACAAATCCAGAAGCAAATCGCAATTCTTTTGCTGATATGCCGATTGAAGTTAATATGATATATTTACAAAGGAATGAAGAAGAAGGAGACTCCAGTAGTGATGTAAAAGAACCTGACATGAAAAAACTCCGATTAACATAATGCTTGTTGTATGCTGCCACTGAGATCTGCAAAGTTTGGGAATTATTTGTATTTAGAAGCCGATCCGTTACAATTGGTTCCGTATTGTTAAGTAAATTATCCTCCGAACTATCGAACTAGCTTCCCGTACGAAATTTCAATGACTGGTTCGGTTTAGTGAGCTGAGCGTATCTTCCATTAAATATAATTAAAATGATCATAATCACCTTTCATTTAAGATATTTCATTCTGATATAATTGTTTAGAATAGGAACGAGATGAACTGATCTCTAAAAAAATTGAATGTAAATGCTTGCTTGGTGAGTGCTTTCTCAAAATCCAGCCAGTCTTCATGAGATGGTTTTCAAACCATGCTGGAGTTAAAAGTGATTCCCACTTATCGTTATGTGCCGTTAATGAAAGTAGAGTATTCGACTTTACAAGTCAATAAAACAATCATTAATCGGAAGATCGAAATAATAGTCTCAAGAGCCAGAGCGTGTGGTATTTACACCAAATCAGTATTTTCCCGCTGAAATAAATTTGAAAAAGTTAACTTGACAGACGTCAATCTTTTGACGTTTGTTATGAAGCCGCATTTGACACAGGTTTGTTTACCAACGAAAAATAGATTCTGTCCTAGCAGTTTTTCTGCACAAAAATAGGTTTGTAAAATGAATTCGGCCACAAAGGTACGTAGAGTTGGCGTATTTGTATTTGGTCGTCTTTTTAGTGGATATTTTGTTCGGCCTTTAGGTTGGTGAGATTTTCACCGCTGCCGGTGCAGCGTTCAACAGCCTAGGGGAGCTAACGATGCAACTTCATCCTTCTTCGGATTCACCGACAGGGTAAGACATAATACTCGTATTACACTCGAACTGAAACCGCAACACACGGATTGAAATGACTGGTTTTAATCTCGCACATCCGGAAGGAGCAAATGGACAGATGAAGAAATAGAAATGCTCCGCTCCGCGGTTACCCGGTTCAGTGAGGATTTGAGCAAAATCAGTCAGCGCATCAAGGGCCGTACGGTGTAAGTGCATTGTTGGTGCAGTAGCATTGTCGTTTCATCGGCTCTGTTTCTTCATCTGATCCGTCCGCCATCGGAGGTGCGACTGCTACGCGCATTGATCGATGTTACTCTGTGGTTGTTTTTTAGCTCTCAAATTCGGCAAACGCTCAAAAAGAAGGCATTCGATGATGCTGGGCTGCCGGTGCGGCAGCACTCGCAAACATCTTCCGTGCAATCACATCTGCAGCAACAACAGCAGCAACAACCTCAGCAGCAGATAATCGTAACTTCCACAGCAGTTGCTCAATATGAGGAGACGGCACCACCACCCTCTGCCGTCATAGCTCATCCGATGGTGATCGAATCGGTCATGAAAGATGATAATTCCGACGCTGGTGGGCTTCTGTGCCAGCCTGCCGATATTTTAATGACCTTGAATCGGTTAAACACACAAGAACACGAGCCGGACGTGGAAGGAATCGGTTCAAACGAAATGAAGCTCGAATTTGAACCCGGCACGGAGGAGGTGGCCGGGTGAAACGAGGATGACTACTACTATAGCGAACCGAAGGATTAGTACAGGATAGTGGCTCTATTTATCAGCCTGCACACTCTGGACAGTGTGCTCGCGGAAGGCAAAGAAAGCAACTCAGAGTGGAAGTAACGGCATAATGGTACAGTGGAATTCCTATGTGGCCAATATCGTAATGTGTAGACGATCTCTAAATAATGATTTATGTCTCTTGGTTGTGCAAAGATTTTGAGCAGAAGATAGGTCTTTTTAAGTATGCATCACGCAGAGATCAATTATGGTATGTCGTACGGCGTGACGTGTAATAATAAATACGTGCATTAGAAGCACTCGCCAACTATTGTACTTAATATGATTTGTGTTTCTTTCTTCTATGCACCGCTCCTCTTGTAAGAAATCTGTTTCTATTAATTTAAATGATGCTCTCCATTGTATGGCATTATGAAGCAGAATATTCATATAGTGCACAAATTCGCTGCAAACTGTTTTTTTTTCTTTTTAGAATCGTCAAACATTAACTACCGGTTTTGTTTATTGCTAACAAGCTCGAAATAAATTGTCGGTAGAAGTAGATTTTGTTTATTTTAAGGTGCATTTTTTTGGGACAATTTACTGCACATTTGGTCGGAATATAGCTAAAGGCTAGCTATATTTTTTCGTACTATTTTTTATCATGTTTAAACTACATGTTTTGAGCATGCTTTCTGAAAATTTGGGACAAAGAAGCTGAGCAATTAATTTGAAATACAAAGATTTTAATTCGTAAAGGGCAACGATGTACGCGTTGCGTACGAAATATTTTGCAACTGCTTACCTGTTTTTTTATGCGATGTTCGCTTGGCCGCGGACGTTTCCTTTGCTTTTCGTCTTTATGTTTTCTTTTAAAAAAATCAAACAAAATAAACAGTGCTATAATCGTGGAAATATCCGTGGACAAAAAATTGAAAATGAAGATTGTAACTAAAAAAATCAACGACTAGCGTTTCGACAGAAGACGCAATATTGTTTAGTACCATTGTTGAGCCGTGAAAGTTATCATTGCAAATCACATGCAGGAAATTACGATTCAACAAAAATCCGAAGCGAAAGCCGCTTGAAAACATCTCACTGCACCCTGGCTACTACGCAAATACTCGTTTAGCTGTCCTTCCCCTGCTGCCCTGAACCACAGAAAGAACCACCCACCCGGTACGAGAAGAACCGCCGTTTGTAAACACAAACCAATACGTAATGTGTGCCTGGAACAAAACAAAACAAAATACCAAACACACATAGGCACACACACACACACACACACACACACACACACATACCGCGGAGGAAATGGGCTAACCACCGGTTTAACGAAGACGGTTTAAAAACATCGAACCGGTTCGAACCGGTTCGCGTAACCGGCTAGCCGATCCGTGTTTGCTTGCTTGGGGAGGAGGCAGAAAGACGAGTCCCGGTGTCGGTTTATTTTTGTTCCGTGCTATCAATTCCATTCCATCTTCACCTTCTACCCGCCCCGTCGGCCGAATTGACACCGTGTGTCCATGGCCGACCCACTTCAGCTTGATTCGATTTTCGCCCTACGCGTTTTTTTACGTGGGGCTTGTTTTCGTACATATTTCGCATCAACCGCTCTGTGTGTGTGTGTGTGTGCGTTTGTGCGGTAGGCGGCGGTAAATACCCGCGAGGTACATCCCCATAGGCGCGCACACGATGCGACGGCTGGTGAACCGGATCTAGCCGGTTAACGCTTGGAGCGCCAGCCGCCATTATGTAGATCAGCGTGGTGCCATCGCCGTCATTGGAACCGGTTGCGTGCACATGTGTGTATGTGTGGTGGCGAACTGCTACGCTTTGGAGCGGGTGTTGTCTAGCGGAAGTGTCACCGCAGGGTAGAGCGCGCGCGACTCGCTCTCGCTATCTCGCTCTCGTTGGAACTTCCGAAGCATTTCTTCTTTGTTTTGATCCGAGCGCGGATGAACGAACCTAGCGCCGTTCGTGGAGTTGCTCACGTACGTCCGGCCGTCGTCGCCATCGCGGCACTAACTCCGGGCAAGGTCTTTTCAGGCGAAGGCCAAACGATCACCGCCAGTGGCGAGTGGGATCGACACGTTCGGCACCGATTCTCAACCCCATGAGTGCTTCCCAGTACATTCTGACGGGCATCCGAAAGGGAAAGTTGCTGCTTACAGATTCTAGAAGAATCTCCAGCACTGCGGTTGCACCAGATCAGCTAGCTCTCACCGGATGAAGGAACATCGGACTTTCCCTGATGAGCAATCGGCACGGCACAAAAGCCGGTACTAAAAATAACTTCCATTCGATGCTACACAACGCGCTTATCATGCTTCTTACCCCCTACAAACTACTACGCAACAGCGAAACAGTCCCTCGTTCTTTGGCCGTTCCACATTCAAATGACACGCGGTGGAGCACTGTTTGCCCTACTAGACAAGATCCAAGTAAACAACGCGCAACTGAGATCTAGCTCAGCATCGACAAACTGTATATCCACTACTTATGGCTACTAGCAGAGGAGCTACCACAGGAGTCCCGTCCTGCTCCACTTCCCAACGGAGTGCATGGCCACTGCACGTGCCCAAGGTGGCTAGGTATCTCCGAAACCACCGGGTCTTGTAACCTTGACGACTTACAAAGTCGCCTGCTGCCGCTACCGAAATGAGCTGATAAGAAGGCCGGTGCCGGGGCCAATGGTCCCCGTCAATGCCACCAAACGGCGATGTCGGCCGACAAGTACACGGTGTTCGGGGCGGTCCGGTGGCGGCTTATCTATCCCGTGCCCGTGGTTGTCCTGTTTTTTTTTTTTTGGAGTGTGCCTATCCCTCAGTCATGTGCGCACGAGACACCCCAAATGCATGGCCTTCCCAGATGTGTGTGCGTGTATTTGCAGCCGCAGATCGATTGCGGGTTAGTGGCCCGTTTCTGCCGGACAAGGCCTTCTGCCGTCCGGTGGGGAGATTGACTTGCGAAAAAAGTCACCCGCGGTTATCTACACGCGCGGTTTCTAGGTCGTTCGCGGTTTGCTACGGCCAATACACACACACACAGGTAGGGTGAGACGTTTTGGGAGTCTGCTGGGAGAAACAAGACACCGCTTTTCGAGCGCCGGAGTTGTCGAAGAAAACCCGACGCTCGCATCGGATCTAACTAACATCATAGCATGGGCCAGCCGATGCCGGTGCATTGTGACGAACGAAGGTTATGGTTCCGGTTTTTTATATTTTTTTTTGTGTTTTGGCGTGGGCCGTATCGGTCGTACGTGCGCGGGCCTACTCCCGGAGCAGTGAATGACCAGCGTCAAGGTAGCACCGGCTGCCGAATCGCGAAAGACACATCTTTCGCTTCCCCATCTTCCGGTTACGGGCGGGCGAAACGATCGGCACCGGCGTCCTTGTGCCGCCCGCTTGTCATTGCCGCCGGTCGACGATCCTTGCGTTTTCGTGCTGCAAACCGTCTTCTTCATCCATGCCGCTGACATTTGCAACAGAGTCAGTCAGTCAGTCGGTCGGTCGGTCGGTCGATGAACGGCGTTGGTAGCGCGGTAATTATACGCCCCTCGCTGTTTCTGGGTCGTGACACGAACGCACCGCACCATAGCAGGAAGAGTATGGTACCACTTGAACCGAACCATCCTCCCGGACCCGTGTCCGGGGTGTCCTTCAACGCGCACTTATCCTTCACGTGCGAGTTCACACCCCTTCTCGACACAGCGAGTGAGGGCGAGTGAACACACCTAGATGCGAACATGGCGTCCAACGCGACCGGTAGGATGTTGCAGACATCCTTGACCCCTTCAACGAAGTTCACAATAAAGAATTAACCCAACTTTTCCTGTCGCCCACCATATTACCTACAATCGTTACGACGTCTTTGCTCAGCAAGTAGCTTGTGGATGTTGTGGATGGAATGGATTACAGCGACTTTGAGGCATTTTTGTGCTTCTTTTGTCTCTTTGTTTTTTGTCTCAATGTTCAGAATGTGCTTTTATAAAAGAATAAGAGCTCCATAGAGGGAAATTTTCTACAATAATCTTATATTTCTTAGACAGAACCAAGTAAGCTCTACACTATATTAATATATTTACTAATATACTTGTTGGAAAATAAAACAACGAAAGGTTTTTTTTGCCTGCCATGGAGAGATGCGGCATAAGCCAAAAAATTCGCCTTTATTACTCTCCAATTATTTCGTCCCAAAAGGGCCCACACGTTACGGTCATTCCTATTCATATCCCGATTTATCCCGCTTTCATCTTCAGAGGATCGCATGTTAGGGTTTCCAACAATTCTATAGACATACTTAAAAATCTAGACCTATTTTTAGATTATAAAGTGAAATTAATCACTTTTTCAAATTTTTATAACAAAGTTTTATGAACACTGAATCGAAATCGATATTTAAAACATTACCAGCCGAAAATTCCGAATTCTATTTTCGCGCTTATTCATAAGATTAAAGATAAAGATGAATATACTAAAGAGCTCTCTCTTTAAAGATAAAAATTCGAGTGTTCTGGAATTCTAAAACTGTTGTGTGATTTCTTTCTACAAAATATGTATGTAAATGTTACAAAACATATTTTTAAATAATATCTTAGCATACATATTTTTAAATAATATCTTTTAACATATCTTATGTTTGCAATCATACGATGCAAATACACCCCATCTTCGAAAACTGCTTTAAACCGTTTGCCTCCATAAAACTACACCAAAAACACATGCTTGTTTGTCTCTCAAGCTATGGAACAGCATTGTCAATGGCTACTTCTGTGCGACCTTGAGCGTGCGGGAAAGAAAATTGGCCCAACCACACCACAACCATATCGCGCCATTTAACCTCCCGAATTCCGCATCGTTACGTCCGGGTCAAGTGCACAAGGGGCCGATGCCAGTTCGTTTCCCATCCTCGAACAATTCGGTAGTACTCCGATGCCGATTACACGCCCTATCAGGCTGACGTCGGTGGGGTCGCCACCAGCGGCTCAACCAACCAACAACCCAACCCAAGCCCTGTCAGTGTCCGTGGATCGATCACGCCCGCGGAACGTGTCGAGCGCGTGCTCCAACGGCGAAGGATCTTCACCCGGCTGTAGCCGCAAATAGTGCGTTCCACCGTTTACACTATCAGCTGCGTTTCTTGCAAGTTTGCTTGCTCGCGCGGCGCAACCCAACTCGGCAGCCAGCGTCTCGTGCCGCGAATCTCGTTTTCTGCTCGACATCGATTCGACTACTGCGCCGGTACTAGCCGGACGTACTAGCCGGTCGGTTATCACTCCCTCTACCCAGCCACGACCCCAGCCGGGGGCCATCGTTGGAATGTGATCCCGGGTGAGGCGAGATCGCTCCCAGCCTGCCGAGTGTTTGCTGGTGTGAAACGGACGGCTGGAAAACCCTCGCGCGGGCCTCAGGACCCATACCACTCACCTGGCGCTCAGTGCTTCGATCCCTTCCCGAGCCGCCTTATCAGCTCGCGTCGCGTAATGCACGGTCCGGGCTATTGCGTTGCCGCTTTTTGCCAAGCCACTCGGGCCCGGGATTGGGCCGTTGTCTGCCGCTCGCCAATCAGACTTATTATTTCGACCCCGGGCGAACTCTGGCTCAGCCGCTGTCGCCTCCCTTGAGGGTCGCTTTTTCCCACGCGTTCACCTAGTGGCTTCCCCTAGTTTCCCCTCGCCGCCCGTGGGTGGTGGCCGGTTTGTGTTTGTTTGAAATGGCTCTGCGGGTGAGCCACTGTGCTCACCCCGGGTGGCAGTGGGTGAACCGATTCCGATTGACGTCAGCCGCTGACCGATCCTGCAGCAGGCAGTGGATCATGGTTGCGTGGTGTTTTTGTTTTATGTTCGCTGCTGATAGCCGGGCCATAGGCCCCAAACCACGGCGGGCCGGGCCGCGTCCCGCTCGCATACAAAGTCGATTGCAGTTACGACCGGTTTTTAGTCGATCGTCGATCGGCCTGAATGGGTGTGGGGGAGAGAGGGCCCCCCTGTGGGGGGGAGGGGTGCCTTATCAGTTCGCTTTCTTTCCCCACTCTCACTGAGTGCGCGACTTTTGCAGGCAATTAATTTTATCACATGCACTCGAACTCGGCCAGACGGTTGTGCGGACGCGTTTTATGCGTTTTATGCATCGCGACAATTCATTTCCGCTGCGGTATTGTTGCGAAACTGCGAGCGAGGAATGTAGAAAACTGCTTTTTCTTTACATGGTTTTGGGTTCACTTCATATGAGGAAAGGCTTCAAGTAGGTTAGTCGTTGGGTAGACTACATCAGGATTACAGAACCTTACAATAGATTTGAGGTTTTTTCGTCGTTGACTTTTGACAACTGAGCTAGTCTGGAATAAGTTTAAAAATAGAGAAGATATAGCCTACAAGTTAATAAGATATAGAAAAAGCAAGATACACTTGCGAGAACCGAGTAATAGACTAGAAACAAACTTATCTTCGTTGGATCACCTTTAAAATATTCTCGATCTTGTTCTCGATCAAATGTGAAATCTGTTATTAAAAAACTTCCAGGACGACGGAAAACTTGAAGAAATTGAAATGTCAGATCCCTGTTCTACTTTCCGAGGTATTACCGCAGATACCTCGGAAGGGAGTATCATCCAAAACTTTTATCTAATATGGCTCTGAGTGTGTGTAGTTTGGTTGAAGACTAGACTTTGTAAGGCTTCAAACAAAACTAAGAGTTTTCCAGAAGCAACTTCCAGTACTAAATTGCGTTTTTTTTTTACCGCAAATCCTTATCATGTTGATAAAGACCTTACAGTCAGCATCCAATCTGATCATCATGGCACGCTCTAAGCATATCTTCGCGGGTTTCACTTTCAAAACTGCGTCTTTCTAAGTCGAGCCCGTCGCAAGCATTTCAATTGATTTATTTGTCCAAATAATCGACGTCCTTCGCTGCCGCAGATGGTTGATGGTATTCTATTTTTCGAAACCCCCCCTCCACTGCTCCGAAGTCTAATTTTATCCAGGCGCCAGTGAAACCGTTCCGGAGGTCATCCCTTGAAGCCGGTTACCTGGTTTGAAACCGGCTGCACGAAGCAATCATCCGCTCGGTGCGTGATCACCGGTGGTCGCTTATCGGTTGCTTTTTATCTCCTGCCGGTGACTACGTGTGCCGGAGGCCACCCCGCGACGCCCCATCCCAAAAATGTACGGTCAGAATCACACGCCCTCAAAGAGGCGTGCAGGAGGGAACGGTTCGCATGGGAAGCGCTCTAGGAAGGTAAACAATGAGGCGAAGACCGTCGAACATCCGCCGTACGCGTTTGTTCAGGCGCGGTTGGTTACCTTCTGCTCTAATCAGCTGTTGAATGACTGGGTCAGGTGTGTGTGTCCGTGTGTGTACAGGTGTGAGAGACGATGAGGGATGACGGGGCATGACAGCTCGCGGAAAATAACCGGACCGCAGGTTGATAAAACCGGAATGAAAAATACGAACGTTAGTATCTCTCTCCTCCCACCCGCAATAGCATCACGATATGCGCTTGATCCACGATATGTTCCACACCCGACGGCATCGCGATAGGGTGGAAGGGTGGGCCCAACCACCGATGACCACCGCCTTCAGCTGGTAAACAATCACCCAACGAGCGGCTGTAAACAACGGTTCGCACCGTATCGCTATCGTAAGACGCACAAAACGGTCCAAAGTCGATCACCGCGTAGAAGGCCCACGGATCACCCTTAGCCCACGGGCCCTCGGCGTGATCGTTGGCGTGAAGGGACTGAGAGTGAGTGAGAGAGAGAGAGAGAGGAGTGTCGAAGCAGCTGAAATGTGTCGTTTCCGATGCTCCCAGCACCCTAGCCGGAGGCCGGAGTTCCGTGACGTCGCACGGCCGTTAGATTTGTTTTCGGCATTTTGCGACGTAATCACCACCCGAAGACCACTTCCTGCTGTCGGCGACCTTCCGTGGTTGTATCTTTTTTTTGATTCTTTATTTCTTTCCCCCATTCTCGGTGGGAAACACAGGCCAACAGCTGGTGGTGGTTCGGTGGTTTTGGGGACTCCAAGGTTTTGATGGGAACTTTTCGATGCGAGCGGAACGGTATAGGAAGTAAACATGTTTACGCACAGTTCGTTACTCAATCTCGAGGCCAGGAAGACACGGCAAGAGTTCTGGGTGGGTTGGTTCCACGGTTACTGGCACGTGGTACAGAGCGTGGTTTGAGCGAGTTAAGGAGTTGATACATTGATAAAAAACACCTGCTTTGAAGGTCTCCAAGATCTTCCTCCTTGCAAGCACTTTATCTTATTTGTGAACGTAAAAGATACATGCATGTGCTAACGATGTAAATTCCACCCAAAATGCTCTTACCCAACCCAAAACATGGTGATGATCACACATGGCTTTTCCCAGAAGTAAGTATCGCGTGTGTTGAACGTTATCTATCCGTACCACGAAAAACAAAAATCCATCTCCCTCCCCCCTGCTTAAGCGGAATTCAAAGTCCGGCTCCCGTTTTCGGCTTCCTGAGAAACGGCCGTACCTTGCGCACGTATAAACAGGCCGAGGTTGCATTTTCTGAATTTCCCAGAAACGAGATCAACCAGCCAAAGCGTACACACCGAGCGCGGCACGATCGTCAGTAGGGGATTTTTTCGTTGCTGTTCGCTAAAATGTGGGCCATCCCCAAACCGACGTGTGCGCGGGCTATTTGAGCCGTTGGAAGGGCAACGATCTGGCCGGCTGGTGTGGCTGGCTGGACCGAGCAAACCAGTTCCGGTGTGGAAAATCCCACTCCTCGGTGGGTTTGGAAGGTGGATCGGGTCGAAGACGCACGACGCAGCGCACTCGAATGGAAGGGGCACGCTAGAGATGCCGGCTTCTTCACTAGCTTGCTTTTATTTGGCCAAGCTGATGGGTAACGTGTACCATGAAGCCCAAGCAAGTGGCTGCTGTGCGTCATTTTCTGCACTTTTTGTTGTTTTTGAAACAGAACGTGCTCGATAGTTGCTCGGTACACTATCTCTTCATGCAATGGTGAGTTTTTCCCCACATTAAACCGTCTGAAATCTTGCCCAGTTATTACAATGTTTCAAGAAATCGTTAACGTTAATGTAAATGTGTTTATGGTTCGGATTCTCTCACACTGGAATAGGGAATGTGGATGTGTTTCAGACCGACAGAGACATTCTTCCTGATCGGAGATTCTTTTCTGGGATTTGAATTGAAATTGATCGGTCAACGAAAACCAGAAATGCCTGGATGCAGCTCAAAATAATACAACCCAATTAATCGTCTCAACCCTGTATAGATTTGTTGGATATGTCAACCTTGGGCAAGTCCGTCTGTCACCGAACCCGTTCCTACCTGAGAAGTTAAGTTAGTGAGCTAGTCAATATTTAGACCTATACCAACTCAGTCGTTTTCCGAATAGCAGAACAATCTACTTAATAAACGATATCAGG
This sequence comes from Anopheles farauti, assembly GCA_000473445.2. Lineage (NCBI taxonomy): Eukaryota > Metazoa > Arthropoda > Insecta > Diptera > Culicidae > Anopheles > Anopheles farauti. The sequence continues at coordinate 66,966 of KI915058.1, read as the reverse complement.
TATAACCCATAACGTGATTCGATTGGTTCCCCATCCCAGTATAGCTCCGGATGTCCAGGGAGTCGAATTATGATCCAATATCTTGTCAAGATCCAAGACCTGAAGTCTAAGCGATGTCTGATTTGAAACAAAATTTTGATGGTTTGGGCCAAGGAGATTTCAGAATTCTCGAGGCCTCCTGAGTTCCGAATTCTAATCCATATCAAGTAAAGAATTTGTACCTACTGTTAGCCAGATTTCGTGGATATCAAGTCATGGATAAATGGAATCAATTAACCTCAGGACTCATACCCATATCTGTACTCTGTATCCATGTTTAAACGATCTTAACTCTGTGATGTTTTTCGGATATATCTGACAACCTTAGGACATAAGCTACCTCTAATCCATTAAAAAAAAATTTGTTGATGGTACTTCTCTGTTTGCCGTCACGGACAACCGATTTCCAGCCTTTGGACTTAACTCAAAATAATGCTAAATAACAAGAGAATTGAGTCGGTTGTAAACTTTCTTTTTTGTACGTCTAATTTTACATAATCTACCATCATGAAGAAAATGTTCGCTATCAGACGAGCGAGCTGTGTCGGACAAGTCCGTCCGTTGACAAGCAGTTAAAATCGCCTTCAAAAACTTAATAAAGCCTGAGAGTTCGCAGGTATATTAAAATGTATTGTAGTGTTTGGTGTCATGTAAAGTTTTCCTTCAAGATCCTTATGTAAAATTTGATCCCGTACGCTCCGGACCTGCTACTCTACTTCGTCCGGGTCGTGACGCCAGTTTATCGCACGGATTTACAAGCGAAATTTTCCATTCCCCTCGCCCGTTGTTGCGCACCCCAAACGAATGACGAGTATTTGCGTTTGCGCATGCCCTTGCGTTGGCTATTGCGTAGTGTGTTTCACTTATCGCCCCAACGGAGGGTGTGTTCGGGTTCGAGCGTATTGCGCAAGGGTGTGGGTTTGTCGCACGAGACAACGAGACATCAGAGACGAGAAATTGGGACCAACCAGCGAGCCGAGGGTAGAGGGCAGAGCACGTTTCTTTCCACGCAAGTGAAGCCATTTCTTTCCGTTTGGGAATACTCTCACAAACACACACACACAAAAAAGCTAACAAGTACGAAATTCTTTTAGATCGATCAGAAGAATGTATATTACTGGATTTTGTGTTTGCAATGGATGCGGTTTGGGTGCAGAGTTTGTGTTGGGTTTGAATTTTCGTTTCCACTTTGCGATACACGTTCGTCACACCATCATTTGGCATTGTAGTTTGGACAAGTAACGCTATTATTTAACACATGATTTTCATTTTCTGTTGATCATTACAATTGTATCTCACTCGTCACATCTCATCCAGCGGGACGTTCGTCCTTTCTTCACTCCATCCGTCCGTGTCTTACACTGTGGCATTTGTTTTTTTTAACAGCTATCGTTTTAACGGCTAAATAATAAATTAACTAAACCTTTACATCGGCTTTACACACCGTAGGAGTTTTCACTGTTTTTTTTTCCGCTCCGCTTCCGGAAAGAGGGGTTGCAGAGAATCCTTTCCAGTAGGTTCAGAGTTTTTTCTTCTTCTTCTTCTTCTTCTTCTTCTTTATAACAAGTGCTAATAATCACAAAAACGAAACCATTGAACGAGAAGAAAAACAAGCGATTAAATGTATCTTACAAACAGACAGGCAGAACCAGCCTAGTGAGTCTTCTTTTCTGTTCTCCTCTACCGTTCCGTGCGCTTTCCTTTCCCTTCCCCCTCCACCGTCCTCTCCACCGTTTTACCGGCCACTTTCTTCCCCTTCCATTCGCATCTCTAGATTCTAGACAGTAGTGATTGTGATAAGATAGAGAGTTTGAACGCTCCGTAAGCGGTAAAGTCTCGAAGCCAACGCCCGGCCTGGCGGCCCACTGCTAGAGTCTACTACTGGGAGGCTACTGGGCTTGGCGTTGCTTCATGCGCTGCTCGCTGCAGGTTTGCAGTTCGCACCTTTCCGGTAAGAAAAAACGATCACAGATAGTGGGCGCGCGCGCTCGGCAACGCGCACAGAATTGTTGCACTTAAAACCTAATCACACGAGAGAAAGGAGGAAAAGATCACGAACAGTTTTGCCACGTGCTGTTGCTCCTCCCTGTGGTTTGTGTGTGTATGTGTGTGTGAGTGTGGAATGATTGCTTCCCGAAGTACACCGACTTAGTACACTTAGTACACCGACGTCTGCTGCTGTGGGACGTTTGGATACTGATGTGACGTTTGAAAGACGGCCGTAATCGGATGATGATGGTAGAGGGTCGTCACCGATCGCATACTGCTGCTGCTGCTGCTGCTGCTGCTGAGTTCGCTGCTGGCCGAGGTCGTCGTCCTAGTGCGTCCCACTGACGGCGAGCTTTGCGTCCGGCTAGCGTCTTTGTTGTGACGTTTGACGTGCTTTGACAGGTGGTCGCTACGCATGAACCGTCGTTCGCACACGTGACAGACGAACTTCTTCTCGCCCGTGTGGGTGCGCTTGTGGCGGGACAGTTCGTCCGAGCGGGAGAACCGCCGGCCACAGTCGGGCCACTTGCAGTTGAACGGCCGCTCGCCGGTGTGGATGCGCTGGTGCGCCTTCAGGTGGCTCGACTTGAAGTAGTTCTTACCGCAGTTCGGGTGGTCGCACTCGTAGATCCGGCGACGTTCGGGTTTTGCCGTCCGCTGCTGCTGCTGCTGCTGCTGCTCCACTGCCACCTTGCCATCGTCCTTTGCGGTGGTGGTAGTTGGCGGTTTGGCGCGTACCTCAGGCTGGACGGGAACGGCGGCCGGTGCCGTCGCGACCAGCAGATTGTGCGACATTTGCTGCGGCAGCAGGATGTAGCCGTTCTGGGTGGCCAAGATGAAGGGTGTCGGGGCGGGGGCCAGCTTCGGCGCTATCACAGGAAGGGTGGACGCGCTGCTGCTGGGGACGATGGTGGCGGGAACCTTCGGCAGGATGGGTTGCGTCGCGCTGGTCGGTTCCTTCTTCTTGCGTTTGCCACCGACGCTGGAGCCGGCGAATACTGTTGTAGCGGTGGTGGAGGTGACGGCCGGCGCCGGGCTGCTCTTACTGCTCGTCGACAAATCCTGCGCCATCGTTTGGTCCTTGTCCGATGGGTGCGGGATGGCCGGTGAGCCGACCGAACTGGGCGCGACCGGAAGCGGTGGAGACATTCGCGGTCCCATCTTAAACTTGTAGCTCCGGAAGATGTTGTGCTCGGCGCCCGGTTCTTCCGACGTGCGGGCCGACTTCGTGCACGAACCGTCCTTGTTGGCGCGCATGATAACGCTCTCGCGCGGGGGAGCTGCGGAAGCGGAAGCGCCACCCTGGAAGTAGCAGCGCTCCTCGTCCGAGCCGGACTTTGTGTTTTCGTCCTCCGAGCCGGAAAACTCGGACGGTGGTGGGGTCGGTGCACCGGCACCGTTCAGCAGGTGATGGTGCAGCTGCTTCTGCAGGGCGGCGTGCGATTCCAGCTGGTCCGGATTGCGCACGTACTGGCGCTTGCGAGGCGGCAGGTCCGATTCGTCCTCGGACGCGTCCGACTGGTTCGGTGTGACGAAGGTGGCACCGCTGGTGGAGGACGATGATGCCGATGATGACGCATCTCCAGCCGCATTTTCGAGCTTCCGCTTCAACGCCTGACGAATGGCATTCGTTGTCTGTTTATGAGCGAGAGGGAGAGAAAGAATGAGGAGATTAGAAACATTCTACATAGGATAAAATCGATTGGATATTAAAAACGACTCATTTTATCACGATGAAAACAATTTTCCTCTTCTCCTCCAACCCGATAAGAGAACGAACCCACCTACCCACCCACCACCCGGCGAAAGGCACGCAAAGTGCTTCTTATCAATCGATCGGCACGAGACATCAACAATGCCGTTTGGCTCGTGCGGCTTTTGGCTTGCTGCGAGAATATATGCCAAACAATTTTTATTATTTTTTTTTGGGTTGATTTCCCACCGAAAACCATCCCCCCCCACCCTAGGAGGCTCGTAAAACACGCAATCTCACATTGGCACACTAATTGCTTTACAACCGTTGCGCACCCTCTCCTCTCCTCGTGTTACCCATACACATACACAACCACGGGACCATTATTCATCGCCAATCGAAACGAGCGAACGCGGTATCATCGTCATGTGCGCGCCAAAAGCGAAAAAATCCGGTTCGACGGACCAACGACGCCTCGTTTGGGGGCTGCCGCCGCCGTCGCCGCCGCCGTCGCCGCCGCCGCTCGGCGATCCAGGGCACACCTTAACCGTGTGCCAAAAGCGGGGGAGAAAGAGTGGCCGGGAGAGAGGTGGGGGATGTTGGTGTCTCGCCAACACAGACGTCATCGAGAGTGTGTTGTTTTTTTTTCTATCTATCTTTTTTTTCTTTCGTGCTGTGAGCCCCGGGTAACGTTACGCCAGTGGAGGCAATGCTGCCTTTAAACCAAGGCCTCTCGAATCGGTGCGAAAGAGAGAGAAAGAGAGAGAGCTTGTGCGAACGCGTCGGGCAATGCACACGCACGCACCTCCACCGAGCGCAACCCCGACGAGGGGGTCCAAAGTTCGGCTCGCTCTCGGCTTCGGATGAGGTGTTCACGTGAACACCAGCTGATTGCGACCGGGTCGCTGCGTGATCCGAGCGTGATCGAGCGTGTTCGGTGCGCGTGCGAGCGCGACGGCGCGATGTTTGTGTTCAAACTCGGCGGCGGCCGGAGCGGGATGGCCTCGGTCGTATCGCGTGCACACACACACACACACCTCTTTTTTTTCTCATCATCATCAACGCGCCGCCGTTTGCGCGCCGTTTGGGCGCGTCACGACCAGCAGCGCCTCCTCCGGTCGCTCGATGCGGGAGGGCTTGGAATTTGCTGACGTACGCCGCCACACCAAGCGCGATTAGCTCGCTCTCTCTCTCTCTCTCCCTTTTCCGCTCGCACACCCACTCCGAGGGTAGCGGGATCTTTCGCTCCCGCTTTCGGGGGAGGTCGCGCGGTGAAGAATTTTTACGAAACACACCCCAAAAACCGTACGCGAGCCAAAGCAGCCCGCAAAGGTTTGATGCAATCGCGAATATTCTTTCGCAATGAAAGCGGGGACTGTGAGCGCAGAGCGAGCGTACATCCGGTTTGTCGAACCGAGAGATGACCGATTGTTACCCACTGTTTCGAAGTGCAGCAAACGCGGCCAGAGAGGGTGTGTGTGATCACACGTTCTATTTTTATCCCCTAGAGCGTGTGTGTGTGTGTGTGTTCGGATATTGCGAATGCACTTGACACACCGAGCAAAAACCGGAGGGAGTGTTTTGTTCGCATTAAATGCAACGACTTTGCACCTAACATGGCGTCACGGGAGTGAAAAAAAAATTCTCGGAATTTAATCAACCCAAAGCCCGATCGAGCGCCCAACGAGAAGATCTTTCCTTCTTCTTTCGGGCTATTTTTTCCTCTCTTTTCGCGGCCACAATTTCACAAGCATTAAATTATCACGACGGTGGCGCGTGATACCAAGCGGCAATAATATCGGCGGGCGGAAAAATGGCGCGAGCGCGCGCGTGGCGGCTGGCCCCAACGGCAAAGGGTTGGCCTGTGGGGTCGCCCGCGCGTGTGTGTGTGTGTGTGTAAACGGGCGGACGAAAAACCGCAATTGGCGTTAAAAATAGTTTGAAGCAGATTTCACCAGAGAACACGGGTGTTCCCACTGATCTAGTTGGCCTTTTTCGATTTTTTCGGTATTCACCGCAAATTATAATCACCCTGACAACCGTCCAACAGGATGTCCAATACGCGAAATGGATCTCAAAAAAAAAAAAAGAAATAAAACTTCGGCACGTGCAACACTTCGTAAGCGATTTTAACATGTGATGGGCTTTTTTTTTGCTTTCGATCGCCACCGGGAATATCATGCCCCCGACGCGTGTTTTCATAGTTCACGCTACGAAAGATCCCGCGGCGTTGCGAAATCCCACTATCAAAAGACCCCTTCGGAAACGAACGCACTTGGAACGGAAACACCGGAGCACATTTCACCACTTTGCCCAACGCCTGAGGGTTTCTCGAAATATCATGTCCGTACGTGTTCGCAACGCTTACCTTGAGCAAATCTTCCTCCTGCTGCAGCTGCTGCTGCTGCTGCTGCTGTTGACTGGTATCCTGTAATGGCGGAGTTGCCGGTGGCGATAGTAACACTGCTGCCGTGTTTTCCATCTTGCTTTCTTTCTGGGATCTTCTTCCACTGAGCACGGACTTGGCACACACTGGGAACTTGCTTGAGCTGTGTCAGTTGCTCGCTACTCTAGTCTGGGTGCTTTCTTCTGGTTCGGTTTTAACTCTCCCCGCTCACTTCCTCTGGCACTAGTGCATCGGTTGCAGTTAGACGCACGCACACGTTTTTTTTTTTTTGTTTCGAGGGAACTTCCACGCTAAATCCTTTGTTGTCTGGTTGGACTTGGCTTCACTTTGAGCGCAACTTTTTCCTGCTTCCACGCGCTAGTCACACGCTCACTTGGTCTGGAGGTCGGGATGATCTCACAACCCGACGGTACGAACTTCCTGCTTTTTGGACAGGCACCTACACAAAACTTCCACTTCCTCACACTGTAGCCCTTTTTTATCGCACCAAACTTGCACAATGTGCTCACGGGTTTCTCGGGGGGCTTCCGATATCTTCACACGACCACGCGCTGTTGCTGTTGCAAACACAGGAATATTCACTTCACCACACGGTAAGGCGCGGGAAAACGAGCTCCGCGAGCGCTGAGTAGGAAACACGTCCGTTCGCTTCGGCGGCACAAGACTTTGTAAGCGTTTTGTTTGAGGCTCGCACCGCTCTTGAATGGCTGGCTGGCTGGCTCGCTGCCGACGACGACGATTGACGGCGCGCGAACCGCGAACCGGAGAGTCTGGGGGACTCACACACAACACCGCCGCGCCCGCCTCCCACCTCCCCATCCCCATCCCCACGCCCATCATCGAACGTACTCCGTGTGGGCCGCGGCTCGGTGCGCGCACACGGTCTGTTGTCGTCATCGACCGATAAAAGCGGGCGCCGCGGGGAGGGGGGAAGGGGGGGGGGCGGGTGTGGTCGGGTTTTGGAGCAGAAGCAGATGCCGATGACGAAGACGACTCTGAACGTGCTCGGGCGAACGTGTGTGCGCACGCGCACGCGCTTTCCTCCCATCAACCCCCGCAATGGCGTGTGTGTGTCAGGTTGTGGTAGTGTGAGTTTGTGCGAGTGCGTGTGTGTTTGTGTTGGTGTTTACTGTGTGTGTGTGTGTTTGCAGCGTAGGCTGTGCTTGTTTTGTTTGGCTAAAGCGCACAACAGGAAGAAGGGCCGAGAGGTGCCAGGGGATGATGATGGCCTGGGCTTCCGAAAGCAGCCAACAAGCGGACGGGGGAGCCCGTGTGTTGCAAATGAAGTGGGCGCGTGCATTTCTCTGTGACCCTTCCGACCCCCTCCCTCCCGCTCGGGGAATACACGCGCACACAGGGTGACTCGACGGAAATAAAAAAAAAACACACACACACACGCCCTGGTTCTTGTTGGGAGCGCGCGCGTTCCGAGAAAAAAGGCTCACAGGGTGGTGGGATTATTTTTAGGCCGCCACGGTCTCGGAAGGCCAGCCTGTAGCCTGTTGGGATCTTTTTCGGCGTTTTCCCCTGCACCGCGTGGACTTTGGTCCGTAGTCGATTGGGGGAGGATTAGAGGATCCTCCTCGAACGGGGCGTGCATGTGGCGCGGGGGAATGAACCAGATCACGGACGAATGACGAACACCTGCGCAGGTTGACTGGACGCGAAGATAGTAGTAGGAGCTAAGCACGCATGCAGACAGAATTAAGATAAGACCGTTTTGCAAGGACAGCTTTATTTTACAACATTGGAAAATCTTAATTTTTGTTATGGAGTTCTTTGAACAATTGCAATTTACTCCAAACTTGGATAGGATACCGTGCTTATACTTCAGATGCTGCAATGATCTGCTAAAGTACAGACTATCTGTTTTAGAGGATGATGATTTTAAATTCCTTAGTCCTATTAAGCCAATTTTTTATGTCAGAAAATTAATAACATCATATTATCCTAATTTTCTGTGATTACGAAAGACCCCAAGATAACTAAGTTTTGTTAATTTTCAAGATAATGAACACATTTGAAACCAGATTTGGACTTCAGGTGCGATTATGACCGTTTTAGGTCACCATTTACAAATGACAGTTCGAGGAAAACATGGCGTTCGGAGAATATAACTTTGGCTACTGCGATGCATCATCATTTTTTTTCTACAATTTGTAATCTAATTTTGTATTTGAGTTCATAGGTGAGAAGTTGTACGATCAATTACATCTTATTAAGCCGTTCATAAATTCTTCCTTATGGGTGACAATGCCCAGCTATGTTCGCTAGTAGATTCTAGAACATAGGTGCTACCGTGTGTTTATTTCAAGTCTAAAAATGTGGACACTCTCAGACCTGACTTATTCAAATGTAAATTAAACGTCCAAAGAGTCGGTATGGTAAAATACATCTCACTCGAGCAGTGAAACCTAAATGCCCGGATAAGTCTCCAACGCTACCATCGGATTTATATCACACTCTTGGTCCCAAAATAACTCGGCCAACAAACATGGTAATAAAAAAAATCAAATTAGTGATGAAATTCTCTAATCACGCAAGTACGCTACATCTTCTCGTAATGGGGCGAAGCAACAAAACGCAAACAGATACTCCAAACTGACGTCAAAACCAGTCAACTCCTCCGCACACAGAAAGGAATAGTAATATAAAAAAAAATTCGCTCGCTTTCCAAAACCTCTGCTCCAGCGCCAATTCCAAACATTCCAGCAGTCTAATCCGTGTGGCGTGTGTCTTTTTTTTTTGCACAACAGGGTGGGTGCCTCTCCTCGGACAGGTAGAGGAACGCTGCAAGGCTGGAATTCTTCGTACGCGGTACGTAAGCGCGCGCGAGTTTACTTCTCGCTCGGAGTTACCGCCGGGTTTCGAGGAAACACACCCCGCTCGCGTTTTTTTTTGCTGCTCCGCGTGTATATGTGTGTGAGGGTCGTTCGTTCGCTTGGCTCTTGCTCGTCATCGTCACACCCTTTCCCGCGTGCACCGGTCGACGGTGTTGGCATTCCACATGCCCGCGAGTGTGTGCGATGTGGAAGCAAGAAGCGCCAGAAAGAGAGCGAGAGTGAGCTTGGGATTGGTGGTGTGAAGGAGGGAGGCAGCGTCGACGACGGGACGGCTCTGATCACGCATCGAATGACCGGCATCACTCGCTGTTCACGTGAACAGTGGCTGCTGCGCTGCTGCCGCTTCGTAAACAGACACCAACACATACGCGCACAAACGCTTCGTCAGCCGGCAGGGCCCGAGCGCGCTGATTTCCGATCGCAGCCGACCAATGGGAACGAGGGGGCTCGGTCGGTCGTTCGGACGGTCGGCTGCTGCTGCTGCTGCTGCTGCCTCAAGCCAGCGCGATCGAAACCACCTTGCACAGTGGCGACACGCACGCACACCAACACGCGCCCAGAGTCAAGCATTATTCCAGTGCCCCACAATGACGATACGGTTCGCCCGTGCGATGACGGCCGGTCGGTGTTCACGTGAACAGCGGATGACCGAAGAGCGTTCTCGCTTGAGTTGCGTCGTCGCCGTCGCCGTCGTTTGTGTGTCGGTACATCCAAGGCAGTTCAAGGTGACTGTGTGTGGAACGTCGCCGTGACGTCATCGAGACGGGGCTGGGGCTGCTCTCTTCGATTGCGTTTGCCCGTGCGGTGGTGCGTCTCTTTCACTCCTCTACGCACAAGCGCTTGCAGGGTGGCTGCTGGCATGAATGGACGAGTCGAGTTACGTCCGGTTTTGCGCGCGCGGTTTGCTTGCGGTCGCCGAGGGGCCGATGGGGGTGGTGCGCGTGGGGTGATTATATATTTTTTTTACTGTTTGCCCTCCCTCAAGTGCCACCCTCTTTCTCTTTCTTTGATGTTTGCAAAAGAAGGGAACTAGAAAAAAAAGAACACTTTGCTTCGAGAGCAAACGTTTTTCGATCGCAGCCAAACAACACCGGGCGCGGGAGGTGTGTGTGTGTGTCGTTTTGTCGATCGATTTGCCGACGCTGCTTCTGCTGCTGGTGCGGATCTCGTACGAACAGGTTACACGCTGCCTGTTATTTTTTTTGCTTTCGCGAACCATCGAGTGTGGCACCACGACCGATTAGCGCAAAACAACGATGGTGGTGAAATTCGCCTACTGTAATCGCTTGCCTGCAAAGTAGCAACAAGCAAGAACTTGCCCCGAGCGATGGATGAGTCAGCGAAGGGAGGCGTTGTACCGGCACATCATCCTCGGTGTCGTGATTCGAGTCGGCCATGATGATAGGGCCAGTTTTACGGACCCTAACACGGTCGGGTAAAATGACGCAATAATGGGCGAGAATTGTTCGCGATGTGAACAACACCGAGCTGAGGAAGTTCTTTGGGGATGCCTACTACGTATCCGAATGCGAATTTCCGTCTTCCGGGTTGCGGTCCGTTTGCGATGCTGGGGGATTTTTTCTCCACCAGATGTGCAGGATCACGGGGATAGGATTTCCGACGTTTGAACGATCGGAAGGAGATAAACAAATGATCTGCTAGCATAGAGTTGGTGACTAATGCTAGCCCGAAGATAAACTACCCAGCATTTGGTGCGTTTCGGGCTGCTAATTTTTAAGCAAATATTTTTGGGGATATTAAAAAAAAATACAAAATTACGACCTTCAGATTGGTACGGGAAAAGTCGATTTTTTTTTGTGTATAATTCTACCATAGTTGTTACGATTTGTTTTTAGTTTTGATAAGAAATAATGCAACATTTTCGTCCTTTGCATAGTTTTTATCTTTGCAGCCGAAAGTTTATTTTCTTCTGCCCTTTGACCCATGACAGCTGACAAAAAGATGACAAAATTTGCTCAGAACATGGAAATTTGACAGTAAATACAAAGTGAGGATATTTTGACGATTGCTCAAAATGTAAACAAACCAATGTTTGGATTCGAAAAAAACAAGTGTTTTGCGGTACAATTTGCGAAATGAGCATGTAAGCACGCATTATGCTGTTAACACACTAAATGTGTTTGGAAAAGTGTATATTTCACTTAAAATACTAATAGGTGTTGTATTTAAATGAACATTAATTAATTAATTATTAATATTAGAATAAATGTATAAAAATCAAGTGGTAAAAAATGTGCACAAAATCACAACGGAAAGCACGGGTCGCCGCAGTTGATAACCTGTTTACGTCGAATTTTACGTTTCTTTTGCCTTTTATCCCTACTCCCATGGCCGTCTTTATCTATAAAAAACACTTTAATTTTTTCTAATTTCTCCTTCTGGTGTAAGTATTAATTTGGAAAATTAGTTTCTTCGAACAGGCTAAAATACTACTGCTTACGGCTGCGTGCGTCCCATTTCATTCGTTTGCATTTATTTTTTCCCTTCATATCCCACTACCAGCCAGCTTTCGTTCCATTCACGCGCCGTTCGCCGGGTTTTCGTTTTCATTCCGGCTCCATGGTGACACCGAGCACCGAGAACTTGAGCGCGGTAGTTTTGATCCACAAAAACGTACCCATCCTTTCTTTGTCCCTCCGGTCACAGCCTGGTGGGGGAAAAATTGATCGCACAGCACTCGCAAACCCGCACGTTCATTCATAGAACGCTTTCCCTTTTGGCATGCGCCGCTTCTGGCCGGGTTTCATTCAACTTCCCGGCACACGTGTCGGAGTGTGTGGGTTTGTGTGGCGGCCGTTTCGACGTAAAGGACACACGAAAGGTCAAGAGGCGAGAAGCTTTCCGCGACGATGAACCGATGCCGCTGTACAACCGAAATGATGGAGAAGGTTCGTGTGCCGGGAAAATTTCAATGCCCACGCGCGTTACACGATTGACGCACATCGCCACCGTTGGCTGAGGGGAAAGCGAACGCGGGGGCGGGGTGGAGGTGAAAGCCGTTCGTGCCGTGGAAATTCGTACGACCCGACCCACCCGATGTACGTCATCCGAGAGTCGGTGGATGGAAAACGAGCGTTGGCTGCAAAAGTAAAGCGAACGGTGGGTGGAGGGAAAGAAAAAAACAGAACTTTAGGTTCGCTTTCAGAGGCAGAGGCATTTTTTTCTTCTCACGTCCTCCCCCCGGTGAAAATAGAACCGTTGGACGCATTTTCAGAGCTGGGTTCCAGGAGCAAGGGCGAGCACAACAATGGAAAGCCCACGCACGTTCCAGCGAGCGTGTTTATTTCGGTGGCCGGTTATCCTTTTGCTTCCCCCGGTGTGGGCGTTCGGGTGCACGGTTTTCCATTCGACTAATCATCCACCCATTGGGTGGGTGGGTGAGTGGTTCTGCAATCCCTAGCACGCACGCACTCGTAAGGGACGACCGAACCGGCCGTTCTTTCGGGTGTTCGTGCGTTCGTTGATTATGAATGAAGCTACGACGAGGTGGACCGCGGTTCCCGGTTTCCTGGGAGGACACCATCGAGCCGGGAGGCGGCTCGTTTGAAAATAGTCCCATCGAGTGGGGCGAATTTTCACATTTTCCCATCCGATCGCGTAGGCTTTAGGGTAAAGAAGAGTTTTTTTGCGTGTGTGTGCAGGATAATAAGCATTGAAGCTGCTCTTTCTTGCGTCAATATTTTTAGTAGCAAAACCTTTTAAACTGTTGTCCTTTTGAAAAGATGTTGGGTCCGATACTTATGACTCCGATAACAGTACCGTTAATGTTGGAAAATGTCAAGGTAAAAAGAAATGTCCTATTGTTCACTATAAAAAAGCTGAAGAAAAATATCTTGTTTTTTATATGTTTATATATTTCATCTACCTTTTTCGACCAACAGGATAAATGGTTGTAGAGAAATTTATTTCTGCATTATTAGTAAAAAAGCAAATATTTAATACCTATCAAACTCCCATCATATTTATGCTCGATTATGGCTACGCAGCTCACAACAAGTCAGCTCTGCTTTTTAAACAGGTTTAAGGTGGATGATAATTTATTTCATTAAAAATGTAACTCTTAAATTGAAATGTAAGCGTTCGTGATTCACTCCTGATTCACAACTGAATGTGAATCATGTGTTTTGGTTTAAGCTCCCAGTGAGGAAGAGGTGCTTTTTGTGTACTTCATTACTTTTTTATTATCTTTTCCTTTTTCGTTTTAGAGAAACTCTCCGTTCGTTTCCTGTTATCCATCAAATTAAATAATTTCATGCTACGGATTCGTAGGGAACGAATTCAATCGAACTCTATCTCGAGTTTCGCATGTGTACAGTGATGTAGTAAGTAACAGTTTTGCCTGATTCCGGGAAGAAATATCAGTGAAAGTTTCTGGTTGAAACCGATACTGACAGCAAGTTCAGTTTTCTCGCATTATCGGAAAAATCGTGTTGTGATTAGTATTATTTTTAAGGGAAAAATTAGATATGACAAAAGCAAGAAATTGTGCCTTTTATGAAAATACAGCAGAATTTCAGGAATTTTTTTACAGAAATATATAAATCGGAATGTTGAAGGCTGATTGGCTAACTTTTCTGTAAAGGGTTTTTAACCGGACGCCTTTTAAATGGCTACTGCGATGAGTTTTCATTCTTCTTGTACTAATTGAGTCCATGGCTCCTATCTGTCAAACGCCCTACAGCTGTCATGTCATTGTTTATCCGCTATGTCACCAGCTACTATCTATCAATTTCCGGGCATATTATATACTTAAAATACGTAATGTAAATTTTATGTACTGAAAAACAAAACTTTAAATAAATAAGAATTTATCTACCGATACGTCACCGTATGTGTTCGGATGAAAATGTATAGGTTGGGGTTTTGGTGAAAATGAAACGAAAATCGCTCCCTAACCCTATTCTTTCACACCCGCTGGCGAATATGCGAGGTATCGTGTGAGCAAACGTAAGTTAATTTAATTGAATTCACATTATGTTTGAATATGAAACGAATTTCAATCGTTGCGTTGTAAAAAAAAAACAACAAGCCCGGGTAGTAAACAACAGCCAGCTCGACTCGCGTGACCCATGAAACCACGTCCTCAAACCTAACAAGTCTAAAATTATTCACCTCAAAACCGAGCTTATCGATCAAACCGGCGAACCGAGCCACATTGTACCTTCCAAAAAAAAAAAGAAGCTGGTGCGTCCTGCAGTATCCCCAGCGTTTGGAAATAAAATTTTCATGTGCCCGCTTGCTGGCCGCTTTTCGGGCGCAGGCAGCACGCAAACACGCGGCCAGAAAACAAGATTTACAACGTTACGTGACATGTGCCGGTAACCCAGGTTGCCTCCATCGGAGTTGCGGCCCAGGACGGTTTCCGGTAAATTTACACATCCAGCAGGAAATAAATATCCTCCGGGCGGTTTTCCGACGCAAGTTTTTCCCAACCGTTACCCGGCCCGGGGGGCTGCCGCGGGCTTGCAGCTGACATCGGTGCCGGCTTTTTGTGAATGAAAGTGCGCCCTCCCAGCGCGCGCGCGTGTGTGTACTTCCCAGCCCTGCGATCCTGGCGCATTGACGTCAATCGAGCGAATTGAGTCATCCGGCGGAGTCGGGGCCATGACTTCGTGGGATGGAAAATGGGTTTCACGTGCCATTTTCCCTGCCGCTTTCGCTTTCTCTCCCGCTCGCCCGCTCGCTGCCGCTCTCATCGCTGACAAAAACCCAAACATCTCGAACGCCCCGAAGGTGAAAGGTGAAGGTGGCAGTAAAAAAAAAAAAATAAAAATCGATCCTAGCTTTCACCGCACACGCAGCGTGGGAAAGGGATGGCCTGCTGTCGAGTGGTGCCTTGCTGCTCGGGCTTCATTCATCAAAGTACGCGCGCATGCCTCCCGGAGCAGGACTCCGATTCACAAACCGAACCGAACCGAGCCACCCGTTTGACGTCATTACGATGGGTCCTGGCAGCAGCGTAAGCTCCCGGCATCAGCGAAAAACACCAGCCACAACGTATCGGGACCGGCCGGGCCGGCCGGGCCGGCCGGGTTTTCCATTGCCGCAACACTGGCCGGTGTCAGGGGGGAAGATTCCGGTGAGCAACACAACACAACAGGAAGCAAGGACGAAATACCGGTACCGCGCAACGGCCATGCGCAGGACCTTGATCTTTGCCTTGGCTCGAGGCCTCCGTGCGCTGCCTTGGCAGTGAATCTCGCCATCGGGAGTAGCCCTGGAAAATGTCCCTGAAAAAGCGTAGGCGCACCCGAGCAGCCGTGCATGTGTGTGGGTGTGTGCGTGTGTGTGTGCACATATCCTGCGGCATGTGCCGGGTTTTTCGCCGGTGGAGCGGCGAGCGTAGCTAGCGATTCCTGGAAACTCCAAACCGAATGACGTAAGCACGGTCGTCCTTTCGGTGTCCTTTTCGGGGAGCAGCAAAGAGCTCGCGTGAAGGCAAAATAAAAACAAAAAAGCGTGCGTGGGGCCCGATGTTGTAATTGTTTCGGCTGGCTCCGATGGTAAACAATCGCAAACTTGCAATCAGGAACGGATTGATTCCGGGAAGGTAGTTTCGCGATTAATCTTGCTAAGAGGCAGCGATTTGCAATTATCCTAATAAACATCTGCCTGTTGAGGTGGCTTAGAAGATGCTAGTAACTATTAGTCCTTTCAGGAATGGATGAAAACATGAGAGAGGCAATCTCTCCCACCAGCAAGAATACATTCGACTGTGGAAAACATTACCTATAGCTTGCTGGAAGCGTGGGGAAATGTCTCGAACAAATCCTCGGACCACACCCGAACGCGAACGAAGCGTCCTTCGAATTATCGATCCGGCTTATCCCCAGTTGCTCCGTACTATTGTCGCCTGCTTTTGCGTCTTCCGGGTACATAGTGAGTAACAGGTTTTCCCGTGAAATACTACTCACCCCGTCCTTACGACTCTGCTACCGGGGAGTATAAACGCCGTTGGACCGATTGCTCGCAACGTTCAACAAAGTAGCAGTGTTTTATTTTTCTTTCTAAAATCTTGCTAAAAATATCGTTTTCTAACGATAGCAAATGAGACAAGCTAGTGCTGGTTGTTTTTTTGTTTTTTTCGCTAAAAAACTCATTCAACTGCGGCGCTAAACGTCATCCAGATCTTCAGAAAAACACGTAACGTAAGAATGACGTGTTGCGTCTGTCGTCAAAATAACCGAAAAACGTCACCGTAGCGATCTTGCGTATCCGCTCCCTGCTGTGGTTGCTAGGGGACGATGTATTTTTTTGCTGCGGCCGAAAACAAGATCGCAGCGACCGTCTACTAAAAGCTGTCGTATTTTTTTCACTTATCTTTGCCTCGCTCATCTCCGTCCCGTACTATTATTTTTTTTTGTTGCTCGGAATGGATGAGCTGCTGCCGGTTTATCGTCGCGCGTTGCCAAGTGCGTTTTTCTTTTTCGGCGTATGATAATTTGTTGCCTTCCCGGGCAGATTTGTTGTTTGTTGTGTTGGGCGGGTTGGTGGGCGGGGCGGTACCGGGCGCGAACTTGCGAAGAAAGACGTCGGGCCGTGTTTATTTGCAGTAGGCCAACAGGCCACCGTACCGTAGGATGACGGTTTCGTCGGCGGTTGTTGTTGTTGATGGTTATTTGCATTGGTCCCGGGCGTTTGGGAGGTGTTATTGATGTTTGTCTTCCCAAGGGGGGATGTGTCTTCCCTCGACTAGGCCGGCTCGATCCGGATTGCGTGTGGTGTGTCGGCGAAGAGTGGTGCCGATGGGGGAGAGACCGGGAAGGCCACGGATAGATGCTGCTGTTTACGATCGTGTTTTGGTTCAAGCTTGAAGCAACCGACAATATCCAGAAATCGTAGGCCGATCAACAGCTGGGTCCTAGCTGATGTGTAGGAGAGAGAAAATAAGCGAGTTCCAGTAGATAGATGGACGTGTTTTGAAAGCTGGAGTTTTTCGAAAATCTATAGAAACACACAACGTTTCTTAGAAAACGTGATGAAATCAAATTGTTTTAATAGGAAGAACAGCAAATAGTAGATACAGTTACATAGAATAACATGGAGTGTGGGATGGAATTAGTTTTGCAGAGAGACCTTCGGATTAAAATATTATCAATTTCAGCACCGTTAAATTCTAGCTTGAACCAAATTTATTTCGTAGATGGCTTCAGCTGACGAAAATGGTAATTATATTGTAGATATCTTTCAGAACTCTTCAAGAGTTACCTCTACATATTGTGTTTATAAAGGACACACTTGAAATGTCTATTTCATTATCAGTATTTTTCTTCCCATCAGGAGTTGTTACTAGGGTAAGTGCACCAATCATGGACGAGTTTGTACAGCGTTTTCAC